>CM051001.1:34603655-34688655 GCA_027704905.1 Muraenolepis orangiensis
GTGCGTGTGTGTGTGTACATGCGTGCGTGTGCGTGTGTGTGTGCATGTGTGTTGTGTTTTTTTTCCACATGGCAATCAGCCGGGCTCATCACACCTACTGTAGCTGCCCTACAAACACACCCCAGGACAAATGTTCTTGTGGCTCAGGAAGAAAAAAACAGCAAAATAAATAAATAAAAACCAAAATAACAGGAGGGGGTAGAAGGAGGGGGGGAGGAAGATGGAGTGTTCCTTACCGAGGACGCCGACACGGTAGTTGAGGGTGATCACGATGACGTTTCCATAGCTGGCCAGCACGCTGCCATCGATCATGTTCCCGGTCCCTTCCATGTAGGACCCCCCGTGGATGTACACCATCACCGGCTTGGCCCCCGTGTCTCGGATGTCTGCAAGAGCGTCCACCGTTACACATTCACTCTCTCTCTGGCTTTCTTCTTCTTCTTCCTTTTTGTTTTATTTTTTTGTTAACCGACCCACCGCCCGCCGCACGGCTTCCCGTCGAGGGGGTGGGGGTGGGGGTGAGGGGGGGGTGAGATCGGCGTTGGACAAAGCCCATAGAGAGACCATCCACCCGCGTGCCGTCAGGTGGGTGGTCAAGAAACAGCACATACACAGACGGACGGACGGACAGACTGACGGACAGACATACAGATGGACGGACAGACAGACGGACACCTCCCAGATACCAGTGGTTAACACCGCGGTGCGGTAGCCAGCAATGGGCATGGGAAATGAGGGCTGGCCTAAGCCTTCATCAATGTCCTCGGGTTTTTTATTTTTTTCTCCCTTTCTCCTAAAAGAACCAATTAGTTCACTCATCAGTTTGAGAAACAGCGAGTTCCTCACAATCTATTACCATAATTGCCTCTATCTCTCATCTGAACAAAAAATGTGTGTGTGTGTGTGTGTGTGAGAGTGTGTTATTTACCTCATCTAAACCAAACTATTAGGATTCAATTTGGGCTCTCTGTTGTCTCCGAGGAGGCCTGGCTGTTCCCCACTATAGAGACATGCTGCTGCTGGCCATTAGGGAGGAGAGAGATACAGATGCTCTGCACATATCTTAACCAGGGAGGACGCTAAGCCGCCCTGACAGTGGAAGTGGAAAGGCACCTAATTACACAATGTTACTATGAGCCTGCTTTTAACTGGCCTGTTTACCCCCCATTGTACTCTACTATATTTATATTTCCCTTCGCCTTAGGTCCCGCTCGGCCTCGCCAGCGGTAAGATTTGTGTGCCGAGTGGTTATTGGCAAAATGGCATTTATAAGGGACACACCAATATCACATTTTTACTGCCCATAATGTCCAACGAGTGCTTAACTTTAACTATGGTCACATAGCGAGCATCCCCCCCACACACACACACACACACACACACACACACACACACACACACACACACACACACCACACACACACACACACACACACACACACACACACACACACACACACACACACACACACACACACACACACACACACACACACACACACCATCCCCATTCCTTTTATTGAACAGTGTAGGTTCAGGCCAGTTGTTTGGGGGTCATTAGTGTTGACAGCACAGGCGTTTCTCTGTCTTTTATGGACTCCTCTCAGACTTCACTAGGGATGCGGTCACCACGCCTTTCCACCCATTTTTGATCAGCTATGGGACATCTGGGGGTAGCATAGGGGTGCGTGCCCTACCCCGGGGTCTGTTCAACACCCCTAAGTCAGACCAGGACACACCCATGGGCAGAGCAACAGTCTATAAAGGCAGACCAGCTCCTGAGGCAGAGAAAAAAGGCAAAAGAAAAGAAAAAAGAAAGGTGTCTTTGTGTGAGGAATAGAGTGAATCAGTAGAATATTGAGAGCCTGGAGGAAAAATGGACGAATAAGTCTCTCTCTCCCACCCTCTCTCTCTCTCTCTCTCTCTCTCTCTCTCTCTCTCTCTCTCTCTCTCTCTCTCTCTCTCGTTCTCTCGTTCTCACTCCTGCTGCCTCCTCATCTCCGTGGAGCTTCTCGCGCCCACTTTTTTCTCTCTCTCACTTTATATTGGCTCCCATCACTCGTTCACTCCCTCGGTCGTTCACCCCCGATCGCTCGATCGCTCGCTCACTCACTCAGGCACTCTCTCTCTCTCTCTCTCTCGCTCCCACCCTCTCTCTCTCTCTCGCTCCCACCCTCTCTCTCTCTCCCTCTCTCCCTCTCCCTCTCCCTCTCCCTCTCCCTCTCCCTCTCCCTCTCTCCCTCTCTGTCATATAAGCCCCCAGAGTAGAATTTGAAAGACAGGAAAAGAGAAAGAGAAACACAGAGAGAGAGAGAGAGAGAGAGAGAGAGAGAGAGAGAGAGAGAGAGAGAGAGGAGAGAGAGAGAGAGAGAGAGAGAGAGAAGAGAAAGAGAGAGAGAGAGAGAGAGAGAGAGAGAGAGAGAGAGAGAGAGGAGCGAAACCCCCCAAAATGTAGAAAAAGAGAGTGAGGAGTGAGACAGAGAGAGAGAAAAGAGAGACACCAAATCACAGAAGAGGCTCCGACTCAAAATGTGGGTATTGTATTCTGGTTGCTATGGCGATGGAGAGCCCTGAATTTTAAAATCCTTCAGAACAGTTAATCAGGGACAACATCCTGTATGGTCTAATCTGCATCCATCTGCAGTGCTCGTGGCTACACGCCACATTAGCATACTACTTTAACAAATTTAATTTTTAAGACAAAGGACCTCCCTATATCTTCTTTGGCACACTGCTCTCTCTCTCTCTCTCTCTCTCTCTCTCTCTCTCTCTCTCTCTCTCTCTCTCTCTCTCTCTCTCTCTCTCTCTCTCTCTCTCTCTCTCTCTCTCTCTCTCTCTCTCTCTCTCTCTCTCTCTCTCTCTCTCTCTCTCTCTCTCTCTCTCTCTCTCTCTCTCTCTCTCTCTCTCTCGCCCCACTATCTGATGTGTATGTAGCGTGTGCGCATGTAGAGACGCATGTTGATTGATTTATGGCTGGTTTTATCTGGCTGGTATCTGAGAGGTTAGATGGAGGAACAGGATTTACATCAGGAGGAGGAGGGGGGATGCATGTGGGGGAAAAGCATGAGAGGTAGAGTCAGGTAGCAAGTGAGTGAGTGAGTGTGAGAGAGAGAGAGAGAGAGAGAGAGAGAGAGAGAGAGAGAGAGAGAGAGAGAGAGAGAGAGAGAGAGAGAGAGAGAGAGAGAGAGAGAGAGAGAGAGAGAGAGAGAGAGAGAGAGAGAGAGAGAGAGAGAGAGAGAGAGAGAGAGAGAGAGAGAGAGAGAGAGAGAGAGAGGCATTGAACTACCACTGTGTCCGCAGCATAAGCCTACACATGGCACTCCAACAAATGGGCCACGGAAAGGACATTTCTTTTTGAATAGCATAGAGAGGACCGGGGAAGAGGAGGGAGGAATAAGAAAGAAAAAAAAGGTTAGTCATGTCAGTGTTATCAGCCACCTCTTTTGTTGATTCACATCATGTTTCCATGACAACAGTCACCTCTCCCTCCGGGGGGAGGGGGGAGGGAGAAATACAACACGCTGAAGCTACACTGGTAATATTTGTTGACTGATTTCCGATGTGTCACAAAGAGGGGATGTACAGTACTTGTTAGTGCAGATTTTTTGAGCTGCGTCCTCACCTCGGATTGCTCCTTTGGCTCTGGGCAACAGGCCATTATTTTATTTTACACTTTTACGCTTTTTGACAGATCCATTCTGGGCCACCTCGCTCGTACGGCTCGGATGCTAACGACGGTGCCAGGCACCAACTTATATATATAGGATTATAGCTTTAAGGGGCGACACAGGGATGACTCCATCTGGAGTCATCTGATTCACCACCTCCTCTCGTTGCATTGAAACACACACACATTTACAGCATCACACAAGTCCAACATGGAGCACAGAGGTCCGTGCTGGAAAAGAAAAAAACAAGAAATTCATTGATTATGGGCATAAACATCTGCAGTACGGTGAACTCCATGCATCTAAGACCAAACTGAAAATAAAAACAAGCAAAACATAATAAAGAACAAAAAATAAAATAAAATTGGCTTCTCGTATCACAAATCAAAATGAATCAAAACAAAACAAAACAAAATAGAAACAGTCTTTTTTTTTGGAAGATTCAAATCTATGCGGAGGATGGGATGAGATGGAACGACGGGTGAAGTTTCGAAAAACGGCGAAACATTGCATCATTGGCCCCCGAAATACAATCATCTCTCCGATAATGCAACAGTCTCCGATAAAAATTCCCGAGCGCAGTGCGCAGGAACGGAAGCTGAACTTTCTTGAGTCCTTTGTCCTCACCCCCGTAGCGATATAAAGTCCTTCCCGGACTACATCTAAATCCAGGCTCTTTTTACTTGATTAGCAGAACAGAAACGTATCAAACACACCGGCCAGATGCACAATCAGTAGACCCCATGACAAAAACCACGCTTTGTGAAACGGTCACTAATTAATTGGTCTGCTCGTTGAGGAACTTTTCTTTTTTTGTGGACATGCAATTATTTCCTTATCTTCCCGGCGGTATTGTGAGTGGGAAGTTACCTTGGTGTTTGTCCCGCGGTTGATTTGTAAACAACATCCCATAAACTTGCTATAGGTTATTGTAATAGTAGCTGAAATTGTCTTTGTCATGATTGTGTTCCTCGTGCGTGATTATTTAGCGGTTAAAAAAACAGGTGAACTCATGTCACCCATGCATCAACCTGGGAGTACACCTATGCCCTCTATGTTGTAGACATATTCTATTGTAGTGCCTCTTGCAATAACATAACACACACAAACCCCAATTTATAACACACACCCCTATTTATAACACACACCCCTATTCATAACACACACCTCTATGAACCACTGAACGGCTGCCTAAAATGGTGAAGTGACAGCGGGTGCGGAATTGAAGCGCAGGCGCTGGAGCTTTGGTGCGTGGCGCCCTTAAGGGTGGTGGCCGTGCTCCATCACAATACATCAACACGCCATACACACGCAGGCCAGAGGGGGCCCTGGGTGCAGGGTAGGGCCTACTTTCCTGAGCCCACAGAGTGGGCTGTGGGGTTGATTGGAGTGCCGGTGCGTGGGACGGTCCAGCAACTGGCCCTGCAGCCTCCAGGGCTTCCACAGTAAAAGCACACACACACAGCAAGGGGGGAGGGGGGGAGAGAATTAGAGGGCGGGAGAGAGGGGTTGAGGAAGAGAGGGAGGAGGGAGCACACGAGAGAGCAAGATAAATAGAGGGCGGGAAAGTGGTTGAGGGAGGGAGGGAGTGAGGGGCTTTGTGAAGGAGGGAGGGAGAGAGAGGGTCAGGAGGGATGGAGAGAGAGGGAGGGAGACAGGGAGGGGGGTGAGCTTGGGGTCATGTCTTCCCTGCCTCTTCCTTTCCATTATTTTCATTTCTTTTTTTCTTGCTACCACTCGACTCGTCTCCCCCTCCCTCCCTCTCTCTCTCTCTCCCCCTCTCCCTCTCCCCTCTCCCCCTCTCTCTCTCTCTCTCTCTCTCTCTCTCTCTCGCTTTCCTCACTCAACCCCACCGAGAGTACATGGTCATAAATCTGACATTAGCACACATCCCTGCCACCACATTTTGGGAGGGCAGTGTGTGTGTGTGGGGGGGGGGGGAGGAGGTCAGGACAAAGGCAAGCGGAGAATTGTCTGCGACATCCACCGCGGCCGTCAGTGGCGATCAGCGAGGGTCCGAGGTGGGGGGTGTTGTTGGAAGGAGGGGGGGCGGTGTTTGACAGGATCCTTATGTGCCAGGACATGACACGCACGCAGGGCACCCCACTGTATTGCTCACGTCAGCTCCTGGGTCCTGCCACTGCTCTGCCTGACATGTCTATTATGATAGCCGTGCGCACACCGGAGAGCCCAGCACAGCACACACTGTACTGTGTTGTGTGTTTCCCCCCCAACGCTCAACGGGGGGGGGGGGAGATGCAACAAAGTCCTTAAGAATGTATTTTTTGCATATTTTCTAAGTGAGAGACAGAACAGCAAAGTCGATACGCGACCAGGGCCTCCCACCAAGTCCCACACACTGCCCATCTCATGCACACACACACACACACACACACACACACATATATATATATATATATATATATATATATAAGTATGTGACATATGTATCCCAACTCATTGTAAATACTGTTGCATTGACTTTTATACATTTTATATATTTGTATATACATCGTTTATGGCAGTTTTTCTATTTTCTGTTGGATTTTGCACAATTTCTGCATGGCACTGCCACATTCTGCACATCCTTTTGGTGTATGTCACAAATAAAGTTCTTGCATCTTGACTAAACAGTGGCTTGGGGGTGAAATCCATATGATACACTATGCAAATGTTTAGTGGAGAGCACATCTGAATAAGGGAAGTCAGACAATAACTGCAATTCTATTTTAGACGACTAAGAGGGTGATGGTGCTAAGAAGACCCCCACCCTGTAACACCACCACCCCTACCCCCACCACACACCCCCACACACACCTCACATTAAGGTGTTGCATGGCTGTTTCTATTTTAGGTCTGATCCTCCAAACTTGCAGACACACACACACACACACACACACACACACACACACACACACACACACACACACACACACACACACACACACACACCATGTGAGTGATGGAGCAGGTAGCAGAAGAGCATCTTATAGCGAGAGCTGTTTTAACAACGCCAAATGTCACAGTGCAGCTTACAACACTTGACATTTCTGGAAACATTGAAGAATGTCTTGTGTAAAGAAACTTTGACCATGTCAGTGTGCCTGTGTGGAGGTGCATGGTGTGTGTGTGTGTGTGTGTGTTGATATTTGTGCCTTTTCCATGGATCTTGACAGCTCTCCAGTAAATGCAATGCGAGGAATGACCTTTTTGTAAAAGTGACATCTTGCTCCCTGGCCGCTGAGTTTGTGCATTAAATCAGTTGTTGGTTACACTGCAGACGGCCGCTTTGATCTTTACTCTGAAGCTGGGCTGCTTCTCTGGAAAGGACAGAGCCGTGTGTATACGTGAGAGAGAGAGATAAGGCGATGGAGAGAGAGAGAGAGAGAGAGAGAGAGAGAGAGAGAGAGAGAGAGAGAGAGAGAGAGAGAGAGAGAGAGAGAGAGAGAGAGAGAGAGAGAGAGAGAGAGAGAGAGAGATGAGAGAGAGAGAGAGAGAGAGAGAGGTAGGGAGAGAGAGAGGGAGAGAGAGAGAGCATGAAGATGAAGGAGAAAGCGAGGGTGAAGCAGATAGATGCGGAGATAGATAAAAGCCAAGGAAAATCCAAAAAGCAGACAGTGAGGGGAGCCTTGAAGGCTATTAGTCAAGCCCCCCTAGAGCCATGTTGGATCCAGATGAGGGGGGAGGGGGGCTGCAGAGGGGCTGTCATCCTCCTGAGAGCCACACACACACACACCCACACACACACACACTTTGACACTCACACATACATATATTCCCATACACATATATACATATACAGGTAGACACACACACGTCAACTCTCACACACACACACACACACACACACACCTAAAGACACACACACACACACACCTAAAGACACACACACACACACACACACGTGTGAATTGTGAATGGCTTCCTCTTATTCCGTGTTTCATTGCCTCAACTTTTCTAATAAATTGGGTTTTTTCCTTCCCAATTATGCTCCATCACCAAGAGTAAAGGAGGGGGGGTAGTGCTGGTCTGAAAGGCCCAAACGGGGCCCATGTGGGTCGGCCATTTGCAGCAGTGCTTATCTAATATCTTGTAAAGAATAGGAGCAGTGGTGTACTAACCATCTCTGGATGGAAACGGCCTTGGAGGGCCGTGATTTGTCATCGCCATCACATCAGAGAGAATGGGAAAGTGGTGGTGGTGGGGGGGGGGGGGGGGTGGCAGGGTGTGTGTGTGAGTGTATCTCCCCCATTGTTAAGTCGGGGCTTCACAGGCAGCCCCCCCCCCCCCCTAGCGCTGAGCTAGCTGCCGGCGTGGAGCTGGATGGCGGATCTGGTTAGGCCAGAGCAGTGGAAATTCATGCTAAAAACCCTGACAGGTGGACCTCAGCTCTCTGGCAAAGACACGATGGAGAGCTTCAAACAGGGCGGGGGGCCGGGGGAATTTGTGTGACATGTGTGTGTACGTGTGTGTGTGTGTGTGTGTGTTGGCTCTGTGTGTGCGTGAGAGTCGATGTACGCATGTGATAGTGTGTGGACGAATGTGTGCGTGAGCCGATGCTAATTTTTTCCCGCATGTTTGCACGCTCGGCTGATTAAATGGATACGGGTGAATATCCACACACGCAGGCACATCACGCTCACACGCACACACACACACACGCACACACACACACACACACACACACACACACACACACACAGCTGTGGAGTGGTGTTCCTCCTGATTAGAGCTGGAGCTCAGCACACACAAGACTGACGCACGCACATACACCTCTTCACCACACACACACACACACACACACACACACATCTCTCATCAGTGGGAGAGGGTCGAGGCGACTAAGTCAGGAGACACTCTGGGAGAATGTGGGTGGGTGGTGTGGGTTGTGTGGGTGGGGGGTGTGGGTGGTGTGGGTGTGGGTGGTGTGGGTGGTGTGGGTTGTGTGGGTGGGGGGTGTGGGGGGTGTGGGTTGTGTGGGTGGGGGGTGTGGGTTGTGTGGGTGGTGTGGGTTGTGTGGGTGGTGTGGGTTGTGTGGGTGGTGTGGGTTGTGTGGGTGGGGGGTGTGGGTTGTGTGGGTGGTGTGGGTTGTGTGGGTGGTGTGGGTTGTGTGGGTGGGGGGTGTGGGTTGGGGGTGTGGGGTGTGGGTGTGGGTGGTGTGGGTGGGGGGTGTGGGTTGTGTGGGTGGTGTGGGTTGTGTGGGTGGGTGGTGTGGGTTGTGTGGGTGGTGTGGGTTGTGTGGGTGGGTGGTGTGGGTTGGGGGTGTGGGTGTGGGTGGGGGGTGTGGGTGGTGTGGTTGGGTGGGTGGGGGGTGTGGGTTGTGTGGGTGGGGGGTGTGTGGGTGGAGTCTCTTCTCTGCTAGAGAGGGGCTGACTCTATGGCGCCAACACACACACACACACACACACACACACACACACACACACACACACACACACACCACACACACACACACACACACACACACACACACACACACACACACACACACACACAGGCAGGCACATGTGCTTAAGGGTGTGTGTGTGTGTGTGTGTGTGAGGAGGGAGGTGTGGGGGAGGTGGGGAGAGGTTGGGTAGGAGAGGAGCTGCACCATACTCCTGTCAGGTGGGGCTGACTTGACAGCCGTGAGACCAAAGTTACCCAGAGTTGGGATGGGCAGTGGAGACTCCAGGGTCGCCCGGAGGGCCGTAACAAGGTAGCCGGACGGCCTGATATACGGTGGACACGGAGAAGAAGGATGGGGGGGGATTAGCCTTGGTGAGACGGACTGCCAACTGAAACATCACGGTAATACAGGGAAGGAGGAAGAGAAGGAGAAGGAGAAGGAGGAGGAGGAGGAGGCTGGCCGGGGTCGGTGATGTTGACGTTGACGGGGCTGGCAGACAGAGAGAGAGAGAGAGAGAGAGAGAGAGAGAGAGAGAGAGAGAGAGAGAGAGAGAGAGAGAGAGAGAGAGAGAGAGAGAGAGACAGAGAGAGAGAGAGAGAGAGAGAGAGAGAGAGAGAGAGAGAGAGAGAGAGAGAGAGAGTCCAGACATGACAGCAGCCGTCCAGACTGAAGGAGAGCATGTGAACGAGAGGGGAATGGAATGGAGAGCTTTAAGAGACACATCTAAAAGGATTGTAATTGCCGTTTTTTAAAGATATGAATCGTTAAAGGTTAATCATTCATCAAAGTAAAGGAACACCGCGTTTGATGCTCTTCCCTAGCACGCACTATATAGCAAACGCTCAATGTGTTTATGTTATATATGTTTGCCATCCATTCATTTTACATTAGCGGCGGCAATATCAATCATAGCACATAACTCACGCATGATGAATTATCCGATTTAATTGGAATGGAAGAGCTGTTGGTTAAGGCTAAGAAGCACAGCTACCAGAAACAAACAGCCGATACAATGTTTTCCTTCCTAGGTAAACTCTGGGCTTTTCAGATGCAGAAAATTCATTGATGAACATTTTCTTTGTACCAACCTACTTGACCTAACTGTCTAGTTGTCTATTCATCACGTCCTGTCCGTTGGGCAAAATCTCTTGTCGTTGGTATGGTACTCGGACCTCAGACAATGCGTGTAGTCGATAGTTAAATATCCCCATCAGACCACGAGGCTTCTTCTTGTTTCCCTGTCTGGCGCTCACCGTCTTATGGACATAACGCATCACCAGCTCGGTAGGACGGTAGAACACTGCTTCCATTCCTGGGCCATGACATCTCAATGAAGACAAATTCACCAGAACAATAGAGGATATCTGGCGGGTGTGTGTGGGGGGGGGGGGGGGGGTTTGAGGTTTGAGATTGATGGCCAACTCTGTCACACACATGCATTAGCAGCAGTGTGGTGGAGCGATTCGTCGGGGACTGCATTGTGGGGGCGCTACGGCGACGTTCAGTAAATAGCATTAGCCGCGCTGCAGTAAAGAATAGACTTGTCACATTTTCACTGAGGCCGGTCTTGCACAACAGCTCACAGGCCGAGCCTCTGTGTACGCACGCAAAGACTTTGCCAGACAAAGGGGATTGACACTTGTCAGCGATTTTGAATGGACTTAGGGCGACACACACAGACGCTGGCACACACACGTGTGGCTGCAAGGATGAAATGAAAAAAAACTTCTGGCGCCTTTCCTCTCTCTCTCTCTCTCTCTCTCTCTCTCTCTCTCTCTCTCTCTCTCTCTCTCTCTCTCTCTCTCTCTTCTCTCTCTCTCTCTCTCTCTCTCTCTCTCTCTCTCTCTCTCTCTCTCTCTCTCTCTCTCTCTCTCTCTCTCTCTCTCTCTCTCTCTCTCTCTCTCTCTCTCTCTCTCTCTCTCTCTCTCTCATCCACCACTGCACTCACGTGCACACACACACACACACACACACACACCACACACACACACACACACACACACCACACACACACACACACACACACACACACACACACACACACACACACACACACACACACACACACACACACACGTGTGCAACAATCAAGGCATAGACAATTTGGCTTGGGTTGCAACAGCTCGCCCTGGGCTTGAATGAAGAAACACCTGCACGTCAAAGCGGTGCCATGGCAACACTTGTTATTCCACGGTGTGAAGGCCGGCCTGAGCCTCGCCCCCGTTTCAGAGGAAAGAGGAGAGGAGAGCCTCCAGAGGCAGCTGAGGCACGGCCTCACTGCAGGGCCATTAAACACCCACAGGGACGCACAGCCCCTGAAAGGCAGGTCTCGGGTTTGGAAAAAATAAATAAATGATAAACCTCTGCTAAATGCATTAATGAATACACTAATGAGAACATATGCAAATGGTGACTCCCAAACGCGAGATCCGCCCGGCGACATGACAGCCTCAACACGGAGCAGTGTGTGTTCCTTTTTCTTTTTCCCACTACAAATATGCGCTCCGTGTGTGTGTGTGTGTGTGTGTGTGTGTGTGTGTGTGTGTGTGTGTGTGTGTTCCGTGTAGACTACACGGTGGTTCTCCAACGGAGGCCGTTGGCCAAGTCAATCGCTCTGTCTAAGATAGTTCACCCCCTGCCCCTGTCTCCCCTGTCTCCCCCCGTCTCCCCTGTCTCCCCCGTCTCCCCTGTCTCCCCCGTCTCCCGTCTGCCTTCAGCTTCCCCGCAGTGGCAAGAGGAGCAGGCGACGATGTGCAGGCTTGGTTTTGATTGGGGGTTGAGGGGGAGAGACGGAGAGAGGGAAGGAAAGGAGGGGGGAGAGACGGAGAGAGGGAAGGAAAGGAGGGGGGAGAGACGGAAGGAAAGGAGGGGGGAGAGACGGAAGGAAAGGAGGGGGGAGAGACGGAGAGAGGGAAGGAAAGGAGGGGGGAGAGACGGAGAGAGGGAAGGAAAGGAGGGGGGAGAGACGGAGAGAGGGAAGGAAAGGAGGGGGGGAGAGACAGAGAGAGGGAAGGAAAGGAGGGGGGAGAGACGGAGAGAGGGAAGGAAAGGAGGGGGGAGAGACGGAGAGAGGGAAGGAAAGGAGGGGGGAGAGACGGAGAGAGGGAAGGAAAGGGGGGGGGAGGAAGAGAGAAGGGGGGGGGGGAGGAAGAGAGAAGGGGGGGGAGGAAGAGAGAAGGGGGGGAGGAAGAGAGAAGGGGGGGGGGGGGTTTTAAGCCGTTTCTGTTGCGGCAAGAGAATCGTCTCTCATTCTAATCTCGGCATAGATCCAACCTGAGCCCAGAATATCCTAAGATAAATATGGAAAGTGAACAATGTGATTGCTGAGCAGCAACTTGCCGTTTTCGCTCTCTCTCTCTCTCTCTCTCTCTCTCTCTCTCTCTCTCTCTCTCGCTCTCTCTCTCTCTTCTAATCCTCTCCAGCAGCACTCCTGAACCTGGGCTCCTCATATAAATCTACAGGCAGAGCCAGCGAATGGGCTGATATTACACTGCTGCTCCAACACATTCCCCTCCCCATTATGGGCCCACAAGCAACAGCCAGCCCCCACCTAAAGAGCGCTCGCCTTAAGAGCGCTCGCCTAAAGAGCGCTCGCCGGGCTGCTGCTGCTGACCTTGTAGCAACGCTTTCCTCGGTCACGATATGAAAAACAAAAAAAACTAGTAAACCAAGCGTATAGGCTATCAGGCCCACCTCGACCGGATCCTATCTACATTTAAAACACGGAAAACAAAACAAATACATATTTCAGCGTGCCAGTCGTGAAATATGAACGGTATGCTAAGCTAAATGGGCTGTCAGGAGACTGAAACTCCGGCACGCAAGCCTAAAAACAATTGTGGATGTTCTCCGGTTTGGGGTTGATGATGAGGACGGTGCGATGGGGAGATTCATGGTGGCGTCATGTCAAACCGCAAAAAAATGAAAATAAGAAAAACAAAAATTAATAAAAAAGGAAGAACATGCACCATCTTTGTTCACCGTGGAAAATACCTTCATCTTCGTCACCGTCGTTATCCGACAAATCCTCGCCCTGTTTTTTTGCATTGGTTCCTATTAGATTGAAGCAGGGAGAGACACACAGAGGCACACAGACATTCAAAATAGCTTTTTGTTTGCAAAAGACAGACGAGAGACGGGGGCTAAGGAATTCTTGTGAGGAGCCACAATATTAGTTGAAACCGCCGTTTGAATAATAATTTGTCTGATTTGAACATGAATACATGAATGACATTAGCATTTCTTTCTCTTTTTTTGAAGGACACTTTCCGTTTACACACAAGGCAGGTACAATATGAAACATTACAACATTAGTACAACACTCTGGAATCTATTTTGTGAAAGCAGAAAAATGAAAATAAAACACATCCATGTTAAAAATAGTGTGGTTTATAAATAGGCTGGGGAGAAGGCGTTTAATTACCAAGCGAACACAGTGAATTACACGTCATTGATCCAATAGAACCTTATGAGGAGAGTCACACATCGCTGGGAGTTGTTGAACAGAAGTTTATATTTATTTGGGTTAAGGAACTACTACTACAGACACCGTGTTGCATCGCGTCTCTAAGTGAAACGGCGTGGCCAGATATTTGATTCGAAGCTATCCCCAAACATCAACGCTTTAGTAATCAATGGAGGCTTTCCCCCCAACCCACAAGATGTGCAGGAGCACGTCTTAGCCTAGCCCCCCCCCCCTGTGGACTAGACACGCCCACCTCATTTGCATGAGCCTTGGAGGCTGTTGGAGATAACAGCGACGGGACCAGCTGAAACTATTGTTGATTAGCGGGTTTTTGCTTTTGTGCCAGTTTGTCAACAGACCCATCCAGACTTTATAGTCCTCACTTGTAAAGGGTACTTATTCTTTTTTGGTTACAAAATAGGATAACATGATCGCAATCTTGTATCTTGTATCTTGAGTAGAATCATTAGCAAAAAAATGCAAAAAATTAAATAAACACAGTGTCCTTGAACATTGGCAGAGACATCTTCTTTAATCACGGGCAAAAACAATGTCCAAGTCTTCAACCTGTGCTTCAGATAATCACGTAAACACAAGCCAGCAGCTGGCATGTACAAATTTAACTTTGTCGTGTTTGAATTAAGCGGTAGCTTTCTTTCGCACAATTCATCAGGTTGTGCCTTGTGATGAGAATGTGCCTTGAGACTCAACACGTTATCAAGATGTCTGTGAGCTTCCCTTCCTAAAGGTGATCCCATCCTTATTGCACATAAACAACACCTCGTGATCGTCAAACCAGAACATTTTGCAGCAACTGCGAAGATAAAAAAAACCCACCGCGCCCTGATTCTGACACCTATTTACAGTGTGAATGAAAGTTAACGTTGAGCCTCTTCTGCTGCATGTGGATTGCAGCTCCTCTCTCTGTAGGTCTGCTCCGTCTCTGGCTGTGTGTGCAATACTAAAAATACATTACAGTGGTGGACGGTGTGAAAAATGTAATGCAGACGAATCGTATCTCCATACACTTAGCATATATCAAACTATGTGTTGGCCTCTTCATGGGCCTCCTGCTTCCATATATAAGAATGTGTTCATAATAACATTATAAAAACATAACGTGGGAATTGAGAGAGAGAGAGAGCGTAAAAAATGCTTCCCTCGTTTATTTAAGAAACATAATAAATGAATAAATAATAAAACATAAACTGCTAACAAACACATACATCTCAATGTGCTTTTTTGACACAGACACAGGGCTGGGTAAAAGCCCCTGTGTCTCCCTCTCGGTCTATTATTGAATGAAAGTGTTCCGGACAGCCATGTGTCGGATGGCCGTCGCTGACAGGGAAGCCGCGTCACTCTGAGTGGCCTCAGTGGTTTGTCTCAGCGTCAAACGGCCCATTCCATAAGGTGTATCAAAAAAGGATGGCCAAGCTGTGACAAAAAAGAGGGGAGGGGGGATTTGACCTTGAAGATCAGCCAAGTGGTGGAGCGCTGATCTGGAGTGTGATGGAAAAGTTAGTCCACGGCCAATCAGGCAAACCCCACCCAGCGAGTGATAGCTTATATTGGGCAGCATCTCTCACGGTGAAGCCATTGCTCATTTAGCCAGACAAGCAACAACAGGCCCCTCATCCATCAAGGGGTTTGAAGACACTTCCCTGGCTCACTTGTTATGAGCAACTTGAGATTTAGCACCTCAAAAATATTACTTTTTTGTCCATACACAAGAATAGGTACGCTGCTTACTGGTGTACAGCTTCACACACACACACACACACACACACACACACACACACACACACACACACACCCCCCCCCCCCCCACACACACTGTTAGACCCCAGAGACTCCCAGACTCAACCCACAATTCACTCAATACCCCGTGGAAGGGATGAATGTTAACTGCCTCTCCTTTGCAGTGAAAAGGTTGACTGACAATAGATGTGCCTGGGAGTTAAATATAAGAAAGGTCAGAGTGGGGAAAGGGACTCAGTGAAATGATGCAGCCTGACAATTCAGTGTGGTAATATTCAGTCCTCAGGTGGTCATCCATTGGATTTTTTTTAACCCAGAATATCAGTTTATGGGTATTTCTCTCCTCCCACCTTTATTTTAAACCCTCTGCCCTCTTGCTTTGTATCTCTCTCTCTCTCTCTCTCTCTCTCTCTCTCTCTCTCTCTCTCTCTCTCTCTCTCTCTCTCTCTCTCTCTCTCTCTCTCTCTCCTCTCTCTCTCTCTCTCTCTCTCTCTCTCTCTCTCTCTCTCTCTCTCCCTCCCCCTCTCTCCCCATCTCTCACCACCTCTCTCTCTCTCTCTCTGTCTCTCTCTCAATCCATCCCCATCTCTCGCCACCTGCCTCTCTCCCTCTCCCTTTCTCTCTCCCTCTCCCTCTCTCAATCCATCCCCATCTCTCGCCACCTGCCTCTCTCTCTCTCTCTCTCTCTCTCTCTCTCTCTCTCTCTCTCTCTCTCTCTCTCTCTCTCTCTCTCTCTCTCTCTCTCTCTCTCTCTCTCTCTCTCTCTCTCTCTCTCTCTCTCTCTCTCTCTCTCTCTCTCTCTCTCTCTCTCTCTCCTCTCTCTCTCTCTCTCTCTCTCTCCCTCTCTCCCCCTCTCTCCCCATCTCTCACCACCTCTCTCTGTCTCTCTCTCAATCCATCCCCATCTCTCGCCACCTGTCTCTTTGCACAGAGGTTAAGGAACAGCGAGGAAGGGACGCCATGAGGGAGCATGATGGAGCGCGAGACTGAAAGGTTAAGGAGGTTGTAATCCCCGAGCTAAAGGACAGCCGCTGCGCTCACGCTGTGCGTTAGCCCGCTCGTCATAATGAACAAAAGCTAAATAAATGGCAGCCCGATTGGTTTGGTCTATCAGTCCATCAGCCGCGCCAACGCAAATAGAACGGGTGAAAGAGCGACACGCTATCTATGTGCGCGTGCGGTGACAACGAGGCACAGGGGGAAGCGGCCGTCCGTATCCTTCCGGAATGCGTGTTTCTACCGTGAATATTTCAGCGCTGCTTAAGGAAAGTGGGAGCAAACACCGGGTTTCTGGAAACGACAAACGACAAACGCTCCAAACGAGTTCTCAAGGCTGAGAACTCGCAGAGGAAAAAAATCAAACACATCAAACATCAAGAAAAAAGGAATCCAAAATGCCTAAAATAAATTCAACCTGGATGAATGAGCGTCAGCATGAAAAAGATGTCACCTCCATGACATCCCAAGAGGCTTTTTGTTCAGCCGTTTGCCGACAACACTGTCCTGTGTACGCCCTCGTTGCTCGGGGTAACAACAGAACATAGGGAACAGAGGCCCGATGTCGCGCCTTGCTAGTTGACCGTGTGCCGGACAGTGGTGGTGGGAGGGGGGGGAGGAGCCCCTTTGAATAGGAACTTCCTGCTGGAGCTGCCTCTTGCATTTAAAGTCGCAGCGAATGAAGCTTGTCCATCGCGACCTGTGGATCATCAACCCCCCCGAGACATCTGGTCTATCTCCCCCCCCCGAGACATCTGGTCTATCTCCCCCCCTTCCCACACTTCGAATCACACAGAGCAATATTTGTTCTCATCTTTAGCTGTGATGGAAGGAAGGGAAAAAAAAGAGAAATGAGAATTATGTACGAGATTTCATTTTTCTTGGAGGCTTCTCTTGAGGCTTTGGTTGGGAGCTTTTCCTCTGCAGCGCTCAGGCGGTCCCCTCTCCCTCCCTGAAGCAAGCAGAAGGTGGGTGGGAAGGGGTGTGGGGGGGATTAGCATGGCGTATTAAGGTCTGCCATGGCCCAGACACAAGTCGTCGAACCAGGATTGGGCCTTTTATATTTTTTGTTGTTGCAGTTTTCATCGCTGTGTCGCTGCTGGAGGTCAGCCTGCGGGTATGGACTAAACAACAAAAACAAACAAACATCCAATGTGTCTTCCGGGGTAGTTAATCTACAGATTTGGCAGCTGTCAGAGCTGATTTTCGGGACCGACGGAAGGGGCTACGTCCAATCACAGAGGGGTTCAAATCACGGGCAAAACGTACGACGGATAAGTCGGAAGTCGGGGACGGAACTTAACGCAAACTGACTGGCAGTGAGGATCCACGGGAGGTCAGGGAGGCTGGTCTGTGTCCACCTCTCACAGGAACACAGCTGGGCAAGACCGGGTCCCACCACACGGTGCACAGCATGGGGGGGGGGTCAACGGAGGCCTCTCATCGGCCTCATCTCTCTCCCACAGAATAGGAGCCGTTTGGGGCACTCTCCCGCCCCCCTCCACCGCCCCAAATTTAAGTTAAGCCATCTGTTAAAAACAAAGGAGGGGAGAGGGGGTGGGGGGGGGGAGAACGTGGCGAATAACCGAGGAAAAGTGAACCTCTTAGAAAGATAGGCGTTGACCTCATCAGTCGGCCCTCGCTCCATTGACCAATCGTGAGCCAATCTAGAGCTTAGGGGACCCGGGTGCTTAGCTGTCCGCCCGCACGTCATTACCCCTCTCCTCACTTCATTCCCTCCACATGACGGAGTGAAACAACCAAGGCTCCAGTGTCTCTCCAGACTATGATGTCACTGCTGCGTGTGTGTGTGTGTGTGTGTGTGTGTGTGTGTGTGATAGAGAGGAAGAGAGAGGAAGAGAGTGTGTATATGTATGTGTTTGTGTGTGATTGTGAGAGAGAAAGTGTGTGTGTGTGTGTGTGTGTGTGTGTGTGTGTGTGTGTGTGTGTGTGTGTGTGTGTGTGTGTGTGTGTGTGAGAGAGAGAGACTGTGTGTGTGTCTGTGTGCGTGCGTGCGTGTGTGTGTATATGTGTGCACAGGGTACATAAGCAGACCTGGCTTTAGCCAGAGGTTGTGCCGCTGTTGCTGAGTGTGCATGTTTGGCCAACCTCTGTGTGACCTTGGCCGCTGCCTGCGTGGACATTGCAAGGGGAAAGGGGGAGGATGTATATTGGAAAATACTTAACAAAGGTCAAATGCCATTCATTTACCGGTCCTCGTGTCAGATGTATATACGGCTCACATTATTTCAGCATAATGCCCTAATGCTGGAGCAAGGCTATGAATCAGCACCGCTAATCGGAAACGGACGGTTTTACTGTGTGAATGGGTTTTACTGGTCTAAAATACAATAAGAAAGATAAGGTGTTCCTAAATGCACTTTGTGTAATCATATACGGTTGGATGTATTCATTCAATAAATTAAGTTATAATTAAAAAAAACACATGCACATGTTTAAGGATCATCTTCTATTGCTCGTTAGTATAACCGTAAGTTATAAAGTGCTGTATGCAATATACAATGTATATTTTATATGAATTATTTTTTCAAAATGAAAAGGCCCCACAATACAATTGAAGGTTATAGCTTGGCGTGTGTTTGGCGTGTCTAAGCATCCAG
This sequence comes from Muraenolepis orangiensis, assembly GCA_027704905.1. NCBI lineage: Eukaryota > Metazoa > Chordata > Actinopteri > Gadiformes > Muraenolepididae > Muraenolepis > Muraenolepis orangiensis. Next base: position 34,622,556 of record CM051001.1, read on the forward strand.
ACAAAAGGTGCTCATTAGAGGTAAGAGGATCATCTCGTGTGCTATTGTCGCGACGGGATACAGTTGCCTGGCAACCCTGTAGAAAAAACTGTTTAGTCAGTTATATTGAATACACTTTTCTAATGAGTAATGTCCACAGCAACAGCTATGTTTAAATTGGTCAAGGCGTTGGTGTTACACACTATAGGCTACCCAGTGTGTATGACTCTCCTCCAACGCAAAAAAGGTCACAGTAAATATTAAATATTCAATTAAAAACGGATTAATCCATGAACATGCCGTTCCGCACAAATAGAACACACTTGTGGAGTGAAAAACAATTGAACGGAGTGTGTAACACGTCTGGGGTCATTCTCACACCTCCCAAGGCTTCTGTTTGCACCCCACACAAGTTAGTCTTGCTTCAATATTTAGATGTTAGTTTTTGGTGATGGGATTGTTTTAGTAGCCCTGTGGATTTGAGCCGGAATACAAGAGAAGAGCTGGCTAATTTGCAGGCTGATCAGTATTGGCCAGCTGTATGACGACTGCATCAGATTAGATTAGATTAGATTAGATTCAAAATCAGTCTACCAGCCTACCCTGTGGACTGTACCAACCGTTGGGCTCAGGTCATCCCTCATACAGCTGGGTGATCACTCCCACATGTGATGTCACTATGTCAATAACCATTTTTAATCACATGACAATTTAGAAACGGCTTGTAATCACACTCACACCTGGTGGTAAAACAGGGTCCCTTAAAAGTGGTCACTGCATGTCCTTAGTCTTTGTTTGAACTTCTTGGGCTGTTATGTTTCGGGGTGTCTGAGTACATCCAGCCCTGTCTGCCACGAAGTGGCATAACATGTAAAAATGATGAAAATGTGCTTTCAACGCAAGTTTACGGGGGACTATTATAACGACGGTACAATGCACCTCATTATTGCACCCATATATCACATCAAACTAAAGCTAGCAGACGTTGGTTTGTTCGATTTCAACGCTAAGTAAACAGAACACTTTGCTTCGCTTCTGCCAAGCACCCACCTACATGGGTGGCAAATATCTAAATATTGAAGCAAGCAACCTTAAAAGTCTCTTGGGTGCACACAAAAGCCCCAGTAGGTGTGAGAATGGCCACAGAAGTGTTAGAACTGTGTGAAATCCCCCTTTAAAGCTTAATGAAAAAAACTCAATGAACTGGTAAACTGGTAATGGTAGCTGTCTCCGGCTTGATTAGCCTAACTAAAGCGAAGTTTGCTGCAGAATTAATTAATTATAAGCACTACAAATCCAATACAGTTGTTTTGTTTCTTTTCCAAACCCGTTTAAGAATTTAAATAAACATTTTAAATGTACTTAACATGCGTTCGCGTAGCAACACAGAGTGGTTGTGCAACAGTTCCCCCTCTCTCCACAGTGCTTGTTCCACAAAACCAACAAATAAAAAAAGAAATCCTCATTATCAAACACGGGGAACATAATTGAAAAACGTCCAAAAGGAAAAGGAATATTAAAGAGAGATATTTCCGTGCATATATTCACCACGGAGACTAATTCAGAAGTGGGAATGCCCAGGGGCTATAGTCTCAAACCAAATTGGTTTGGGAAAGCAGAGTGTGCAGCCTCACAGAGTCGGGCCAACAGCAGCCGTCTGCCTCCATGGAAATCAACAGCTGAGGTCTTGCTGATAAAACCCCGAGTCTTAAGGCTACTCGTCAGGTCCTCTAGTACCTGTGGGCAAGCTGGCGAAATCAGGCCATGTGTTGTTATTAACACTACGCATTAAGTTGTCGTCAATCAAATTGAACCGTGTCTCTAAAGTGTTGAATTACCGGCTGCATTTAAATGAAGGAACACGGCTCCTTTTTTGTGCGATTGTGCAAGCAAATGTTGAGAAACGGCTGTCTACGTTGCTAGTGTGAATTTAATCAACGGCAGAGGCACGAATACTTCCCATTGTCAAATTTGACAAATACTTTCAATAAACGGGTGTCTTAAGTGCTGTCAGATCATCCTGAAACATGACTAAAGTTGTAAAGTGCTAGGGTTTTACGCTCAAGCACTTTAAAGAGGCAATTCCGCTTCTGAATCAATCAACGGTTAATGTATGCTACCTTAGCATAAAAACCAAAACCAAAACCCTTACACAAAAGAAATTCCCCCCCGCCAAAACACAGTTCAACAATAAAACACAGATCGTCATTCTTAAGACATAACACTGTCTTCCTTATAGACGTCACTGAGGCAGCAATTTGCATAGATAACTGATACAGTATCGCCTTGCTTTAGATATAAGGCATGGCATAGTTGACTGCACTAAAGCACATATACATAGTCCCTCTCACACGCAGCCAGCCATATAGCAACGTTAATCCCATCTTCATTGAAAGGGCTTTGATTCCAGAGTTGATTGCTGGTGAGATCTTGACGGTGTTTGTGTGGACAGACCCAGCACTCTCCTCTTTTCTTTCACTCTTTCAATTTCTCTCTCCGTGTTGCGTTTGTTTGTTTTTACATACCTCCTTTTCTACACATTTTCTTGTTGGGTTTCCTGGCACATTCCTTGGATATCCTTTTGACTGCAAAATGAATGAAAGAACTACAAAATAACAGGAGGCTCTGAAAAATAACGCAGTCGACATGCAACAACTTACTGACTAAACCAGAGAGTTTATCACGTCTGTGCCCCCTTTTCCCATCCCCCCGTCAACGAGATATCAACATGGACCTGTTGGGAAAGTAACTTGGGGTGCTGCTGCAGAAATATTCCATTCATCGTGGAATCAATTTGCTGCACTCTAGGACACAGGAAGCCCATATTCACATGCACTTCTATATAAGACCCATTACAACCACACAACACCGTAGCAAGAAACAGTCTCTATGTGTAACCAGCGTTTTATGGTTGGAATTGCAATGTGATGAAGTCGGATGGTCCAGATATTCCTTTTTAAGAGACCGTTCTATTTTCAGCCCATCTTGCTGTGTGGGGCTTCCTCAAGTTCAAACATAATAGAGTCGGTCAGTAAATACGAAACCTTTAGCAAACACCCTGAATCAGAGTGGCTAGTTCATATTTGCCTTTTGCAAGTATCTTGCAAATATCAAACTTGAATTGGGCTTTGTGCTAAGACACACATTTCTGGATGACAGTAAGGGGTCTTACATAGGTCAGGCTAATGCCACAGGCCTCTCGTGTACCAGATAGAACACTTCACCAACCCTGCCTTAGATCAGTCACTAATGAGGTAGGCTAATTACCCCAGAACAGTCAAGACAGTGAGGGAAGGGGCGGTGCACCAAGATCACTACACTAGGTCCAATCTTTCCCTCGTTTGACTGGACCTCTTTTGCTGTCTCAATCATTTGTGGGTTGTTTTGTTTGGGCTACTTTTGGCCTGGCGTATACACAAAAGAGGAGCCTTTAACAGTGGCATGGAAGGGGGGAGAGTGGATGAGAAGAAGATCAAGTCAAGATGGAAGGCTGTGATGGTGGACATTGACATAGCATGCACCAGACAACAGGTCATGCGCGGCACACAATACAGAGAGTAACACGGAAGTCTTAGCCGAGAGTATACATCTAGACAGAAGGAGAGGGAGAGACAGAGAAGGAATAAGAAAATGTGTTTTTCCTGTAACCGTGACACACTCACCATCCTCTGTAGGAACGTAGATGTTTAGATACAGGCAGTCTTCGTTTTGATCCTGTATATACGTGGTCACTATATCCAAGTTAAAGGTGAACCATATTGGCATCATGATCTCTGGCACGGCGTTGTGAATGTTTTGGGGGCAGACGGGGGCGAAGTGGGTCGCGTTCTTGATCCCGGACCAAGAGGAAGGGGGCTCGGGCGGCAGGAAGCGCTTCTCCCCTACCGGGGAGGCGGCGTACGGCACTCCCAGATACTGGTCCACGGGCCCCAGGATCTCGCTGGGCAGGGGCACCCTCACGCCCCGCAGTTTCCCGTACTGTGTGTTCACAGTGGGGTGGTAGTTCTGGCCCCGCGCGGCCCCCAGGCACCAGCAAAACGTGAATATCCACAAGGACAGAGCGGCGCCGAGGCCGGTGCAGCAGCGGGCGCCGCGGCAGCCCCCCCACCAGGGGAGGTAGCTCCTCCTCAGTGTGAACCACATGGTCCCAGTCGAGCACAGACGCCGGGGATCCCCCTCAGAGAACCTTCTGCGCTGTCTTTTTTTCCCTTCCCTTCGCACTGAGGTCCAGCCTTACCCCTACCCCCCCACCCACCCACCCACCACCACCCCCTCTCTAAGAGGAACTCATTAGCCGGCGATACCGGAGCGCGACGGCTAAAACGGGGAAAAATAGAAGGAAAGAAGAACAAAAAATAGAGTTGTCACACTTCACGCTGTTGGTCCCGCCAGCCAGGTCCTCATTCACCGTCCTCTCTCCACTTGTCCCACGGTTTGTCCAACTCTGCAATGAAAGAGGACAGCTAAATTAATGGCCATTCTCTGACAGTCCATTCCTTTGACAGCCCCACTAGTTTGAGCCCATTTGGAGTAACACATTTTTTTATTGAATGAAGGGGCCCTTTATCATCGTAATGTTAAAAAAAAAAAGCGCTAATGGTAAGATCAATTCCCATAATCAAGGTCTTCTCTCGCCTGCATTAAAGATCAGGGTAGTCGGCGCTATTTAATGCTAATGGCGCTGCAGCTGGCGAAGTTCAAAAAATGACACAGAGCAAAACGCACACGCATATCACCGCATCTCTGACACGGTGTGTGTCACATTATTCTGTGTTTAATGGTTTAAGAAAAAAAAAGAACCTTCCTTCCAATGTAACAAGGCTGCTTGTATGCAGATCACTTCCAGGCCCGCCTGCTAAACGCCTCAAGAACATGAGACTCCGTGCAAAGGAACACGCCACATCAGAAGGGTTTCATGTCGCCCCCATCTGTCCTTCTGAGCGTGCAGAACGAAGGGCAGGAATATATTTGTGTCTGTGTGCTTTGTGTTTGTGAAGACATATTCTCAGGGAAGGAGGGGGAGGGGAGGGGGGGAGGAGAGGGAAGGGGAGGGGGAGGAGAAGCCTAGGTACAACCAGCAGGCGCTGCATCCAGTAATAACCAGCCGGCCAGGAGATACCAGAAAGAAACACCCCCTGTCTTCCACCCCCTGCCTGATCAATTTATGTGGCTTAGACCCCACCCCCCTCCCCTCTTGCCCCCCCCCCACACACACACACACACACACACACACACACACACACACACCTTTCGCCCCTTCCATGCTTACCGCACCAGTTGTTCCAATAACAATGGTGAAGAGACCCCAAACATTTAGTGGAAGGGGGAAGATATTGCATTCCAATATGACTGCGTAAATGATTTATCATGTATCCCGGCACGGCTGCTGGAGGACCACTAACCACTTCGGGGAAAAGCAATCCTGGCATTCCTGGCTGGAGGTGCTGCTATCGCTGGGTGGCGGCTTCCATCTGCCGCCACCGTGGATCAAGGGGGGGGGGGGGGGGGGGAAGAAAAAAGGCAGCTCGCGGATTCTATTCCCAGACCCAAATGTGCAAACGTTCCCATAATGGACCCACTTCAATCCGTATCGGAGCCACACTCGAGCCGGATGTTCTCCACGTCGTGCGCCTCGTACGGCAGACGACAGGTGCACTTATGATATGCTAATTGTGGCGGCAGGTATGTTGTGGACAGTTCACCTTCGGATACTTCAGCACCAACCCGGCCCCAACACCCGCACCCCACGCACACGCACACACACACACACACACACACACACACACACACACACACACACACACACACACACACACACACACACACACACACACACACATCTTCCCCAACCACCTGCTTGGCGATAACTCGGCTGGGTTACTTACATATAAGCCATTTGTCGCCTTACTAGACGACTAGTAAAGCCTGTGGAACCTTAGCCCCCTTGCCCCCCTGTGCTCCGGGAAACCACCGGGGAATCTGCTCCTCTCCTCCCGACGTGGTCCCAGTCTTTAGCCAACCATTACCAACCATTACCGGTTACCGGGGTTCCAAGACATGTAATTCCACTCAAGTGATTTTCGCTCATTCAAGGCTGTACCGGCGGCGGCGGCGGGAGAGATAACACTAATTCTCGCTCGGATGGAAGACATCGGGTCAAACTTTTTAATCAGGACACACAGCAAGGACGCGGGGCATTGTGATGAAGTGTGTGTGTTTAGAGGACGCCGAGCACACAGAGGACTTCATCACTCTCTCTCTCTCTGTCTGTCTCTCTCTGCAGCGGCCTCTCGGAGGTCCTCTCTACTTTTGGAGCTCTCTCCACCTGCTTGCTGAAGCACTGCCAAAGGAGGACCAAGGAGTGAGAGGGCGGGCGTGTGTGTGTCTGTGTGTGTGGGGGGGGTGGTAAATTGAGAATAGAGAGAGAGAGAGAGAGAGAGAGAGAGAGAGAGAGAGAGAGAGAGAGAGAGAGAGAGAGAGAGAGAGAGAGAGAGAGAGAGAGAGAGAGAGAGAGAGAGAGAGAGAGAGAGAGAGAGAGAGAGAGAGAGATTGTATGACTTCTCCCCCATCATCCCAGAACTATTGATTGCCTCATCAGGGTGGCCTTGCAGCTCCCTAATAAATACAACCGGGTGGAGGGAGATGCTGCGCTGCCTCTAACGGAGGGCATTAGCCTTTAATGCTCAACGGCATTTCTCGGTGCGTGGATCCATATTTTGGAAAAATATGTGGTCCTCTGTACACCGCTAATCCACCACCACAGTGTACACTTAATGTAGAAGACACGTTGTTCTCTTATAGGGGATAGGAGATCTCTGCATTGCAATAAAAGTCTCAGCACACAGCCAAATGTCTCTGACGCCAGAATATCCCTTGGAGAGGCTGAAAGACTGATAAAGAAGCAGCTCTGTGGATGGAGCTTCTGATTCATACTGTGCTGTTATTACAGAAGCTAGTGTGGCGTGTGTGTGTGTGTGTGTGTGTGTGTGTGTGTGTGTGTGTGTGTGTGTGTGTGTGTGTGTGCGGGTGCCTGTGTGTGTGTGTCTGTGTGTGTGAAAACGTGTTTAGAACACTGCAATAGTTATCTAGAACAGCATTTCACTACCTTGTTTCAGTCAGAGAAAAAAAACCTTTAAAAATATGCTAAATCTGAAGTCACTCCAGGTCTAAAATGTATTAAAAAACAAATACTACATCCCTCTGACGGCCAACACAGGCACACGAGTGGTTGTTAAGAGAGTTGCAAAGATCCGCGCACCATCGTGTATCTGCAATCGATTCTGCATATGCAGAATTGTCTGCTATTAGAAACATTTAGAGTTCTTCTCGCAACTCAGTCGGAGCCAAAACCTCCCCCCCCCCCCCCCCCACCGGGAAAGCCAGCAGACTGATTGTGACCGCTTCACGCAAAAGAAACATTAATGGAGTTTTAGCTATATTTATTTGAATGCATTGTATTATGTTTGCAATGTCCAACCCCAGGGTGCTGGCGCCCCCCCCCCCCCCCCCCCCCCCGGGGGAGAAAGGCAGCTCTAGGAAACAACCAAACTCTAAAATGCAGTGAGTCATCTTGACCTGGAAAAGTATAATGACGAAGAATAATGATGATTGCAAGTGCAGTCCACATCAGGGCACATGCTGCATTTAGGTTGGGAGGCAACGTGACCTTCCACAGCCTGTGCCAATGGCAACTCATTACAGCACAGACTTTCACAGACAATTTTTTTTAAATCCGATCGAGTGTTTTCACCTTCCATTTTGTGCCACAGAAAGATACCAATCTCCATCAATACGCCGGGCTCCATGTTGAGATTGATCTTCAGTTATGACCGGATTACACCGGGACGCAGGTGTGCCAATCTCGTGTAAGATGCAGCTGTATAGACATGCTTGTACATGTTCATTTTAAGCAGGCAAACATGGATTTCAACAGCAACACAATCAATAATGAATGTACACAACACTCCAGACCTGCTCTCCAAGGCGTGCTGTTTGTATGAGCTGCCGGCGTGACGGGCAGCAGCATGCCATATTAACTCACAGCCATGTTAACTCACAGCCATATTAACTCACACAGATTGGCATGTTGCAAAAACACTATTTCACATTCACGTCCAAATTAAACAATGGCTTTAAAGACGGCTCCTGCACCAGGGTGTTCCACTTACCCTTCGAGAAGTAAAAACATAATCTCTCTCTCTCTCTCTCTCTCTCTCTCTCTCTCTCTCTCTCTCTCTCTCTCTCTCTCTCTCTCTCTCTCTCTCTCTCTCTCTCTCTCTCTCTCTCTCTCTCTCTCTCTCTCTCTCTCTCTCTCTCTCTCTCTCTCTCTCTCTCTCTCTCTCTCTCTCTCTCTCTCTCTCTCTCTCTCTCTCTCTCTCTCTCTCTCTCATTTCTTCTCCCATGCCTCGCCTCTCAGCCATGGTGTGTTTGCAGTCGGTATTACTCGGGAGATTTGGCATCCTATCAAGGACAAAGGGGTCGCACAGTCTGGCTACTAATCACCATACTGAGGCTGACACGTTCGTTAAAGAAGAGAGGAGACGGTGGAGCTGCGAGGGGCTTGAGATCCACCCGATAAACAGGCCTCCCCACCGGTCAGAGAGCAGGATGACTCCCAGCCAAAGAAGACATGGGGGGGGGGGTGAAGGGGGTCGGAGTCGGCGGCCCACGAATAAAGACCAAATCCAGGTTCTAAAGCTGACACGGCTTGAAAAAAGAACCCCAAAACACTTCCTGTGCTTCCTGACTGACAATGATAGCAAGCCGATTCTGCAGGGGAGGACGATCGGGGGGGGCGCACACGAGGCTGTGATTCACCACGTACACCTGGTAGTATTCGGTAGCACAGACTGTCGTACGCGGAACCCTACGAGGGGACATTAACGCAAAACAGGCCCTATTGTAGGAGGAGGAGGGGGGGGGGGGGGGGGAGTACCACGGAGTACGCAATCTGCAAAATGAAAAAGTAATATCGAGATACCTCCCCGTGGCTTATCATCTCACTATCCTATTGATTCACCACAGAGCTGCTCCCAGTAGAGCCGCACACTGGAACAATATTCAAAGCAACTAATCACTCAAAGTAGCCCGACGAGGATGCTCTCAGAAACCACAGGGACTGCCACCAGGTATGTCTCTAATCTAAACATATGTAAACACATTAAAGCGTCACAAACGGCAGACTCATAAAGTGCGTTCCCTTTGGGCGCCGTTTACCGCGGCGGGCCGGGTTTTCCACTGCAGGTGGACCGATCGGCCGCCCGTCTCCAAGCAACCCAGGAGCACGCCGCGGCCTTCTGTCGTCTTGACGGGAAGCTTGAGCGTTACCGACGTGGGGGGACAGGCAATAAACAAAAAAATGAAATTCCCTTGGGCTCCATTTTGTGTCCACCAACCGCCAACAGTTTTTTCTAAAGCATGACAGGGTTTGTTTTGCGAAGGGGCCTTTAGTAATAGGTCACACAACTTAAGTTGATAAACCTTGCCAAGGATCAAGCCATTTTCAGCACTTCCTATCCCCTTCCCCTCGCCTGACTGACTGATCTTTTTTTTTTAAAGGGGATAGAAGAAAGCAAACAGGAAATACATTTTAAGGACGGAGAGGGACAATAAGTCAAATAAGTTCCACTTCTTGTATTTATTGGACATGAGTGATAAGGACTTAATCGGTTACTTTTATAATCAACCAACTCATTTGGTGAATATTCTGGCTTTTTTTTTTTTAATTATATTTAGGGATGTAATTGAAACCAAATGTTTACATAGTTGAACACCAATCATTTTAAAAGCCAGAGGTGGAATTATCCCACAAAGGAGTAGCAGATGCAAGCTCTGTTGATTGACAGGTCAATTATTATAACATTCCTTGACAGCAGTGTGCAAAGTCCTCTTTCTGCTCTGCCTTCTGTCTCATGTGTTCTGTTCAAACAGAACAGGCTCCCCTGTAAGGGCTCTTCCTCCTTAAGAACCCAGGGTGCAGGGCTGACATTAAGGGAGGCCATGGAAGACAGCACCTAGCGTGAATTAAGTCAAAAATCAATTCAAGGTATAAAAAAAATATAAATGTTTCTGAGAAAACCACCAGCCCTGAAAGGGTCAGGAACCCAATTAGCAGTTTAATTAAATCAATGAAGCAGATTATGAGTTGACTGTTGTTACATTCATCCAATCATGAATTGTTATTTGAGAATCAGATGTGTGTTCTAAGGGCAATTTGCACCACACGATGACGTGTGAAAATGCATCAACGTCAATATATGTCTTTTGATTTGTATATTTTGTTGGTATTTATTTCTAAAAGGCAAATCATTCAATTCAGTTTGTTATAATAAATGCTGTCACTTCAATACCACTACGTAATCGTTCACGTCGGTCATTTCCGTGGGCTCCTGTCAACCACTAGAAATGTTTTTAATACATTGCGGCTGCAGCAGAGTCTGCTACCAACAAGGGCCGCGTGCAAAAAGGCTTCCCAAGACGGGGAAAACACCTGAAAAGAAAGACCTACAGGAGCTATTCTGAGAGCTGGACCACCAGGAAAAAGACCTGAACACCGTGGGCCGGGCCTCAGCTAGCTGGGTTGGTTTTTTGGACTTTGCATAGAAGGAAAAATAGTTCAATTTTGGGCTCTGGGTTCGTCAACGGAAGAGAAGACGCGGATCTGTGTGATTGGCCCCTTAATAAGTGTCTATTTATGTTTATGCAAACAAATGACCAGCGCGTTAACATTACACTGTCATACTTTGCTGGACTCATAATTAGTACTCATTCAGTTACTGCACTGTACTGCACTGTATTCATAATGGTGCTGCACTACTGGCACTTTAAAATGCTTTTAAATGTTTTTTTTGCACAATATAACACTTGTACATATCATTCATCAATCACTTTATTGTTGTTTTTTATGTTTTTACTGCGGGAGGGAATAGGGAAAGGCATTCCATTGTACGTACAAAGGGTTAGAGAGAGGGAGGGAGAGGGTTTCCGTTGTGGCTGCTTCATACTCTCATTATCAAAGTCATAATCACTTGTTTGCCTGCTACCTTAGAATGATCAATGAATGAGTGTCGATCAGAAGATCTTTAGGATATAATCTGGGCTTATCCTTTGTTGATTAACGGTGTGGGCGCACATTATTGTTTGATCGATAATTCAATCAATAAATGAATCAATAGAAAATGTATAGTTAGAGGCAGCCCTAGACCACACTGTAAGGGAAGCGTTATTTTCCATGTATTGACCAACATAATCCTATTTATCCATTTATGGCAAACTCTTAACAGCTAAGTTGTATTGTAATTAGATATCTTTGAGTGCAGTCAAGCGATCATATTTACTTTAAATCAACTCAATGACTCGTTTTCATTTTCTGTTCCTTACAAATAGTATATACAAAATATACATACACGACTAGACTATATGAAATACGACATTTGAAAGGTGGCAAACCTTTAAGCATTAGGCTAACCGGTCGCTATTGCAACAACAGATGGCTAACTATCCTGTTCATCTTTGCAGTCACTTTTTGTCCCATGTAGTGCAATAACTCACTAAATGTTTACAAAATTTAGACTGGAGCTGGCTTAAAATCGCAAATCGTGCATATTGTACTGGTAATGGAGAGAATCAAATGTAGTTCATGTATAAATGTGTAGGTTTTTGTGCCATTTTATCACTATCCAAAAAAAGGAAAAAATAAATATAACTTCTTGCCCTCCGTTTAAACATTTAATAAGATAGAACCAGATGTTAACGGTAAAATGACTGAGTGAGCAGCACTCTTTAGTATTTGCAGAATTGCACTGATTTCCTATGCAGCGATTTCCCCCACAGCATGCTATAAAACCTCAAATGAATACAAGAGGCCATTTGAAATGTGTTTTTGTCAAAGAAAAAAATCCTACAATTTCCCTCTTCTAAGGAGATTGCCTTATAAAGCAAAGATCAATTTTAAAGTCTACATTGTGATCCCCAAGCTGGGATGGAAGTACAATTTTAAATATCAAAAGGTTTCCAGTCCAAAAATATATCGTATTTACATAAATTGTACAAACCTGTAATTGTGTGTGTGCAAATTGATTAACATTGGAATGGATATTGAGAGAAAAAAAAGTAATACAAACCAATTACATTATTTTGACATTTCTTTAATAAGACCTTGGCGTCTTGGAGTTTCAGAAATGCCAAAAGCACCGAAGCAGAATGACGCTATTTACATGCAAATGTCAGTTATAGTCGCAGAGAAGTGAGAGTTGCCAATGTGTATTGTGGTGTGACAAGCAGGGTTTCTGAATATGCTGCTGAAAGCAGAGATGTACATGAGTGCACTTGACACAAGGAAACCCACAGCAATCCATTTTTTATGAAAATAACTAAAAAATCGAAACAAAATACATGAGCGTGAGCATTATGGTGTGAGACCCATTCGCAACAAAGGATAGAGTTTTGTTTTGGGAGCTTAAACACACCGGTTAACTGAGGACGGTAAAGTGACCACAGGCCTGGTGTCATGCAGGGAGGTAACTACGTGTGGAAGCCTGGAAGGACGAGGGGCTTTAAAGGTCTGATCAGGAGCTTTTAACTGTAAAGGTCTGATCAGGAGCTTTTAACTGTAAAGGTCTGATCAGGAGCTTTTAACTGTAAAGGTCTGATCAGGAGCTTTTAACTGTAAAGGTCTGATCAGGAGCTTTTAACTGTAAAGGTCTGATCAGGAGCTTTTAACTGTAAGGTCTGATCAGGAGCTTTTAACTGTAAAGGTCTGATCAGGAGCTTTTAACTGTAAAGGTCTGATCAGGAGCTTTTAACTGTAAAGGTCTGATCAGGAGCGATGCCATCATTGAAGAGGGCCCTGGTAGCAGAGCTTCCAGCCACACATGATCACCGTATATCACAATAGATGCTACGCCCCTAATGAACAGCTGACCTTACCCATCAGCCCAGAACATAAAGATTAGCAGAATGACGCTATTTACATGCAAATGTCAGTTATAGTCGCAGAGAAGTGAGAGTTGCCAATGTGTATTGTGGTGTGACAAGCAGGGTTTCTGAATATGCTGCTGAAAGCAGAGATGTACATGAGTGCACTTGACACAAGGAAACCCACAGCAATCCATTTTTTATGAAAATAACTAAAAAATCGAAACAAAATACATGAGCGTGAGCATTATGGTGTGAGACCCATTCGCAACAAAGGATAGAGTTTTGTTTTGGGAGCTTAAACACACCGGTTAACTGAGGACGGTAAAGTGACCACAGGCCTGGTGTCATGCAGGGAGGTAACTACGTGTGGAAGCCTGGAAGGACGAGGGGCTTTAAAGGTCTGATCAGGAGCTTTTAACTGTAAAGGTCTGATCAGGAGCTTTTAACTGTAAGGTCTGATCAGGAGCTTTTAACTGTAAAGGTCTGATCAGGAGCTTTTAACTGTAAGGTCTGATCAGGAGCTTTTAACTGTAAAGGTCTGATCAGGAGCTTTTAACTGTAAAGGTCTGATCAGGAGCTTTTAACTGTAAAGGTCTGATCAGGAGCGATGCCATCATTGAAGAGGGCCCTGGTAGCAGAGCTTCCAGCCACACATGATCACCGTATATCACAATAGATGCTACGCCCCTAATGAACAGCTGACCTTACCCATCAGCCCAGAACATAAAGATTAAACACATACAGCACTCCTAACACGCTGTACTCATGCATCATTAACAACCGGAAGTCCCCATTGTAAAATATTATATTATGATGATATGACCTCAAATTAATATAATATTACGTATTTTTTGGTAGGAGTAGCCTGTTTAACAATTGTTTTTGCAACAAGATAGAAGTATACTAAAAGTCGGGATGTTCGCCACTAGTGGTTGCTGAGCTTGGTAGTCTTCTGGCGGGACACTCTAGTCTTGGAGCTGCTCTGATCAAATGAAGACCATCTATCTCCTACACACTGTGTGTGTGTGGTACACGGGGCACAGGGGGAAGCTGACCCCCAATCTCTCAAGTCCTGCCAGCGGTTTTCCGTGAGCCTGGGATGTATCCTTCATCCTAAACCCACCAGAGCTCTCAGGTCACCAGGTGCCCGGCCTGCTCACTGTTCCCTGGGTTCGGACCAAGCATGGTGGAGCAGTGTTTAGTTTTCATGCACCACAGCTCTTAAGGAACAAACTTTCAGAACATGTGAGGTCTGCCACGACACTTAATTCCTTTAAATCGGAGCTCAAAACTTTTATCTGTACCACAGCCTTTAATTAAAAATGTATATCTGCAACTTATATTTTGGATTTTTATTGTACTTTATTTCCTGTATTTTACATTTCCCCCTTTTATTGTTTTATTATATTTGAATGATTGCCCTCTTAATGTATCTACATTCTTCCTTTGTAAAGCGCTATGAACGGCCTTGTGTTTGAATGGTGCTATAGGAATAAATTGCCTTGCTTTTAAAGGGTACAGCCGAGAGGAGCCTGAAAGAGTGGAACCATACCTAACCATGCCAAACTAAAGTGCATTAACATTTCATGCAAAAACAATTCTCCACTGGCGCTTTACCCCAGTCGGAAACTGCAGTTGTGTCAGGTGGGCGGCCGTTCGCTGTCAGCTGGTCTTTTCATGACTTAATTTAAATACCTGTTTTTTTAATTGGATTTAAGAATAATAACCATGGAACAAGCGTGTTCTCTGAAGGATTGAACTCTGCCCAATTAGTGGTAAGGAATATCTCCATACAACTCCATACAACTAAGGACAAAATTCAGACCACAACTGAACTTTTAAAGAAAGAAATGAAATGCCTTATTTTGTTTAGAATCAGACTTGATTATTATATATGAAGACAATTCTCATTATTATTATTGATTCATCACAGTGATGTCCATGCTATGGCCCAACATGCTGTGATGCTGGCTATGACACGGTGACCCACCTAAATGACCTATGACCACCTCACAACCGCTCCAACCAGGACGCCCTTTGGCATGCCATGCTGGCCATTTGACCTTATTTTTATTGTTATTATATTTTTCATTTGGAGGATTGAATCCTCTTTATTGGTCACTTACATCTACACACACAGTGAAATCAGTTTCTCTGCATTTCACCCATCCTAGTATTAGGAGCAGTGGGCAGCTATCTTATATCCAGCGCCCAGCGAGCCGTGTAGGGGTCTGGTGCCCCCGTGTAGGGGTCTGGTGCCTGGCTCAAGGGCACCTCGGCAGTGCCCAGGTGTTTGGGGGACTTTGGTGACCTTCCGGTTCCCAAGTCCTAACAGACTGAGCTATCCTGCCACTCTTGCACTTTAATGAATCATGAGTGGAAAAAAACATGATCTTATTCGAAAGTGAAATAGAGATTTTATATATATATATATATATATATATATATATATGGTACTTAAAAATACATATAATTGAGCAAAGACATATAATTACCAGCGTATTTTACTCTACAATGTCCAATCGATTGTACTCCGAGAGGGGGGTCCGGGTGTTGGTGTATTTCAATAGTAATTCCTCCCATTAAAGTCCTATTTGAAGCAACAGCCAGGTGGATTTAGAGAAGATGTAGGGGGATTAGTGTGCTGATATCAATCACTACAGTTGAACCATCCCCTTATCTGGCACCATCAGAAACCCTGGACGCCTTCCCCATTGATTCTGGTCATGGTAAGACTGCAGCGGGAGCTTAGGGCAAGGCTTTTACTACAGGGAGCCCTAAAGCTCCAGGAAATGGCTTATCTGAAATGAATACATTCAACGGAAAATTGCTTGACGGTATTAGAGAGACAAACAAGATGGGGTGAGTTTGGTGAATGCTGGTCAGGGAGGCGGCAACACAAAAAAAGTGGGAAAAAGGCAAGAACCCGACCGTCGACGGAGTATCGAAGGATGCGCTTGTTGTTTTGCCTCCTCCTCCTCCTCCTCCTCCTCCTCCTCCTCCTCCTCCTCCTCCTCCCTCCCCCTCCCCCTCCTCCTCCCCCTCCTCCTCCTCCTTCCCCTCCTTCTCCTCAGCCTCCTCCTCCCCCTTCTCCTCCTCCAGAGGATCTCTCCGGCGGTGTTGTTCTATCGGACGGGGGAAGCGTCTCGTGCAGCAGACCGCGTACTGCAGATGTGCTCAATCAGTGCGGAGAAGCCGAGATAATGATGAGCTGCGTGGGACTCCTTAAATGCCAAGGCCCCAATTCCAAAGGGAGAAAGTAAACAACGGAGGCATCCAGCAGCGTGCCTCGTTATTGGACGCTCGTCGTCTTAACGTGGCCGTAGCTCAGGGACAAATTACGGGGGGACTCCATGGTGATGTGAGGCGCGGTGGCAACCACAATCCTCAATATCACACGTGAAGGAGGGAACATTGTGCCCCTGACGGCGGTCCGCCGGAAGGCTCGCTCTGGCAGATGTGTCTGCTCTCTCCATTCAGTATTTCTAATCCTGTCTGAAAGCCTATCTGGGATGCCAGGCTTCTTCCTAAATTGGCCGGTGTTCTTAGTGATTGATTAAAGTACTGTAACCCAGCTTTTATCAGACTGCCCTGAACTCTGTATTTCTGCCAAATCTATTAGGTAATGCATCTCCTGTCATTGTACCGGTTGGGCGGTGGTGCCGTCTGTAAGGACTTGGACACAGATGACCCATTTAACATATTTCCTTATATATGCTATAGGGTTATGTTTTTTTTTTTTTTAAAGAAAGAACTGCAAGTCTCCCTTTCAAAATGAGCATTGGTCATTAACGTGTCTTCTGGTGCATGTCGATCAAGGTTACTCAACAAAAGTGTTATTTATTCAAATGAACGGATATTTAGCACAAGTAAGGAAAAACAGCATTCATGCAGAAATACGCTGGTACCCCAGGAAAAAAACCTGCGCCTATCTGCTGACATTGAGCTAACGATGTGGCAATAATTCAGGGGCTTATAATGCCATAATATGGTCCACGCCGTTGCACACAGAGGCGGTGGCGGTGGAGGAGGTGATGTTGTCGTGGTAATATTGCTGACGCCCGAGTCCTAGACATCGCACTTAAGAATGTCTCTTGCAGAACATTATTCACACACACACAGGAATTGTAATGACCAGGGAAGAAGAGGGGACCACGATGGTACCAATCAGTAGCAGTACACACAGGGGCTCCGGGAGGGCGATTAAGGTTAAACAGGCCGGGCACCACATACTGGATGTTACCGCTTCTGTTAACCCCCCCGGCCCCTCCCCGAAACTCATAAACCTTAATCTAGGCCATTAAATATATATACGAACGCCTATGTACACCTGCAAAATTGAATTTGGAACGACTGATTTGTTTTAAATCCCATGTGTTGACTTAGAACCAGAGTAGCAGAGGATGCAATAATGATGCACCGAAGTAGGCCATGGCACCCCCCAACCCTGGAGCCAAGTTCTGGCTTGGGGTTGTCTCCCAGCCCTCCACTTCCTCCCAATGCTGCACACGGGAGCTACTCTCAACTGTCTGCCCATGCTCTATGTATGCACTGCACCGGAAAAGAAAGACTTCACATGCACGCTATACACAACCTTACTCTCTTGCTCACGCACTTGCTGATACTGGTTACAGGCGATACATTGGTGTGTGTGGGTATGTGTGTGTGTGTGCGTGCGTCAGTGTGTGCGTGCATGTGTCCGTGTGTGTGTGTGTGTGTGTGTGTGTGTGTGTGTGTGTGTGTGTGTGTGTGTGTGTGTGTGTGTGTGTGTGTGTGTGTGTGTGTGTGTGTGTAAGAAGAATAGAAAGAAGATGAGAAAGTGAAAGAGAGAGACAGAGTGTGAGAGAAAGAGAGAGAGAGAGAGAGAGAGAGAGAGAGAGAGAGAGAGAGAGAGAGAGAGAGAGAGAGAGAGAGAGAGAGAGAGAGAGAGAGAGAGAGAGAGAGAGAGAGAGAGAGAGAGAGAGAGAGAGAGAGAGAGAGAAAGAGACAGAGAGAGAGAGTGTGTTTGAGGGGGAGTAAGGTTGAGCCTTTTTTTGGCACGGTTTTCTGCAAGAAAAATGCGAATACTATGAATATTTTTTTTCATTATTACACTAAAGAAAACTCAACAGAGATGCAAGCAGGATTGAGTTGGGGAGTGCGAGGAGATCACATCGTGTTACTTCAAAAGGCAATGTGGGGATGTTTTATTAATACATTTAGCTGTTGATATCCCTAAGCATGCCTTAAACCGTGACACTTTAGAAAATAATTCCTCTGCGCCTGAATGGTGTCGATATGAGTACCACATGCGGGGGGGGGGGGAGGTGGGGGGGGAGGTGGGAGGTGGGAGGTGGGGGAGGCAGACAGGAGAGAGCGTGATGTTATTTTCACCCAGCATGAAAATACAAGACATGAAAATTAAAAACAATGGGTGCTGTTGTTCCTTGTGTCATGGTGGTATAGCACTTCTCCGCGGAGCAGGACAATGACAGTGCCTCAGACGCCTGTATGGTTTGCCATCACCACATGCAAGATACTCATCCGCATCCGGGTAAAGGTAACTTATGTAATGGTCTATGCTGGCGCAGTGTGCAGAAAGACTAGTTGTCCTTGGCAGAGCATGGCGAAAATGTGTTGTCGAGTGTGAGTGTGTAGGTGTGTTGATGTTCACACATTTTATGAGCCGCGAGAGACGGAATGCAGGGGTAAATCATGGAGGAAACGCACTTAAATTAAACACTTCGTCAATGTACACATGGAATAAGGGTACATATAAGGCCTCCTTTAGTCTCTAGAAATCACTTATCTTCTCAGTAGTCCAACTAGGCAAACTGAACTCAATACCAATTGTAGACACTTAACATATTTCAAATTGTATTCGATTTATCATCATCTTCCTTGTGGTAATATTAAAGACATGGGTCTATACCAAGTGGCAGCCATGACCGTCAGTTCTTAGTCTTAGTTCTTAGTCTCAGTCAGAAGAGACTAGCACGTAGTTCCTCTAATGGCCTTTAGGGGGTTCATGGTCCATTCTATGTCCAAAACTAGGACCATCTTTATATCATGCATTTTTTGAGGTAGGTCCTGGTTCACAATTGTATTTCATTGAAAGTTTATTAATGTAAATGGGTTTTGGACATAGACTGGTGCGAGGCATCCAATCAAGTGGTGCCCTCGATGTTATACACTGTGCCAAATATGGATTGTTTCCATTTGTGGGTGCAACAAAATTGGCGACACTGTAAAACGCAAATGGACACCCTCACAGCGGTCATGCATAAACCAACGGGTGACACCACATGACCCTCACGCCCATATCATTCACGGCCTTTGGTCTAAGCCTGTATGTATTTACAGTAGCAGTGGAATTGTTCCAGGATGCCCTCGATAAGCATCTCCCACTTTAAATGCATACACCCTCTTCAAAGGAAATCCATGTGCTTTGATACAAATAAAAGCTCTTCCGGGGAAGACCAGATCCACCTCTGTGCGGGATTAAGTGCTTTATGCTCAGACGCGTAGCTATGGGTGGGCCTGGCTTGGCCACTTCTGGCCTAGGCCCATCCAATAAAATAGCTGCTTTTAACAAAAAAAAGACATCTGCTATCACTCAAATGACTATAGGGCATTCACAATTGCTGCATTCTAGTAGCCTAGTCGTCAACTACTCCCAAACAGAAGTCGAGTAGTGGATGGTGGGAGATATATCACCATTTTCTTTCACCCAATAACAATGATCAAGTCTGGTCTAAGAGTCCTCGCTTGGCTCTGAGAGGCTGATTACAAATGCGCTGCGCTAAGAGGGGACTAAACCCCCCAGCATGCCTGAGCTGGAGAGACTGTTTACTGCAGTGACAACACCACTGCTCCTCACGCAGAGAGCTTCTGTGAACACCTCACATTCCCTTTATTTAACATGGCATGACGTAAGAAAACAACACGCATCCATGTTCAACAACAGCCAGCATTATGTTCATCCTCGGCCGTTAGGCCATCTCGACATCTCGCGCTGTCACTGCTTGACCGCACCCGTGCTAAAACCACAGATGAACCATTAGTGGACAATCATGCACATTGTCTACTAGTGGTTCTGAGTCTGTGAAACCCTCTATGTGCTTTATGTGGTGCTCCACATAACATTTCCTACTGTTGCCATAGCGTAGAGGAGGGCGGGGGGTAAACTTGGAGGCACTGATTGGAGGCACCAATCTGCATGCTGTGACGTGTACCGCGGTCGGCTGTTTGAATGGCGTTGCCAACTGAAATCTGGTGTGCCAAAATGGTGGTTTTTCCGGTCCAGAAACGGAATCGCAGCTGCTTTGCTAGCTAATTGTAGCTTAAAAAACGGAGTAGTCTAGTAGTTAACCTAGCAACGGGCCAAAAAAAAAGGTTCCATTACAAGGTTTTAAAAATGGGAGTTTGGAGGAGCAGGTGGTTGGTTTGATTTTAAGGGCTATTGAGGGACGTCGGTACGATGACTCAGCAGGCCAACTCATAGCAGAACACTTGCTCTTGTAGCGTACAGTAAATACTAATGAGCTATTTATGGAATTAATTGTGTGGCACTTCCACTTTTCTTCAGGCCCAGCTGCAAGATATATTCGGGCTACTATCGCCACAGTTTTACGCTGGGGACTACAAGACTACAAGATTGGTTAAATCGTATAAGCATTTTAAAATATGTGAGGGCTTGATTACCATAGAGCTCAATTATTTGGTTTCACTTAATGAACTCTAGTTGCACCCTATTGAACCTAATGAACCTTATGGCACATATCTGAAAAAGAAAACAAACTCCCCAAACTCAGGGCAAACACCCCTAGCTGACCCCTAGCCAATTTAATTATTAATAATAATTAATAATAATATGACATGTTGATGGAAACTCGGAACAGAGAAACATATTCCTGGAGATTTTACATCTATTATTATGTCTATTTACTATAATAGACATAAAAACTAATGTAACATCGTGGGCCAATTTGAGGGACATTGGACGTATGGATTTTAATGTTTGACATTTAGCTTCTCACGCGTCTCTTTTTTGTAATGTACATTTTCATTGGCTATTTGCGCTCAGCCTTCTGGGATCATGTCGCTGAGCACCTCGCTAGCACTACAGGATTTGATCGGGGGCCGTGCCGATTTGAAGTCGTAAATATTAAACATGTTTGATATCATCAGGGCTGCCTCCGACGAGCTTTCCAGTAGATCGGAAAGCTTCAGATTGAATCAGTGAACAACGAGATAATGGGTACCGAGCTGCGGACACGAACAGCCCCCCGACCAAGTCCCCCCCTCCCCCTCGATTATCAGAAGTGGCCTAATCGGGTCTAAATGGCCCCGATTTTTGTGTAGTGTGTATGCAGCATTCGGTCTAATGATGACAGAGGGCTTCTTTTCATTGTTTTCAAGCAAGCCAGTCTACTCGCCTGGACAGAACAAGCCAGTCTACTCGCCTGGACAGAACAAGCCAGTCTACTCGCCTGGACAGAACAAGCGACTACGGTCTGTGAATTATCATCAGACACACGGCTTTGTCAAATTATCCATCAACTCTTAATGTTACCATAGTAATAAATTATAACGTTTTGAAAGTGAAAGTGGGAGCTTTGAATGACAGGGTGTATTCTCAGATGTTCACTACAGTACGTATCTGTATGCAATATGCGATACACACTCCCACAGGTCATGTTCGGCATTCATTTTTCAGAAGGGAGAGGGATTTTTTGTCCTTCAGTTCAGTGCCCCTTGGTGGATGTTTTTTTTTCTTCTTTTTCCCACCCTATCAATAACTGTGGCAATCCATGCCTGAAGAGTGTCTAGTGTTGTGAGCGTGTGGTGGTAAATCATGGGGACCACAGGTTGTGCGGGCAGGTCAGATAAATGAGACAGGCTTTGTTTTATGGCAAAATCGCTTGTCTTAACTTCAGCATCAGGCAAGGATTTGGAAAACATGCTACTGTCCTTGGGCCTCTCTCTCTCTCTCTCTCTCTCTCTCTCTCTCTCTCTCTCCCTCTCTCCCTCTCTCCCTCTCTCCCTCTCTCTCTCCCTCTCTCTCTCTCCCTCTCCCTCTTTCCAAAAACGCTTAAAGCCTCAGCCCTGGTGCGCCAAGATTACATAAATATCATCTATTGGCCTTTAGACACCAAATCCTTGCTCTACTGGTGTGTTTTCTTTAATCTTTAAGTGCTGTATTTAGAGAGGGCTATGGGGTCCACGTGAAACACCCTTTGATGCATCCTTCAATGTAACACGATGACATGTACTACAGACTACACCTCTCTGGGTGGAGAGCACAATTCATTCAGGACTTTCCTGTAGGATACCTCTCCCCCCAACCGCTGATCTTAAAAAATAATCTCTGGCCTTGAGTTTGTCATTTCTGCAGTACATATCACACCTACAGTAGTTCTATGCAGACGGCAAGATCATTAATCAATACTGTCAACAAGCTTGGGTTATTATTTATAATGGACATATACTTCAAGATAAATAGGTCATTCAAACTAAGCAGACTTACTTAATATGAATCGGGCATCTGGTATTTGCAAACTGCTAGTCTACACCGACAAATGCAATTACCTATCCCAGTACATGGCCAGGCCACTTTAATATATAATTCTTGGCTTCCTGGTTTGGTTTGAAGTTTAGTTTCTGCGTCAAGTGTAAGGGCATAACATGTGTGCAAAGCCGGTTTGAATTGAAAGAGCATGCGATTAAAAAAGTATACAAAATGGGTCATTTCAAGGGTGTCCAAAGACATTGAATCATTTAGAAATGTTCAACAAGCATAAGGGTTCAGACTCAATAAGATATCAACAACCTTCAGATAGGTCTTTTTCATTTTTTTTATTCCTCTCCTTCCACATTAAATGAGGTCGTCTTTGTAATGTTTGTGTTTGCCTGTCACCGTTAAAAACACAGCGACTGTCCACAGCATGAATAAAACAAACTTGGCAGACTTTTGTTTGACTGGCTTTCTTCAGCCAAGAGCTCACTTGTCAAAAAGCTTATCCTGGCTTACCTTCCTTCAACCTAACCATCTCCCTCTTGTTTCCTTCCAGTCGCTCCTCTTCCTCCTGTCCTCTCTCTTATCCCTCTCTGATCCCCTCACTGTTTTCCTGCTACTCTAACACAAGTGTTTCCATCCAACAGTATCATTTCACTCTTGGGCTGCAGGGCTGAACTGCCCACCTCCATTATGTCATTCAACACCTGCACTCTCACCCAGATGGAATCCAGTGGGTCCATCCACCAAAAGGGCAGGGGAAGGCACACCTTCTCACCGTCTCTCCGGCCCCAAACCTGATGGCCCTCACACTTTCAGTGTGATTATACGACGTGAAAAATGGATGCAAAGCTAAATGATATGATTATGAGATGCAATATATGTCATATTAATAACTTGATTGGAGGTTGCATAAGAATTTGGGCACATTTAGTCCATGGTCAATTGCGGCCGAAGTTTTCATTACATTACATTACATAACATTCCAGTCATTCAGCAGACGCTTTTATCCAAAGCGACTTACAATAGTGTGTTTCAACAAAGGAAGGTGAGAGAACAACTCGTCACCAGAAGTCAAAAACTGCATTTAATTTCTAACAAGTCTCCAAGAACTGAGCCAGTGCTCAGGGAATAATACAATAAGTTCAGGTAAAAGTACAGGAAGGTAAAAGTACAATAAGTTGGCAAGCAATATAGAACAATATCTAGACAATATCTACATCCCAAAGAAAAGAGTGCTTGAATTTTGGGGCATAGTGTAATTTGGACAATCCTCCAATCTAGGCTACTTAAAGGATCAGGACAAATTCCTAGAAGTCGCCTCTGGCTGGCATTATGTATTTACCCACGACAGCAAACTCTTCAATATCAAACATTAGTTTGACTGCACACCTCAAATACCACATTAAAAAATACAAAGAAGATGTGAAATGGTTTGGCTCCAAATCTAATCTCTCCATCCACTCCATCTACTAGCCATTGTGATGGTGACCTCGGGCCATGTATTCATCACAGCTGCCATCTTGAGAGTCAGCCACCAGGCTATTTCTGTAATGACCCAGATTTTCAGGTAAATCTAGATCTGAATCTCTGTAATGAGCCGTAGTGTGTTAAAGATACCTGACACTATTAGGGCCGGACCACCAACTTTATTTAAAAAAATGATCTTGGACCTGGCATTGTCGAGAAATACATCACATAATCAATGGATAAATTGTGTATCATTAAGTCCAACCCAAAGCACATACTTTTCCTTTAAAACATAATCAATGTCAGACCAAATTCCCCAGTCTAATTTCCTTTCTGGGTAATTTTGTCAGATTACTATCAAGTCAATTTCCGGGAGCCTGTTCTTCCCCGACAGAGTGATGGCATGATGATGGTGTCGTTGGGGGCTGTAATTGTGGAGGATAGCTCCTTTTGGGAGGCGCAGGGGCACAGATGGGCCAGAGTTTGATGGAGGAATTTCTCCTGTCCTCAAAGGCTATCAGCAAGCCTGCTAAACTGGCAAGCGCTATAAATAGACATGAGACGGAGGCAGCAGCCAGGAGTAGGTCTCCTTATTTGCATCAGTAAAACACAATCATAGGGCAAATGCAAAACTATAGCACTAGAAACATTTGCAGAATGGTTGGGCTGGATTTCTAAAGTACCAGCACAAATAGCTTTTGGGTATCAGTGTTGAGAAGTTGTTGTTTTTTTCTATTATATTGTTCGCCAATTATGTTGCACATTACATCTGATTCAGCATTTTGTTAAATATAAGTAATCCAATTTTGGCTAAACTATAGCTTATTCAGCTGGTGGTATAGGAGCAGCATAGTGAGTAAGCAGTAGATGAGAGAAGGACTTGGAATATCGCCTATCCCTTGTCTCTGAGAGACCAATCCATCCTGGATGAGGTAAGTCACGAGACCTGTGATGTTTCTCTCGACAATAGACACCCATGCCCATGTTCTATAGAGAGCATGATGCAGGCCCTAATATAGCAGATACATAGCTTGACCTTTACACGCTTAGATGCGTCCTTCTAGGATACAGACAAACACAATGACACAGACACACGCACACACACACACATGCAATAATTTGAAGTGACAAACCCCCGTTCTGATGAGCAAGGTGCATATGTTGACAGCGCAACATCGATGCTGAACCCTATGTCACACTTGATCTAAATCTATGATTTCTGATAAAAAAGGTGTGTGTGTAAGGAGGGATGTTTACTTATATTGATCAGAGTATAAATTATAGAATGAGAAATGGAGTCAAAAAATAAATAAACTACAAATGCAGCTGTCAAATAAAAACATATTGATTCAAACAAACAGGCCAACGTGGTCTGAACTATGCCATGCGGGGTCAGAGGGCGTGTGTATGCGTGTGGTGTACATGCACGCATGTGTGTGTCTGTGTGCTGAGAGAGAGTCCCTATTCATCTCTTGCATTACTACAGTCATTTCCACTCCCTTCATCACGGGCAGCATGCGCTCCGTGAGACTTAAAATATTTAAATCTGTAATCTGTCAGCATTATGAGGTTAGCACACACCCGTGAGAGCCCAGTCCCATCAGTCACCCTGCGTTCCACTTCACACGGCCCTAAACACAGGGACCTGACATGGCCTGTTGTAGTGCCATCTGAGGCCACAGTGGCACAGCGTCGCTTCATTTAAAACAATGGCGAATGCACACTGTTGGACTGTGGAACACACTGAGGAAATGTAAGCAGGATATGTGTGGCTGAAAATTGCTGCTCTAATTGTTTCCCCAGTGTGTGTGAACCAGTGACTCGGGCAGGGTTCTTTCCATGGTCTTTTACAATGGGTAAACCAGCATGAATTATTGATTTTGTGGCACTGGCTCACATACTTACACAACATACTTATGTTTTGTGTGTTTTGTCACTCTGCCACACAGCTGTGGTGTAGGGGGCTGGAGCCCTCTTACGGGCTCCACCTGCACGGGACATTCATTTTCCCAAAAAGTTGTTGAATTAATAAACCCAAGAACGAAGAAATTGGATGGGATTACCGCCTGTACCGACGGTGACCCAAATATGAATGCTACGTTGACGGAAGGCACTCCAACGCAGCCCATTTAGCCAGCTCCATGTCATGTCTTCATACGACAGGCTTTCACTAAGCTCCTTAAGAGCCTGCCCCTGGGGATGAATGGTGGGCCACGGCTACTGCCTGGAGCCTTATCTCCACTAATTTACTCCATGAATTAGATGGCCCCATCGCCTCTGCGTCCTGCCACACCCACACAATGCTTTGCTTCACGTTAGGAAAACGAGGAGGAGGACAAAAAGCAACTAAGGGGAGCTTATAATGATTGCTTGGCTGGATAAGGATGCAGAGGACTAACAGGGTAAAGACCTGGTCTGCCACATTGTCACCTGGACGATGACACTTATCCCCTGGATTCCTAGACTTTTGATTCCCTGCGACTTGTTTGCATATTTTTTCGGGGGGATTAAGGAGAATGGAGGGCAATTTGAAGCGCTTGGATTAGGTGTAAAAAAAACCACAAATCAATAGGATGGATGACAGCCTCAGAGTGCAAGTGGCAGCTTCTTTCTTTCTGATATTTAAGTTGTTTTGAATATTAATAATATTAATTGGAATACAGATGAGTTTACTTATTAAATATAATTTGTAGAATGGAGGAAAGTACTAGATGCCTGAACGTGTGTGTGTGTATATACTGTATATATCTATATATATATCTATATATATAGGCTACAATTGTCAGTTTTTTCACAAATTCCTTTAAAACTGGGGCAGTTGCTGCCCCATAGACCTCAAATAAGGTCTAGGGCCTGTTTTTGTTTTTAAGTAGTCCATCAAGTCAGCGACGTCCTATATTGACATTTTTAACTGCAGCCCATGCACCAGCTCATCAACGGCCATGTATACTGTTCATTCATTATCGATTGGGATTATTTAAGGAGTTTTGGACAAGTCGGATACCAGTCGGGAAAAAGAAGCGGACAAATGCATCAGTGGGACAACTAAATGAAGCCAAAAACAACACTGTCCAGTATGCAGAGGAAGCTTATGTACAGTTTCACATGGATTGGTACGGCCTGGCTATGAGGGTGGGTGAGGAGAGGACCAACGCCTCTACAGGCCACGCCTCTACAGGCGTTGGGTGTAACTCAAAGTTACACTCACTGTGGACTACACAGGTGGACCAGGGCCACGGCTTATGAAACCACACGGGTGGGCATGCATTTTCATCACAGTCATCACATGACACACACACACACCATGCTCCTCACCGTACGACGTATAGCTGAAAAACGGCAGGTTCTGATATAAAGGTAAATGTATAGGTTGTTAGGTGGGAATGTAGCTGCCACTCCAGGCTTTTGTCTCGCTAGCTCCTTCCGCACCTGATTTGATGGGGGCGACTACAGACTATAGTGATGGCTTTACAATAGCATATCCTAAATAAAATGACTTGTTAGTTAAATCAAAGTCCTATGTAACAGAACGGGTACATCTTGTGCCACATCCACAATGATAACAATTCATTTGAACAAACATAATGGCTGACAATGTCAATCATGGCAAGAAACTTTGGGTAGAAGAAATGTCTGTTTCTTCTACCCAAAGTTGCTTTCCATTGCACTACTCCCAGAATAAGGTATTCGGATTGGGGTAGTACATCCTAGTACACCTAGATACTAGTACATCCCTCTAGAGATACTAGTACATCCTAGTACACCTAGATACTAGTACATCCTAGTACACCTAGATACTAGTACATCCCTCTTATAGATACTTCAGTAGTGTCAAATAACATGGATGTGGGAAGATTTCTGAGCGATTTTGGCAAATATTTTCTTAGGTAAAAAAGTTTAGTTTTATCTGCCGAAAATGATTGGTTGTTTAGCGATTGATTGGTGCATCACTAATAAACACTATATATAGTAATATATAGTAATATACATTAATATATAGTAAAATATAGTAATATATATACAGTTATACATGTATATCAAATCCTACCCATGCATTAACAAGTATATATATATATACACACCCAGCAATGGGCTCTGCACAGTACAGTACGTTGGCATCCGATTAACTCTTCTTCCATATTGTGGCAGAAGCATCCAACTCTTCCATTATTTTCCTGCCTTCCTCCCAATGTGACGCATGTTTGAACAGCCCCCTTCGCTCTAAAATTGGAACAATTCAGAATAGACATTCATGACTCCTGCATATTGAGAATGAATTGATCATCTGACCATGAATAAGTCGTAAATAAATAAATAGAAACTTTTGGCACACAGTGTGCACAGGCATGCTGTGTGACATCTGTTTTGGAGTTAAAAATCGTGGTATCCAACAGCATCTTGTTCACTAGACAGACTCTTGTCTTTGGCAGGCGA
Source organism: Muraenolepis orangiensis (assembly GCA_027704905.1). Classification (NCBI taxonomy): domain Eukaryota; kingdom Metazoa; phylum Chordata; class Actinopteri; order Gadiformes; family Muraenolepididae; genus Muraenolepis; species Muraenolepis orangiensis. The sequence goes on from CM051001.1 coordinate 34,650,853, forward strand.
ACGTGTGCTAGTCAGGGGAGATGTTTGTGGGGCTATGAACAATGCTAAATCTAGAAATTTAGATATGCTAAATGCAAAAGTCTTGAGGCATGTCTCGGTGCCTGGGGCCAAACAGCATTCTGCTAGTCAAACACAAGATGTCCCGTATGCATATGTGGCTTAGATATGGCCTTGAAAATACATGCATGTGATATGAATATGAATAGGATGACGATGAACCATTTATCGTTGTCACCACAAAGTGTCAGCAATGTGTGTGGAGTTATTAAAATCCTGCAGGAACGTGAACCATTTACATTCTAAGTGGCAATAACCAGCAGAATGGTGCTAACGGATTCCTTCTCTAGCATTTAAAAAGAAGAGCAGCCACCACCAATGTATACTTAAACCATTGGATGAGTTAGGATACTCCGTCATGGAGGCATACACATGTGAGCCCTCATGCTTGACCTAATCCCTCTGCTGGTAATTAAATATACCAATTTAAGTTAATCAATATTATGTCTGACTAAATGATAAACTACTGTGCAGGTGGTGTGTGTGTGTGTGTGTGTGTGTGGTGGTTGAAGCAGCCTCACCTGAGTCAGACTGATTAGAGTCTAGGCTAGGTGAAGCACACCTGTGGCTCCTTGGTAATCAAGGCCCACAGGTAAAACCAGCCACCGTCACACACACTCGAGGGGGGCTAGCATTTATCATTTGCTCTGTTTGCGATCATCATCATCATCATCATCATCATCATAAACAAACACTCTGGAATAAACCGGTTACCTCATCACCCTGTGTCCTTGTCAACCCTAAAGAAGCTGTTTTAATGGCGTGTATAGTGTGTGTGTGTGTGTGTGTGTGTGTGTGTGTGTGTGTGTGTGTGTGTGTGTGTGTCCGGCTCCTCCTAGCAAAAACTGTCGAGGTGTCCTTGAGGAAGACCCTAACCCTAACTGCTCCCCGGGCGCTGTATGAATAGCTGCCCACTGCTCCTAATACTAGGATGGGTTAAATGCAGAGAACACGTTTCACTGTATGTCTTCATGTGACCAATAAAGAGGATTCAATCCTCACGATTTGTTTGTTTGTGTGTGTGTGTGTGTGTGTGTGTGTGTGTGTGTGTGTGTGTGTGTGTGTGTGTGTGTGTGTGTGTGTGTGTGTGAAGATGATACAATTTTGGAGTGGGCAAGAAATTGGCATCTTTTCAGACAAGGTCAGGTGCACCCTTGAACCACATGAGCAGACATACACCTGTAAGAACTGGGATACAAGCTACATGAGAACAGAGCTCTGACGCACATCCATGGATAGGGAGATGTTGAGTGAGGGCACAACTTGGTTGACCTCTGCAAAAGACAAGTACTCTCAAGGAACTATTCACTAAAAATGCACTTTAGTTTCTCATCTTCCTTAAGGAGAGAGAGAGAGAGAGAGAGAGAGAGAGAGAGAGAGAGAGAGAGAGAGAGAGAGAGAGAGAGAGAGAGAGTGGTGTGTGTGTGTGTGTGTGTGTGTGTGTGTGTGTTTTAAATGCCCTACATACATACAACAAACAATGTGTCTCTACAAACACACCAAGCCAATGTTGTGGTAGTATTTCAGCATCAACTATTTCAATTGCTCAACATTATATAATACTTTCATTGTTGTGGTAGTATTTCAGCATCAACTATTTCAATTGCTCAACATCAAATAATACTTGTCATTAGTGTGTCAGTGTATAGACACACAAAAAAGAGTGTAGAATTGAATTTGCAACTGAGAAAGAAAAAAGGCTAATTGCTGGACCAGAAGGCAAACTGAAATGGGCCAGACAGACAATTTAGCAGCATCCATAACATGTATAATCCTCCCATTATACTGAAGGGGCGCCACAGTTAAATGAACACAGTTTTGGCTGCAATTCAAATCTAAATCCTATGGATCCTATTCAAATGTCATAGACGCGTTTGAAATGCAATGTATGCACACAACCAATGCATGCTAGTGTCTGGTGTATTGCCTCTAGCTGAGACGCTTCTCTTTGGTCGTTGTAATAACGCCAAATCAAAGGTTGGATAACTTCCTAAATGCATTGGTTTCAGGACCACGTCGCTTATTATTCAACCAGTCCCCATGACAACTATTGCTTGCAAATGTCCACCCCCTCCCTTTTTTGGAATTCAACAAGTGAATTATTCGTTTTTAACCAATCACGACAATCACGTCTATTTGTCTACACGCCAGATAAGTAGGCCTGTCCATAAGTTTGTCAGTACGAAAAGAACAAACCTTCATTTTATATGCAACTAATTAGCAACCCTGCAATCCCTCCTTTTTCAAACGAGTGTTTTGTTCGTGCTCCTTTTGCATCCAGATCGGCTGCTCCGCTGCAGTGAAACAGGAGTTTTCTCCTCCAATTTGCACGTTTTCCGATTCAATCAGAAAACGTCTAAATTCAAACTTGAACGCGAGTGCGGAACAGGCGCGTAAACACGGTCACAGACCACCACTGGTCTAAACAACCAGGTTACAACGTTGTAAACCCACCTAAATCAACATATGGAGGTGAAATGCACTGGAGAAACAACTTGGCCACGGGCAGCCCGCCTGCCTCTGCAGCAGGAGGAGGAGGAGGAGGAGGAGGAGGAGGAGGAGGAGGAGGAGGAGGAGGAGGAGGAGGTCAGAGAGACCCTGTGCCTCACATCTCCATCACATTAGAAGGGCTTTTTTCTTTAGTGAGTAACAAGTGCTTTAAAACATGCCATCATACCGCTGTATGTTCAGTGTCTTTTGTTTTAGTTTCTTTTCTCTGGTAACTGTGTATTCCATCCCCATGCACGGTTATCGAGGTTTGAAACACCCCAAACGCCTGATCCCTACTGGGCTCCTTCATGTAAATGTGGGGCTAATTACTAATGATTCAGCCTTCAGTAGGACCTGGTTATACGGCCATCATGTTCTTGGTTTAGAAGAAGAAGGGAAAAAAATCAAGTCCTTTAATTACATCTTTGTGCCCCGTTTCCACCGCATCCTCCAAGTCTCCCATATATATATATATATATATATATATATATATATATATATATATATATATATTAATATATCATATATTCAGATGTGCCCCCCCCCCCCCGAAATGACTCACCTGTCTTGTTCGGATGCTAATTTCGCCATTCCTCGCTTAATGAAAGTCTCAGTGTTTTAGTTTATTATCGTAGGTCCACACGCAAATAAGCTACCACAGCGGGCTCGTATGTTCCGGAATGACCTTCTTCTTCTTCTTCTTCAGCGCAAACATCCCTCCTCCTCGTCCCCATCCTCCTCCTCTCCGTCCCTCTGTGAGCACCTCCTCCTCCTCCTCCGTACCTCCTGTTTACTTTCCGAGCGGCCGCCGTACTACTCCGTCCCCGCGCGCCGGTTCGTCCTCCTCCTGCCCCGGACTCCCGCGCTTCGTCCAGGGGCACGAGCTTCAGTCGCGGGTGCGCGCGGCCGCAGCCTATGCTAAATGTTTCCCGAGCGCGCGCGCGCCCGCCGATGGAGATGGGGGGGGGAGCGCTACGAGGTAACCAAGGGCAAACACATCATCATCATCATCATCATCATCATCATCATCATCATCATCATCATCATCATCACACACAAATGACAATGTTTAAAGGGAACAAAACTAAACAAACATGTACCTATGGAAGGATAGCCCTGCATAGCCTTTCATATGATACTCTATTTCATATATGCATTCAATTCACACATTAAACATTAAATGGAGATCGAATAGAAGTCAAAAGTCAAATACATTAGCGTTGGTGATGGTATCTTAAGTTCTCTGCCAGGCCAACCCCAACACACACCCTTTGTAGGGATATGTACAGACTTAAGAACAGTTCCTACCCAAGTGTCACGCAAACTGAACCTGTCAAACCCTGACACTGACTGTCCTGTGTAACTACGATACTGTATTGCATCACTATACTAAATAACCAAGTTACATGTTACATCATACTGCACAATAGGGATCTACAATAGGGGCGGCGGGATAGCTCAGTCTGTTGGGACTTGGGCTCGGTTCAAGTCCCCGAAACCCCAGGGCAGTGCCTCGGTGCCCTTGAGCAAGGCACCAGACCCCAACACCGCTCCCTGTATGTACAATAGCTGCCCACTGCTCCTCATACTAGGATGGGTTAAATGCAGAGGAACAAATTCCACTGTGTGTGTACATGTATGTCACCAATAAAGATGATTAAATCATCCAGATTTAGATTGTATATGGCTGGTTATTTTTAAATAATTTATATTTTTCAATTGTTGTTTGTAAGAGTGTCGTGAGGATTGCTAGACATTTAGTTGTACTTGTGCAATGACAATAAAGGCATTCTGATTATATTTCTGATCTGATTCTGATAGAATGTCATAGGACATAGCACACTAATTCACATATGCATTCACAACATTAAATCAAATACATATCAAATAGAAGTCAAAAGTCAAATACATTAGATTCGATTAGATTCAAATCTTTTTATGATTCATTAGCGGTGATAATCATATTTAAGTATTTTGCAAGGCCAATTCACTCACTGCCAGACGATCAACCTCAGAGTGTCTCAGAGTTGAGAACTTGGTTTAGAATAAGTCAATCCTTTTCGACATTGCCAGACGTTTCTGAGGTTCAACAAAACATGATACGAATCAAAATGGTGTCAAGTCCCCCCCCCCAGGGTGGATTCCCACCTGAGCCCGTGGATTAACAACAGGTAGCCTGAAGGGCACACCCCCTATAAACACAGTGATAACACATCCATTTGGGTTTACTTTGTTTATCATGCAGAACACGGTTACTCACAATCATTTTTAAAATCAATATGATGTCCTCTTCACAAACAATTGTGTGCCGTGTCTAGAGACAATCAATGGTCATGATTAACTCTTTATGTAAAAAGAAAGTGGGATATACAGGCCCTAATGGTCATTCAAAACCAATGTAATATGCTGTATATAATAGAACAATTATTCTTAATGTCTCGTAATACATTCACCCATTCGATGACCAATCCATATGTAGAGTCAAAGAGCAAATCGGTGTTCTCTGATTACATGGCATCCACTTTGGTTGGCCTATTAAATATGAAACACGTCAAATGAAAACCATGCTTTGAAGGGAAGCTGGTCTCCTACCCTTTCCATAAAGTCTTTTGTCTCAGTGAAATTAGTCCATCAGCTGGTTGGCGGGCAGAATCTGGGGATTTGCCAAGTCATGCATATATATACTGTATATATATATATATATATATACTGTATGTATAGGCATACAGACAGTTAAAAACTGTTTCAAAGCTTCAGATCAATTTGCTTCTTTTGATTATCAGATATATACAGTATATACTATACATATATATAAATCAGCAATACACCTCAGATTCATATAACTTAACAACTTATGACGATGACGTATCTTTCCGTAGTATCTGAGTCATCTCCTAGTCATTTAGGTGTCACTAGGAGTCTACCGATCTGTCATCATAAACCACATGCTTCTCTCTGGCCGGTTAACAGTCCGGTTATGCCAAGAAACGCTGATGTGCTCTATCATCTATCATCTATCATCTATCTCTGGATATAATATCAGGCTTTCTACAAGCTTGCATGAAGGCTGAATGTCAGATCCTGTGATGAACATTGTTCAGCTATTAGAAGTTAGAATGCGTGAGGAACTATAAGTATAAGGCTCATATTAGGGTGCCTTTGTATACAGGGAGCCTATTTCTGAATGTCATGACTATAAAGTTGAATATTCACACAAGGGTATTCCCATCAACACCGCTAACTCGCTGCCTTGGAGAAAGCCAGGAGTGTGTAATAGGTGAGACTTGGGGGAGTATATTTACATTTGCACGTGTTATTGTGTGATATCCTCCTGTTGGGCGAGAGTTGGGAGTGCGAGCAAGTGTCAGATGGTGATGGTGGTGGTTACGGTGGTTTGATGACATCCCCTATAAGTCTAAGGTACACCAAACATCGTCGTTCTAACACAGTTCCGTCCACTTCCCCTTAGCGACAAGAACAAGGACTGGTTTGCACCTTCAAATCCATGAAAACAGAGTTATGCAATTGGGTTGGCAAGACTGCGACGGTTGGATGGATGTGTTTCATTCTATGATTGTCATGCATTTTCCAAAGTAATGTGAAGCTTTCATCCACCCTTAATAATGTGAAGTTCAATCCCTGCTTAATAATGTTAAGTGTGAAACAAACAGCCTTTGTGTAGCCCTCTCTTGTCCGCGGGCCTCTGTCTAATTTGTTCCCCTCAACGTCTTTTAAAGTTTCTCGCTTCATCTTTTTTCGGTTGTAAAATAGAAATAAGAAAAATACGACATGAGCACAGGACTAGTTCAATATAAACCTTTCAATGGCCGCCTATTGTTTCCTTAATACAACTTGCTCAATCTCTTAAAATGGTGCCCAGCCAGCCTTATAATATATTGATGGTGGATTATGGTCAGGCTACACATACTAACCCTAACACTAACCCTAACACTAACCCTAACCTCCTATAGGAAAACCTGGTTTGATCAGTTTTAGTTGTTTTCCCAAACACAAACAGTGGCGTGATGAGTCCCTTCCTGGGACTGATGATTGGGTCTCAGCCAGAGGTTGATTACAACACAGCAATACTAAGTACCTGCTCATGATCCTCTGAATCAGGAGCCTCCAAAGCATCCAAACTAATCAAGGTTGTACAGCGAAGCTTATGCTTTATTACTCAAAGGTTAGACTGGGTGTGTAGGGCTGTTGTTATGTACAGTCCATTGCCAGAGGGCTGCGCTGGGCAGCCATTGGTAACAAGTGTATTTACAACGTATAATTGAAAAAAAAATAAGATCATCAGATTTGCTGACTGTAATCACTTTGCTACGACACAGGTGTAAGCTGAGTAGTGTAAATTAATCGCCCCCAAAAAACGTTTTTTTTATATTTTGGGCTTGTGAAAAATGTTCATTGTGCGGCACACGGTTGTGAATTAGGAAAGCTTCCATCTGACTGATGGCTATCGCTCTGTTTGTGCTGAAGTGATACTTGACTAAACTGTGCAATAGGCAAAGGAAAGGCGGAGAGACAAGAGCTTGGCTCTTATGTGCAGATTTCCATATTTATTGTTTGGGAGCCTGCAGGGAGTTCAGCTGAATGCCAATCGTATGCCTTACTGAGACAAATATGCATCACCACCGGAACAATATGAGTAATGCCCTTGTGAAGCCTGATTGTCTGAAATATTCCTTTCAACATAATGAGTTTGTATGTGTCCATTTAGTCTGGAAGCTTGACCTGTAATCACCAACCTTCTCAGTGCAGAAATATGAACCCAACTCAACTAGTGTCAACATCCAATAGTAATGGAGGATGTGTTGTTGCAAGGTCAAAAGCAACGCCATCCTAGTCCATCTGTGAGCAATACACAGAATCTGATGACGTCACTTGGAGTGTTCTATTCTGTTGTGTTATAATATAAAAACCTTTTCTCCATAAATACATCCATTTACCAAATGTGCAGTATGAACACACACACACACTTTCACCACACCCGGCAGCAGTGGAACGTCTATTTTCATCTGATGCAAATATATGCATTGACATGGTGAACCTACGGTCAATCCTACGCCCATGATTCCTGTGATCTATGAAGGTGGAGGCCCCTCCCAGCTCCACCCTCCTCCACCCTCCTCCACCCTCTTCACTCTGCTTTGCTTTGCTTTTCCACACAGTCACTTTATTCAACTTCTGAATCCCTTTGTTCACACCATCACCATTTCGTCTTTGGATTAACATAAAATATATATATATAAAAATAGAGAAAACTAATTCTCTGACAAATTGAAAAGCAGATGTTCAGATCCTAAAATGTATTTGACTCGATGTTGTGAAAACATCTGTCTGCTAGGATTGAGCGGCCTGTGTGGCCTCCTGCGCTGCATCCATTACCAAAGGACCACGCCTACCTGCTCCCGTCGCTCTGATAAACCCATTTGTTGGGTGACACTTAAGAGAAACAGCAGCTCTTTAAAAATCCCAATTGTCAATTCTCTGCTTGTACAAAAGGGAAAGGATGTCCTGTGTGTATCTGCGTGTGTGTGTGTGTGTGTATGTCTGTGTGTGTGCATGTGTGTGTGTGGGTGTGGGTGTGTGTGTGTGCGTGTGTGTGTCACTACCTTTGCCTCCCTCTTTGAATGGGAGTGTGTTTAATGACAGCTGGGGGATGCCTCGTGACCCCGCCCATTTACAAAGGGAACTAATTAGCAGGTTCCTCCTTGTAACCGCGGCACCAGATGGGCTCCCCCACGACAACCCACCATGCTAAACACTGCCAATGTCGGCAGGGAGCATGAGCAAAGCCACACAGGTACAGGAGAAGAAGGAATAGAAACCAAAAATGTCCATGGTTCCTCGCCCTCTCTGTCTGTCTGTCTGTCTCTCTGTCTCTCCGTCTCTCTCTCTCTCTCTCTCTCCCCCATCCTCTTGACCGCCAGCCGTGCAAACACACACACACACACACACACACACACACACACACACACACACACACACACACACACACACATACACACACACACACACACACACACACACACACACACACACACACACACACGTTTGGATACAAAGCACACAGGTATTTCTGAGCTGTCCATTTTTGTTCAAGCTGTTCAAGCGTTGACATGCATGCACACACATACTGACAAACAAACAAACAAACCAACCAACACATGGCTGTTAGCTCGCCCTATCAGCTCATGAATGAGAGCTGCACAATATCTCTTGTAACTCTGAATGGTGGTGACATTTCTCTTCAAACACAACACGTTTATTTACTTTTATGTTTCCATATGATTCACCAATTGACCAAGTAATGTTGTAACTGTACAGAACTATTAGATGCATGTAGCCTCCTCCGGAACACACGTTCTGTTGTGGTGATAAGGTTTGGGCTGGTGGGCTTCACCTTTCAACCTTCGTTCAAACGATAACATCGTAGTGTTTCCTCCTTCTCGCACAGCAGGTTGTATTACAACCTACACAATCCAATGGAATCCTTAAGGGGGTCAAACACTATTTATCCTATGTTTGGTCCTGGGCTACAGCCTACTATACTGTTTTACTTAAGAACGTGGCATGTTATTAAAAAGACACAAGATGCCACTCTGATGCCATTTCAGGTTCTCGTTAAGGTGACATATTAAGACATGTATGACAGGCATGCTAAATGGTTTAGACTCAGACTTGAAATACCTGGAAAAAATAAAGAAATAAAGAAATAAAGGCGCTAAGCCTGAGCACACAGCCAACAAGTCTCCACCGGGGAGCCCGCAAGTCTCCACCACAATAAACATTCCTAGCAGTGGAGTGCAGGGTGTAGTAGAATCAACAAAACAAACGCTTGTAAAGCCATTGCCGGCAAACACGAGGTATGCCATACAATCACAATTGTACATGAATGCGAAATCAGTTAGCGGCGATCCCCAGCTATTTGCTTTTAATTAGCGCTACAAAAGCCCAGCTCAGGACTAGCATTCCTCTGTTCACATTTACTTTTGTTCATATTTTTGTTGCATTGCTTCGAACTGAAATGTAACTTGTTGGTTTATTTATAGGAATATGTAAATATTAAATTCGGGGGAAGACTGTCACTGGGAAGTCATTTGCAGGTGCACTCTGAACTCAGCAGGTGCACGAAGAATGCAGACCAACGTACGCGGAAAGAAAACCTTTAAAGTCCATATCAAAGAATAAGAGGATGTCAATTATTCATCAAAGTGAGAAAAGGAAATCACAAGAGGAGGAGGCTAAAGGTCAGAGGGGAGGATGCTGTTAGAGAAGCCAGGAGCACAAACAGACCAGCCCCCCCCACTCCCAAATCAAAGCATTTTTGTGTAGTCACTATTTATCTATACTACTGCAAACATGCAAAAGGCGAGAGGCCATAATATTTTTGGTCAAAATGTTTAGTTTTCTTCCTTTTTCGTCATCTTACCCGCCATCTCCCCCCAAACGATGAAGCTGGGGTGGGCGCCCCTCAGAGACACAGAGAGCATCGACAACAACTGCAGGCCCACTGTGAGACTGTATCCCTAATGCGGATGGATAGCGATACGGCTGAAAGGCGGCCAAGTTATCCCTTAAGGTCTTTTGCCTTTGTAGGGAAGTATGGTCCTGAAAGGCAATGTAATAGATCATTTTTGTAGCAATGATCCCTGCTTCAGCACCACATCCATGGGGCTGAATCAACCATGCTCGATTGTGTTTCCACATCCCGGATCCCGACCCGTAATGACCGACAGACGCAGGAAATCGTCGGAATAATTGTTTGGTTTAAAAGGTCAACACCGTTGCAGTAGACTTTGTAGACGGCGCATGCCAAACTAACTTGAAAATTGATTAAAATGTGTACGTGAAATCCATTATTGGCCTCTGCCAATTTAATTATAATGTATGCAGGATTAACATATTCGGTGTCAGTAGGTATCCGCCAACACAAACATTATCACTTGCACAACAGTTGTGGTGCATGCACTGCACCACGCAAACAAACAAATAAAAAAATAAACACACACACACATATACACACACACACACACACACACACACACACACACACACACACACACACACATACACACACATGCGATCCAACCTGACAATGCTCAGGTCGTTGAAGCATATTTTTCACATTTCCACATTTTTTAAATAGCTTATATAAAATTGAGAAATGTGCATTTGACATTTTAGAACCTGGAGACAGACACACCCTACACACCCTGTGGAGCCACAAAGTTGACTTGTGTTTTGGACATTTGTTTATCACCCTGAAACAGTGTGACCGCAGGGGTCCTGGCAGGGCGGAGATGCCCGTTGGACTCCCTGGTTCCACAGAGAACAGAAGCCGGACTCTCCCACCTGCACGGTCTCCATCTGCTCCCCCCCCAACACCACACCACAACACAAAGCGCCATAACCTTATACACAGACACACACACCGCCGAGCTTGACCGTAATACGCTGTGACAGTTTGTATTCGAACACAGGCGTATCTGCTCGATGCCTCGCAGTTATTCTCAGTGGCCGCAATTGCCTCCAAAATAAATATATTTGATGGGGGACTCTGCTGAGATATTTTTCTGTCTTTACAAATCACATTGGGGGTGGTGTTGTTTTTATCCGGGGCTATTCTTCACACACTGGTGATGCAATGCATCACAGGCTGACACTGACAATGGAAAGGATTTAGTAGGGGTTTGTATAGCAGTGATACATTAGTGGCATTACTTTACTGCGTCTCTCTCTGGAAGTCACACAAAACCATGATGATGAGGATAATATTACACTTATAATATATATATATGACTTCATGCTATTACTACTACTCCTACTACTATTATATAGTAGTAATAACCTCTACCACTGCAACTGCGACTAGGCCTTACTAGTAGGCCTACTAATGCTATGACTACTTATGCTACTACTGCTACTACTACTATGAGTGCTCCTATCGCTACTGCTACCACAGCTAACAATAAGAGTCATGATATGAATAATAAGGACGATAGTAACGCATTTCATATCATACGACACAATTACAGAATAGCTAAACAGATAGAAACATGTATACGGTGGAACGGTGGCCGAGAGGGATGGAGTGTGACAGCGAGGTCATGAATCCTTCAGCGAGAGATACCGGAGGAGAGAGGAGGAGAGAGGAGGGCACTTTAAATCCCATTATCATGTGGTCAGAAGTCATCTCTCGGTCCAGATCGCCAGACGCAGCTCCGGCGTGGGGACCCCGTGTAAAACACGTCCGTCTCTGCAGCCCTGAGAGCGATGGCGTTGGAGGAGTTACAGTAGGACGGAGAGAGAGGCGTCCTGAGAGCGATGGCGTTGGAGGAGTTACAGTAGGACGGAGAGAGAGGCGTCCTGAGAGCGATGGCGTTGGAGGAGTTACAGTAGGACGGAGAGAGAGGCGTCCTGAGAGCGATGGCGTTGGAGGAGTTACAGTAGGACGGAGAGAGAGGCGTCCTGAGAGCGATGGCGTTGGAGGAGTTACAGTAGGACGGAGAGAGAGGCGTCCTGAGAGCGATGGCGTTGGAGGAGTTACAGTAGGACGGAGAGAGAGGCGTCCTGAGAGCGATGGCGTTGGAGGAGTTACAGTAGGACGGAGAGAGAGGCGTCCTGAGAGCGATGGCGTGGAGGAGTTACAGTAGGACGGAGAGAGAGGCGTCCTGAGAGCGATGGCGTTGAAGGAGTTACAGTAGGACGGAGAGAGAGGCGTCCTGAGAGCGATGGCGTTGGAGGAGTTACAGTAGGACGGAGAGAGAGGCGTCCTGAGAGCGATGGCGTTGGAGGAGTTACAGTAGGACGGAGAGAGAGGCGTCCTGAGAGCGATGGCGTGGAGGAGTTACAGTAGGACGGAGAGAGAGGCGTCCTGAGAGCGATGGCGTTGGAGGAGTTACAGTAGGACGGAGAGAGAGGCGTCCTGAGAGCGATGGCGTTGGAGGAGTTACAGTAGGACGGAGAGAGAGGCGTCCTGAGAGCGATGGCGTTGAAGGAGTTACAGTAGGACGGAGAGAGAGGCGTCCTGAGAGCGATGGCGTTGGAGGAGTTACAGTAGGACGGAGAGAGAGGCGTCCTGAGAGCGATGGCGTTGAAGGAGTTACAGTAGGACGGAGAGAGAGGCGTCCTGAGAGCGATGGCGTTGGAGGAGTTACAGTAGGACGGAGAGAGAGGCGTCCTGAGAGCGATGGCGTTGGAGGAGTTACAGTAGGACGGAGAGAGAGGCGTCCTGAGAGCGATGGCGTTGGAGGAGTTACAGTAGGACGGAGAGAGAGGCGTCCTGAGAGCGATGGCGTTGAAGGAGTTACAGTAGGACGGAGAGAGAGGCGCTGCCACCTATTTCTCTTCATTAGGCGTTAAATAATGCAGGAGAGTCATATGAATAATTTTCCCTCTAATGGACATTGCATGCTCAGAAAGGATTTCCAGTTCTAGTTGTTAAAAATTTAGCATGTGAAATGATGCGTTGCTATGTGACAAAGTGATTTTTTTCGGAGGGAGAGATGGGGGGGGAGAAAACAGGAAAGTAGCACAAATGCATCACACAGTGACTGGGAATGAGAGAGAGAGAGAGAGAGAGAGAGAGAGAGAGAGAGAGAGAGAGAGAGAGAGAGAGAGAGAGAGAGAGAGAGAGAGAGAGAGACATTATGGCCTATTCTGCTGCTCTGTGCTTTCCTGACCAAGTATTCCAGTATTGCATCACTCACTGTACTATATATACAATATTAATTTTGTATACAGCAGTGCACTGTCACACATCATCACATTTAATATAATTGTTCATCATTATTTACAATATGCCTCTTTGTAATTCCTCCCCCGTGCTGTCCGAGGGAGGAGGACTTGACTTAACAAGGTGACTAATGCACCCAGAGAAGACACGGAGCTTCAGGTTCTTCATGTCTCCATGATTCACATCATCAACATGCCTGTTCTGTGTGTTGTGTGTTGTGTACTATGGCGTCATATGCTATACTAAATGGAATTATGTATGTACAGTATATTATTATAAGTATAGCACAGAATAGAATATGATAGGATGCTATTGAAAGTATATTATTGTAGTATGGTGTGATATGGTACATATCACACCATGGCTTGGTATTGGTACCACACTGTACAGTATAGTATAGCATGGTGTGGTCAGGTATGGTACAATAAGGTATAGTATAGTATAGTACAGTACAGTATAGTACAGTACAGTACAGTATAGTGTAGTATAGTATAGTATAGTGTAGTATAGTACAGTACAGTATAGTATAGTATAGTACAGTATAGTCTAGTATAGTATAGTATAGTATAGTATAGTATAGTATAGTACAGTATAGTATAGTGTAGTATAGTATAGTACAGTGTAGTATAGTATAGTATAGTATAGTACAGTATAGTGTAGTATAATATAGTACAGTGTAGTATAGTATAGTATAGTATAGTATAGTATAGTACAGTGTAGTATAGTATAGTATAGTATAGTACAGTATAGTACAGTATAGTATAGTATAGTATAGTATAGTATAGTACAGTATAGTGTAGTGTAGTATAGTATAGTATAGTACAGCATAGTACAGTATAGTGTAGTATAGTACAGTATAGTATAGTGTAGTATAGTATAGTACAGTATAGTACAGTACAGTATAGTATAGTGTAGTATAGTATAGTACAGTATAGTGTAGTATAGCATAGTACAGTATAGTATAGTACAGTATAGTATAGTATAGTACAGTATAGTGTAGTGTGGTATAGTATAGTATAGTATAGTATAGTACAGTACAGTACAGTATAGTATAGTATAGTATAGTGTATAGTATCAGGTCTGGTATGATACGGTAAAGTATAGTTGTAGTATAGTAGTATAGTAGTATAATAGTAGTGTAGTTGATATCGTATATAGTACATAGTCATAGGATAGTATAAAATGGGATGAAATAGACACAAAGTTATTCAAATTCAAATAGAAAATGACAATAAAGCGAAATACATGCATCATATATATATATATAAATACATGCATGCATTTGATGTGTTTCCCCTAGTAGCTTTATAGCGTGTTATTACTCACAGTGACGTCTGTCACCATGTGAACAAACAAGCCTGTGACCGCTGATTTATTTTTTACTAAACCCCAGTAAAAAAATAAAAAGAAGCTATTTTCAGACTTTTCAAAGCCAGTTATGTTACACGCATCCACGAGCATGACATGCAATATGCATATCAAAGAATACTATCTGTTATGAATGTTTAATGGCCGCAGAAACGGAAGGGGGCTGACCCGACGAGCGGTTGATTAGCTTCAGGGCGGTGTGGACTCGGTGTGGACTCGGCGTGTCGGAGGGGAAGCAGGAAACCTGGAGAGGAAGAACAATCGCTGTGGGCCTCTAACCCTCACGTGAGGATCTAACCGCCACCGCTGCCATTATGCACAGCAATGAGGACATGCTCCCTTCTGAAAAGAGGAATTTCTCCGCTTTAAAAACCCTGCTTGCCTCAGGACTTGGCAGCTCAGGTGGCACGCATAGTTAATTTAGCCATTATATAGGGCCAGTAAACATAAGCTTGCACGGTTAAAAAAAATTAAATGACTTGCCCATACCTAGATAAGAAAATCTGATTTAATTTCCCTGGTCTTAAGCAAGCTACATGGCCAAGAGTGAGTCCCCTTAATTGTTGTTCTTCCTCCACAGAACTTTCCTCTGTGAGCTCCTGTCCTCTTAGAGCGGAGTGTGACCCCCGCCTACACACAACCTATTTTGAAATCAGACCCCCCCCCCTCGATGTACCTCCACACACACACACACACACACACACACACACACACACACACACACACACACACACACACACACACACACACACACACACACACACACACACACACACACACACACACACACACACACACACACACACACACCAGACATTATCACCAAGTTAGTCCGCACCAGGACTGGGGTTGCTAGGCAACTGAAGACACTTGCCGCAGACTGAAATTATTCTTTGATTCGAGGAAAGATCTTATATAATGTCTAATGGTATATATAAATAAATATAATTATATATAAATATAATTATATATAAATATATATTTCTTTCTTTCTTTATATATATAGTAGAATAACTAATATATACTGTGAATGAATAAAATGTGGGTTGTCTCTTGTGACGTAGACTCTTTATTAATGGCTCGGTATAAATATTTGCAAACCAAAATTTTGGCATCTAAATGTGGGTAGACACACACACACACACACACACACACACACACACACACACAAAGACACACACACACACACACGCACACACACACACACACACACACACAGGCACGCACACACACAGAGAGACACACCCACACACACACACACACACACAGAGACACACACACGCACGCACGCACACACACACACGCGCACACACGTACGCATGTACGTACGCACACACACACACACACACACACACACACACACACACACACACACACACACACACACACACACACACACACACACACACACACACACACACACACACACACACACACACACACACAGCACATTGTCAGAGAGGAGGATATAATATAATAAATACAGTCAGAAAAATAAAACTGCTCATTAGGATAAGTGCTGATTTTGTGTTGGCTTGACAAACGTAAGCTAAGTAATGAACTGTAAGCATGCGATTTTGCAGATCATTATAGCTGAAAAAGACATATTTACAAATCAATTGAAGCAAACATTAAATGCTACCGAAGTTGTCCGTATGTCTTACTCATTATAATGTGTTTTCTTATTTAATTATACTATACTAAACTGTGCTTCCAAAAAAAATCCCCCAAATCTAAACAACTTTATGTATATTTAACCCTCCCTGACATTTTGATCTAAAGCAGTTAATACAATTGAACATTTAAAATGTTTTCATTAATCATGAGTCGTTTGCATTGCATTTTAAAGAATTACAATTCATGTCAGCAGTGAGTAACCCCCTCATCACCGAGGCTGTGCTGGTGACGGGTGAATAGCGGTTCAGTTAACATCATGTCTGGTGGGCAGCCATTGGTCATTCACACAGTGTATAATGTGCTTAATGACATGCTGAGAGAACCCCATGGGGTCAAGGTTCAGACACTTGGCTCCACCTGTTCTCAGAGCCTGTTGGGAACCTGATCAATGCTAATTGCATATTCCTGTATTGCCTAAATCACGAGTGAAATACCTCATGCATATGCATATTAATTTATCTGGAGCTTCACCCACCTCTTGGAATTCATCATGGAGACGAATGATTATTCATTCCGACGTCCATGTGTTTTCCGGAGCAGCGGGTGGTATCCGTTAGGAGACAGTGCCCCCTAGTGTTTAGAGCCAGTACAGCAACCGTAATCACATTCAAGTGGCCTTGGTCTTTCATCGTATCAGTTGGTCTTGTATTCATAGCACAATATGCATAAACTGTATTCGGTACGACATGTTTGATTTAGTTATGTATTCTAATGATTGTGCTTTCTGAAGTGTATCTAGGCCTACCCCTACGTATATGTGGAAGTGCGTTCCCTGGTAGGGATATCAGGATTATGTTTATTTAGTGTTTACGTTCTTTGTTTGTTAGTGTAAAGCTTGGCTTCCTCCCCCCTCCCGGAATGAGGATAACAGTACCCCCCCCCCCCCCAGGTCCTACCTTCATGACGGTGGGTCAGTTTACATACCATGTACAGGGCTTACCACATGTCCATCTAGAGATGTACCTTTATATAAACACGTCTACCTTTACATAAACACGTCTACCTTTACATAAACACGTCTACCTTTATATAAACACGTCTACCTTTATATAAACACGTCTACCTTTACATAAACACGTCCACCTTTATATAAACACGTCTACCTTTACATAAACACGTCTACCTTTACATAAACACGTCTACCTTTATATAAACACGTCTACCTTCATATAAACACGTCTACCTTTACATAAACACGTCTACCTTTATATAAACACGTCTACCTTTACATAAACACGTCTACCTTTATATAAACACGTCTACCTTTATATAAACACGTCTACTTAGTTTCATGCCGTGATATTCTGAAGGCTAAACACACACATCTTCTCGGGGGGAACCGAGCTGCAGACCAGGCTCGTTAGTAGCCCCTTGTGGGTTTTCCTGACTCGCTTCTAGAATGAAAACCAATAACTGCAGGGATTTCCCCTACAGCCTAATGGCAGAAGGCAGATCTGCAGGAGTCGAGGGGTTTCTTTCTTTGGCCACTAGATGGCACCAAACAACCATCAATGATCCACACTTGGAACAGATACGGTACTACAGGGAGTGCGTCCAAAGATGTTCTATAATAGCTCTGGTAAATGTAAATGATAGACGCACGCACACACACACACACACACACACACACACGCACACGCGCACACGCACGCACGCACGCACGCACACACACACACACACACACACACACACACACACACACACACACACACACACACACACACACACACACACACACACACACACACACACACACACACACACACACACACACACACACACACACACACAGTATCCTATTACTATTGTAAATATCTAAAGACGGTCGTAAAAAGTTGTAATTCATTCGTTGTTTTTTTCGACAAATAAACAAAGAAAATAACTTTCTGTACATCAACTCACATTGATATACTGCATTTTGAAAACGATAGACATCTGTTCTGTGTTACTGTATCTATAATAAGGATGAGTATACATCATGTGTTTACACACCATGTGGCCATGTGACAGATGGGTCTGGTCTCTCATAGGATCCTGTCCTGCATGGTGGAATCAGGTTCCTCCAGTCCCATGGATCCTGTTCCTACAGGATCCATGGGACTGGAGACCAACTGGAGTTCCAGGAGCCAATCCCTCACACACAGGGCTTCTCCATGAGAGACAACACAGACATTGGATTTACAACAGTTCTGTTTTCTTTCATTGATTTCAATTGTTCCATTTTCTTTGAGATTTTATATTTTGCCATTTAACAGATGCTTTTATCCAAAGCGACTTGGTAACACTTTAAGGACACATTAATTGACCATGAATTAACATTAGTTAATGCAGTGCATTACTTGACAGTTAATTAACTGTAAACAAATGGTCTAGTAATCAATTACTAATTGTGTACATGTTAACTAAAGTATTAATTTATACATTATTTAATAGGGTTAAGGTTAACCCTTATCCACTAACCCTAACCCCTATGCTAAATGATAATGGTAATTACTGAATTACTACTACTAATACTATTAATTAGTACAAATTAATGTACCCTTATTGTCGAGTGTTACAAGTGAATTACTTCCAGTGAATTTAGAGCCAGTAGGGGTTAAGGACACTCTGACCCCTGACCCTCACACAGCCTCCACTGGATGATGGTTGAGGAGCAGTACACCAGGAGAAGCCAAGGAGGCACAGAGGCTCAAGGAGGCACAGAAGCTCAAGGAGGCACAGAGGCTCAAGGAGGCACAGAGGCTCAAGGAGGCACAGAGGCTCAAGGAGGCACAGAGGCTCAAGGAGGCAGGCCTGTTCACGGCGGCCTGGCGGGTATAAGAACACAGAGAAGTTAGCTGAGCCAGTTGAGCCAAGGTTCAATGTATAATGTGGTTTGTGCTGTTAAGCTATCATTAAAGATAAGCAAGATGCTATTGGGTGGGCATCTCCATCAGGAGCAGAAGATGCTATAATCTGTCCAACATGTGGAACGCATGCCATCTTTGCGGTAAATAGGTTTTTTCTTTCTTTCTTTCTCCAGTCAATCTCCCCTTTAATACCCAACACAATCAGCATCTCTGTCCTCCAAAGAGCATCTGATTGGTAACACATCACCCAGTGGATCTCATTACAGAGGATTGAGTCGATCATCGTGAAGCCACGTTTAAGCTCCCTCCCGTGGAAGATCTTAGCAAACTTCTTATTTTGAGCCCTGAATTGCGTCTCCAGGTAATTGTCAGAAGAATGGCTCATTCACTTCATCTTCTCCAGGCCATTTTCCCATTGGCAATTTCAATTTCTCTTTTTTTTCTTTCATATTTTATCTTTTGTTAGACGTCATTTTCATGCACCTCAAGGTTCTCTTGGACAATTTCAGGTCTCACTGGGCTCGGTTCTTTTAAAACACAATGATGGTGGTGTTTTTATGAGAGGCTGTGGAGGCCAGTATTCCGTGCCTTATCTCTCTTACATACAACTATGAAATGCTATCCTGTACTACGTTCTGGAAGTATTATGGGATAGAAGCAAATTACACAGTGACACTGACATTGAGCAAATCTTAATTCTTAATTCTGTACATTTTGTTTAGTTTTCAAGCTATTACTTGAAATAGTTTCATTACATTTTAAAATGTTTGTTTAGTTTTTAAATGATTTCAGGGTTTTTTTCAAACTGCTGTTGTGTGAAAGAGTGCACTGCCAGGGTTGCTACACTATTTTGTTGAACTTGTCCAATGTCAATAAATGCATTCATATTATACTTCTGCTTCTATTGAGCTGCAATAGTCCTTTGAAAGACTTTCACTAGAATGTGAGACGATTTCCCGTGTATATGCGACAGGTAAAGTATGAAACATAGGGCCTCTCATATCTCTTATCTCACATCTCCTCCTACCTCTTTGTTTATCGTCGTTGTGTACCTCTTGACGAGTGTCCCCTTGATATCACCGCCGTTAGGAAGAGCCCTGGGAATCCCTTGGGTTGGTTGACACGCAGCAGGCAACTGTCTGATTCATCAGGCTGTAATAGACACATGTTCAACCCATCACCTCCTCCACCAGCCCTAAGCAGTGACTCATATCCTACAGTGGGAAGTCATTGTGTAGTGCCACATCGGTCCATTAGAACAGCCCATACGCTGTAGCTCTACAGGCCACATTGGTCCATTAGAACAGCCCATACGCTGTAGCTCTACAGGCCACATTGGTCCATTAGAACAGCCCATACGCTGTAGCTCTACAGGCCACATTGGTCCATTAGAACAGCCCATACGCTGTAGCTCTACAGGCCACATTGGTCCATTAGAACAGCCCATACGCTGTAGCTCTACAGGCCACATCGGTCCATTAGAACAGCCCATACGCTGTAGCTCTACAGGCCACATTGGTCCATTAGAACAGCCCATACGCTGTAGCTCTACAGGCCACATCGGTCCATTAGAACAGCCCATACGCTGTAGCTCTACAGGCCACATTGGTCCATTAGAACAGCCCATACGCTGTAGCTCTACAGGCCACATTGGTCCATTAGAACAGCCCATACGCTGTTGCTCTACAGGCCACATTGGTCCATTAGAACAGCCCATACGCTGTAGCTCTACAGGCCACATTGGTCCATTAGAACAGCCCATACACTGTAGCTCTACAGGCCACATTGGTCCATTAGAACAGCCCATACGCTGTAGCTCTACAGGCCACATTGGTCCATTAGAACAGCCCATACGCTGTAGCTCTACAGGCCACATCGGTCCATTAGAACAGCCCATACGCTGTAGCTCTACAGGCCACATCGGTCCATTAGAACAGCCCATACGCTGTTGCTCTACAGGCCACATTGGTCCATTAGAACAGCCCATACGCTGTAGCTCTACAGGCCACATTGGTCCATTAGAACAGCCCATACGCTGTAGCTCTACAGCGCTGAACAGCATGCGGTTTAGAGTTCTGGTTCAGACCTTCTTCTGTTGAGCAGATAACAAAGGACAAGATGGAAATGTAAACTTGAAGACAGCGGTTTGCTGTCACACCTATATATATATTATATATATATATATATATATATATATAATATATATATATATATATAGCTCCACCGGCCTTCAGCAGAGGGTGTTCTGCAGGCTAACAGGGAGGCCGACAGCAATGAAAGGTTCTGCTCCCAGAATTGATTGAAAATCAGCTGGGCTGACATGAGCAGATCAACCCAAACGGACCGGGGGAAGAGAGAGAGAGAGGGAGGGAGAGAGAGAGAGGGAGAGAGAGGGAGAGAGAGAGAGGGAGAGAGAGAGAGAGAGAGAGAGAGAGAGAGAGAGAGAGAGAGAGAGAGAGAGAGAGAGAGAGAGAGAGAGAGAGAGAGAGAGAGAGAGAGAGAGGGGGGAGA
This sequence comes from Muraenolepis orangiensis, assembly GCA_027704905.1. Classification (NCBI taxonomy): domain Eukaryota; kingdom Metazoa; phylum Chordata; class Actinopteri; order Gadiformes; family Muraenolepididae; genus Muraenolepis; species Muraenolepis orangiensis. The sequence goes on from CM051001.1 coordinate 34,672,552, forward strand.
GAGAGGGAGGGAGAGAGAGAGAGAGAGAGAGGGAGGGAGGGAGAGAGAGGGAGGGAGAGTGATCACAAAACGAGTGAGCGAACGATGAGGACATAGCAAGGGATGAAGAGGGTAAGAGAAAGAGAGAGAGGGGGAGAGACAGAGGAAGAGAGAGAGTGAGGGGGAGAGACAGAGGAAGAGAGAGAGTGAGGGGGAGAGAGGCCCCGGTAGGTATAGGACAAGAAAGTGGCAAAATAAGGGAAAGCTGTCAGTCAGCTGGAGTCTAATGGTGACAACTTCTTCCAAGAGATGGTTTTCTGCAGGGGGGGGGGGGGGGGGTAATGGAGCTTCGGTCTTGTCCTGCGAAAAAGCAATTTAAGGCCCGAGCCAAGCGAGATCTGAAAGATACGGCACTGAACAAAATGTCAAATATTTTTACCACATTTTTCCCATGGGCCCACGCTAGCAATGGCTCCCCCAATGTGCGACATTGCTAATGTTGAACAGATTCTCTGACAGTTTCTCTTCAATAATCCAATTGAGATTCATAATAGCGGAGAGCTCTCGGAGAGGAACTCCATTGTTCAGTTCTTGGTCACATGAACCACAGCTTCTTTTAACAGCCAATAATAGGGAGAGAGAGAGAGAGAGAGAGAGAGAGAGAGAGAGAGAGAGAGAGAGAGAGAGAGAGAGAGAGACACACACACACACACACACACACACACACACACACACAGAGTGGTTAGTAGCTCGATCATAAAACAAATCAGTGAAATATGACTATAACGCCAGCTGGGTTCCAAGACTATATGGACTGAATCTTGATGAGAAGATTACTAACTCACACCTAAATACCGCGTGGCAACGAGCCAAGCAATTCTCACAGGCGATCACTGGTCTCCCTCCAATTCCTTGTTTGGATGCAAATCCAGGAAATATGGTCATGCTGAAGAGGATATTTCTTTCTTCTTCCTCTTCTTCTTCTGCCGTTCCCAGTGAAAATGAAGAGACCCGTGCAGAAACCTCTCAAACAAACATCCCACTTTTCCAAATCGCACTCACTTTTCTTCTTTGATCTCCGTGCCAACTTAGCTAAGCTTTTGTTTGTGTGTGTGTATGAAATCTCAGTGGAGCAGAAGAAGGGTGGTGCAGAACCCTCCCATAAACAGAGAGGACCACTCCACCGCACTGCTGTCACTCACAGAGACCCAGCCTAAGGTGGACCACGATGACATACATACATCTTGAAAGGGCCTATATACTTATGATTATATACTATACAAAGAAATGTGCCATTGCTGGAACTAACTGTTCCATCTTGTCTGACGAAGATTAGCGTGTAACGACGTGGATGAAAGCCATGGGTTCCGTCGTTGTTTGGCCCCGCCTGGTAGCCGTAGCCCCCCCCCCCCCCTAATCGGCTCCATGGCAGACGTCGTGTCGTTCGTCCTTCAAAGTCTCCTTTCATCAGCGTCTTCTTGATCACCTGAGCCCCGGCCGGCGGCCCGTTTCCCAGGGGATTGGGCGGGGCCCCCGATGGGAGCCTGTGTGTGTGTGTGTGTGTGGGCTAAAGCGCTGAGCTCAGGCTCCTCCCTCGGAGGAGAAGGGAGAACCACTGGCAAGTGTAGCGAGGACGGGGTTCTGTTTTTTTCTCCTTTTTGCCCCATCTCAATATTTACCCCTCAAACCAATGTATTGCCTCTTAACGGCCGATTTGTTTACCGCAGAAGACTGAAGGTCAGGAGGGGATGACGTGAAGACCCCGCCTCTCTGAGGAAACCATCATTTAGGATTGGAAACTGGACACACCAATTGCTATGGTTATAGTGGGCTGACAGAATGGAGCTGAGCTCAGGGGATGAGGCCCTATAGCAATAAGAACACGATGGCTTTAACTGTATTGTGCTGTGAAGTCTCTCTATTTCTGTTGTTTTTGTTTTTGTTGTGGTTGTTATTTGTTCTGACTTTGCCGTCTCTGTCTCTCTTTATTCCGTGGGTGGTATAGTACAGTTTAGCTCAGGAGGTAGAGCGGTCGCATCACAACTGGAAGGTCGATTCCCGGCTCCTCCTAGCAAAAGCTGTCGAGGTGTCTTGAGCAAGACACCCTAACCCTAACTGCTCCTGACCTGCTGGCTGTCTCCTTGATGGCTGACTCCGCTGTCGGTGTATGAATGTGTGTATGAATGTGTGGATGAATGTGTGTATGAATGTGTGGATGAATGTGTGTATGAATGTGTGTATGAATGGGTGAATGTGAGGCGTCACTTTGGATAAAAGCTCTTTTTATATAAAAGGCAGTCCATTTACCATTTCCACACACTATTGGCCTCGCCAACCAGCACAAACACCAGCAAACAGAGCTGTTGATTAGCCCAAACAAAAGGAGGTAAGGCAACATATCCATTCTGAACAACATGTGGGCAGCTCCCCCCCCCCTCACAACCCTGTGAAACCAGAACATCAGAGAGCAGACAGCTGCCTCAGCTCCCACCAGGCAGATGGAGGGCATTTCTCAGTAGAAATGTTTGCAACTGTCAAATAAGTTAAGGCGGGGAAAGGAGCACAGAGTGCACTGAACTGCATTAGTTCATCGTTTGTCATCCATGGCTGTTGTGTACACTTCGAGGGGCGCCCTTCCATTCATTACAACGGACAGATCCGCCGTTAGTCAAATACTAGCGGGCCGATGATCAACGCTCACTTTAAGCAGGCCGATCTTTCAAAGGAGTCCCGTGTCCAGAGCATCTCGCCTGGCGGTAAACGGCCTTGATGAATGCACTCGGATTTGTTTGTCATCCTACTGCTCAATCATTTCCATCGTTAAGCGAAGCAATTTGTTTCTCCGAGAGCAATCTGTTAGTGTTGATTATACAAGCTAGTGATGTCCACTTCGATAAATATAGAACGCAGGGACTAGCCGCCCACGTCCAACCCACGGAGAGGGGCTTCGTTTGTGGATGATTGTATTTTTTTCTTTTTTTTTTGCCAAAAGTATGTGCGAAAACACAACTTTAATTACTGTAATGAATCTTTCCGGAAAGGTATTGAAAGTGTGGCATTCGCGTGGTCTCAGAAGGAGGCTGATTCTGGCTTCCTCCACAGTGGTGATTTATCATCAGCACAACAATACAGGCTATTGTGAGGAGCTTGATAAGAGACACACACACTGTGGGGGAGAGAGAGAGAGAGAGAGAGAGAGAGAGAGAGAGAGAGAGAGAGAGAGAGAGAGAGAGAGAGAGAGAGAGAGAGAGAGAGAGAGAGAGAGAGAGAGAGAGAGAGAGAGGAGGAGGAAGGGATCGAGGGAGGAGAGTGGGTTAGAGACTATTAAGCTTAGATGCCTTCCAGTAGGCCTATGTCTCTCGTCTGATACATAGCTATTGACTGCTACACTAACTTTTATTATTTTGAAAACAAGCCAGCATATTTATACGCCAATGAACATTCCCAGTGATACTGAGCTAACCTCTCAGATCTGTTTCTTGTTCCTGAGCTGACACCACCACCTACACATCCCTCTACAATAACCCAAGGAAATGAAGACTCGGATTCACTATAGAATCTTTATTTAAAATAGTTTTCTGTTGTTCACACACATTGCATGATGGGTTCAATTACTACATCAGAGATTAGATCTGCGGCTGCTTGAACTTAATGTTTAGTTTAATCAAGCATTTGTAATATATATGCAAATGCATATCTTCCAAATTCAACAAAGTAATTAGACGTGCCACTCACTTAGTGTGTAACAGTGGATCAATTCCTCATTTAGGATATTCGTTTATGTGATAACAACCATCATAACAAAGACTATGACAGAATATTTGCTGAATTATTCTTTTTGCGTTTTGGATGCTCAGGCTTTTAAGTTTCACATTTGCATAATTAAAGATTTTTTGGGTTGTTGGCAAAATTATTTGTCATTGGTAAGATTCAGTTCACTGCACTATGTGCAGCACAGCTGAAAATGGGGCTTTATTAATAAAACACAAATTATGTGAAATATTAAGTGTTTTTGTGTCTGCGGACCACCTCAAGTGAATGTTGAAAAGCATAAAAGTGGTCAAATGATATATTTATATTTATTGTATACTAATGTATTCTGTATATATATATTTATATTTTTATATTTTTATATTTCCCCTGTTGAGCTGCCTTGAGGTGCAGTGTTACCCTCTCCTCCTGGTGTCTGTCCCTTCTAAAACATTATCCTGCAGCTTTCCAGTGAAGCAACATTCAAACTAGACTGAGCAAACAACAATAGGTCCACAGGGTCACATTGTAACTGTGTACATGTGAGCGAGTGTTCAATAAGACGTTCATTCTGTCCATCGATAGCTCAGAGGCACCACTTCAAACTTCACTACTGCCTTCCGCTTTCTATTCCATTTTTTGATGTGTGTTCGCCGGCTTGCTTTCTCTATTGAAACTAATATGTTTTATGTAGCACAGATGTGCACATGGTTTGTGTGTGTGTGGGCGTGTGTGTGTGTGTGTGTGTGTGTGTGTGTGTGTGTGTGTGTGTGTGTGCGCGCGTGTGTATGTCTGCCTCCACCAAGACGTGTGCAGCTGGCCCTTTGTGAGGGGGTTCTGTGAACACAACACAACATAATTAGCCTGATGAGTGCTAAATGGTTGAGTGGCTCTTCTAAGGGTTCAAAAAAGAAAAAGAAAAAAATAAAGAAACAAAATATAACTCATCTTGAGAATCTTGAGCACACGGCATGAAGCCACCGCCTTCACATGTACAGAGAGATGGAGAGTAGAAGGTGGTGGGAGAACAACCCTCTCTCTGCACTATTCTCAGCAGCATCTGTTCACTTGCTGCACTACTTGACTTGCATAAATCCTCATGTGACACTAAAGCCAGAAGTGATTGCAGCCATTTTGTTTGCCGCCCTGCAAAGTGGCTGCCTCTTGTCCTTGTTATTGATCTTTTATTTTAAATGTTTTTTTCTTTCCCCCTCCTAAAAAAATGTGTTCTACCCTAATGGTCCACTTTATTGTGAAGATGTTCCCCGCTCAGAGTAATCGCGCCATTGTATGTGCCGTGTTGTGAACAGATCAAAAGATCGTCCTGCCTTCCTTGTGACAAACCAACAGAAAAAGTGACCCCTGGTTTGACATAATTAGTTTAGAAACGGGCTTACAAATGAATTTAACGTGGCAATAATATTTTTATCTATTTGTGTAAGGAGTCAAAATGCATAAATCTAAAAACAATCCTAAAGCGATGATAATGTTTTGGCCACTTGGTGGCGCTGGTTCTCTGGTCTGGTATCGTGCAGCCGTCGTTCAGTCGTTCAGTCTTCGCCATCGCCCGACACCACCTCCCGCCTCCTCACGGCGCATGGCGTCCTTCTTTCAGGATAGAAATCACTGAGAACCATTTCCAGCCACCCACACAAATGAAAGACTCGCAGGTCCTTTCTGTACTCCACATCAGACCGATAGTGTCTGCTTGAACAAGATCACAATTACAGACGAGTGCTCAGTACTTTAAATGTTAATTCATAGAGTAAAACGACCAACCCAGAGCCCAGACTCTAATAAAAACAGTAATAATGGAAACAATAATATGAATAATTGTAATACTATACTTTGTTACTTTATGATATACAGTCCACGACCCGACCATAGACGATGGATGGATATACTGTATATTATGCTGTATCATATCAGATTCAGATTCAGATTCAGATTCAGATTACTTTATTAATCCCGAGGGAAATTAAGGTGCAACAGTTGACACAGGGGGAATAAATGCACACACAAAAATACTAATACCTAAGCTAAAAAACAAAACAACAACTAACTAAATAAAACTAGTATAAACAAAAATATAGTTAAAATAATTCTAAATGAAATCTAAATGTATTGATAAATGAAGATACATTTACAGTATTATTACAGTAATACGTAGGTATATACAATACACAACAATACGTATAGTGCAAATTGGCAGAATAATATATTAATAAATAACTCAACTGAAAAGGGACATGTGTAAAGTGAAAAGTGAATTAGAATTTGAAGTAGAATTTACAGTGCAAAGTTACAATGAGATGATTACAGTGCGTTGACCAAAAAATAATAATAATAAGTACGTTGGCCTCAGGTCACTGAGTCTCCACTGTCCCTCTCACGACCCGAGGTAGATGAGTTAAAGAGTCTAATGGCCACAGGAAGAAAGGACTTCCTATGGCGTTCTGTGGTGCACCTGGGTGGAATGAGTCTGTTGCTAAAGGTGCTTCTATATGAGGTCAGCACCTGATGGAGAGGGTGAGAGTTGTTGTCAAGGATACTACGCAGCTTGCGCAGCATCCTTCTTTCAGACACCACCAACAAGGAGTCCAGCTGGACCCCCAGGACAGCGCCAGCCTTCCTGACGATCCTGCTGATCTTGTTGGCGTCTGCTGATCTCAACCTGCTTCCCCAGCACACGACACCGGAGAAGATGGCACTGGCTACCACCGACTGGTAGAACACATTCAGCATCTTGTTGCAAACGTTGAAGGACCGGAGCCTCCACAGGAAGTAGAGACGGCTCTGGCCCTTCTTGTAAACAGCCTCAGAGTTCTTGGCCCAGACCAGTTTGTTGTCCAGATGAACTCCCAGGTATTTATATTCCTGAACAACTTCAGCGGACACACCCTTGATGGAAATGGGTGTGGGTGTGGATTTCCTCCTGCGGAAGTCCACCACCATCTCCTTCGTCTTGTCAGTGTTGAGCTGCATATGGTTCAGCTCACACCACTCAACGAAGGAGTCCACGACGCCCCTGTACTCCTCATCGTTTCCCTCGCTGACACAACCAACAACTGCAGAGTCGTCCGAGAACTTCTGCATATGGCAGGACACAGAGTTGTACTGGAAGTCTGAGGTGTAAAGGGTGAACAGGAATGGGGAAAGAACAGTTCCCTGTGGAGCACCAGTGCTGCTGACCACAGTGTCAGACACACAGTCCTGCAGTCTGACAAACTGTGGACGACCCGTCAAATAGTCAGTAATCCAGGACACCAGGGAAGAGTCCACCTTCATCGCTGTCAGCTTACTTCCCAGCAGGGCAGGCCGGATGGTGTTGAACGCACTAGAGAAGTCGAAAAACATGATTCTCACAGTGCTCCCGGGTCTGTCCAAGTGGGCGTAGGCACGATGAAGCAGGAAGATGATGGCGTCCTCCACTCCCAGTTTCGGCTGGTAGGCAAACTGAAGAGGGTCCAGCGATGATCTGACCAGGGGCCGAAGAAGCGTCAGGACCAGCCTCTCAAAGGATTTCGCCACGTGGGACGTCAGCGCCACCGGTCTGTAGTCGTTTGAGGTGCTGGGACGTGCCTTTTTCGGAACCGGCACCAGGCAAGATGTCTTCCACAGCACAGGGACCCTCTCCAGTCTCATGCTCAGGTTGAAGATGTACTGCAGGACTCCACTCAGCTGGGCAGCACATGTTTTGAGGACCCTCGGGCTGACGCCGTCAGGACCTGCAGCCTTGCCTGGATGGAGCCTGCACAGCACTTTCCTCACCTGCTCAGCTGTGAAGGTCTGTGTGCCGTGTGTGGGGGCAGGAAGAGTCACTGTTGTGTTGATGGGGGAGGGGTGAGGTAGTGGTGGTGGGGGAGAGAGAACAGGTATGTTGATGGTGATGATGATGATGATGATGATGACGACCCATAACTATACATACACGCACATTGCACACACATGCATAGTGCATATGATGAAGATATCGTATTGATGGCTCAGCATTGGTTCAAATGGGCAAATTATGCCTTGGAGAAGCCACAAAAGTTGGTGATCATTTAATGATGCATTTGAAGCCAAGCCAAGCCAGGCCACAATGCCCAGAGCTCACCACACCTCGCGCTAAGCGGTCCCACGCCGTCCGTGTCCAGCAGTCATCCACCTTCCCCAGAGCGGGTCCCTAATGGCTGCTGTGTGTTCTAAAGAACTTGATATTACAGAGATATCTCATCATTGCGCCATGCTTTGTCACACACATTCTCACCTTTTATCGTACCCCTTCTCGAAAAGAGAGTCTGGCTTTATGGAGTCTCAGCAAGGAATTCCACTTGCCTGGATCATTGTTACATCCCAATGTATGTGCGTCGTAACAATCATAGAAATCCTATTTTAGGTGTCTATCCTGTAATCCTATTTTAGGTGTCTATCCTGTAATCCTATTTTAGGTGTCTATCCTGTAATCCTATATTAGGTGTATATCCTGTAATCCTATTTTAGGTGTATATCCTGTAATCCTATTTTAGGTGTATATCCTGTAATCCTATTTTAGGTGTCTATCCTGTAATCCTATTTTAGGTGTCTATCGGCAGTCAGATCATTTGAAGCACGTATAGCAATGTCCTGTGAGGTTTAGTGGGAATTGGTAGTATTGGTTGTTATTGTTGTTCTTCTTCTTCCTCTTATTATTATAGTGTGCATTCAGGTTATAGAGACATGATATGAATATCTTCTACAGAGGGTGATTCCCCTGAATACATTGACCTTTAGGAGATGTCCACTTGTTAGAAGGGGTCAATATAGGTCCTATACCCGATGCCAGCTGATTATCTCTCACCCATTTTTATCCCTAATTCACTAGCTAGCTCTCTTAATAAAAGAGGGATAGTGAGTTTGTATTTTATTCATTAAAGAAGTATTTTTCTTCTGGAAAGTAGGGCTTTCCATAACATGGGGGCTGTCAGTAGAAAAGCACATTAAAAATAGTAACTGAATATTACATGACCAGAGAACAACAGTTGGAACAACAGCCCTAGAGAACTGGTGCTACATGACCAGAGAACAACAGTTGGAACAACAGCCCTAGAGAACTGGTGCTACATGACCAGAGAACAACAGCCCTAGAGAACTGGTGCTACATGACCAGAGAACAACAATTAGAACAACAGCCCTAGAGAACTGGTGCTACATGACCAGAGAACAACAGCCCTAGAGAACTGGTGCTACATGACCAGAGAACAACAGTTGGAACAACAGCCCTAGAGAACTGGTGCTACATGACCAGAGAACAACAGTTGGAACAACAGCCCTTGAGAACTGGTGCTACATGACCAGAGAACAACAGTTGGAACAACAGCCCTAGAGAACTGGTGCTTGTAAAATGGACGAATTTGATCATTGTTTGTTTACAAATACTACACACATTGTAATGGTACAAACCTGGTTGATAACTGGCAAAGTATTCATATAATATATCTATGTGTATCAATTTGTACAGGTTTATATTTTTATTTGTCCTAAAAACCAAAAACCATGTCCATTGCATATCATCATCTCCTGTTTCGCTAGCAGTGATCCTCACTACTAAATAAAGTGATTTGGATATGCACAATTTATCTGTGTGTGTGTGTGTGTATGTGTGTGTGTGTGTGTGTGTGTGTGTGTGTGTGTGTGTGTGTGTGTGTGTGTGTGCGTGTGTGTGTGTGTGTGTGTGTGTGTGTGTGTGTGTGCGTGGCTCTGTGTGCGTGTGCTTTGCGATGTGATTGATTGATCGGGACGATGATGACACAGACGGATGGGCTTGGCTGGCAGACTCCGACCCCCCCCCCCCCCCTCTTTGAGGAGGGAACCTTCATGGGAAACACTGGAGCTATTTACGCCAACATGGCTGCTAAAGGCATCTGTCATTAGAACAGCCAAGCCTGGCCGAGCAGAGACTCACCACGACAGGCAGCACGGGCCAAGTCTGGCCAGGACCCCACCCATGGTTATACGGGGTGTCAAAATAGACACTATATCACAATTTTTATAACTTTTAACGACCTGGGTCCTATATATTTCCTTTTTATAACAGCACTATACCACAGTGTGCGCTGGATTTGCTTGCCATGCATGCAAGGACAAGTGTGTCCCTCAATTGGCCTGCTCATATACATTCCACATTCCACATTCCACATTCTGTATTATATATTGTATATAATGTATAGTACTTGTGTAACAAGTACAATGGAATGCTTACTCCGCATTCAGCCCCAACAGTACTATACTATACTATACTACACTATACTATACTACACTATGCAATACAATGCTATACTTTTGGACCAGATGTCGGAAGAAGGCCATCTCCATCACAAAGGACTGCAACCACCCTGGGATCCATCTCTTCTCCCCCTACCGTCTGGTCGCCGGTTGCGCAGCATCCGTACCTTAAGGACCACCAGGTTTAAGGACAGTTTTTATCCACAGGCAGTGACCTACTGAACTGCTAGGAGTGCTGCCACTATCATAACATGTCATTAACATTACACAATCATACTTTGCTTTATGGACTCATTACAGTTACTGCACTGTTCTGCACTGTACTGCACTGTATTCATGATGCTGCTGCACTACTGGCACTTTAAAATGCTTTTAAATATTTTTGCACAATTCAAAACATGTAAATATCATCCGTCACTATAGTGTTCTTTTTATGTTCATTTTTATTGTATATTTTTAATAGTATTGGTTTAAAAATTAATTCATATTTCGAGAGGGAATGGGGAGTAAGCATTTCATTGTACTTTTTCACTATAAACAACACTATATACTATCTACTATCTACTATAAACAACACTTTACTATTACACTAATATAACAAGAGTAATAAGAACACTATAGAGAACATTAAAGTGTCTAATGGATGAAATGTTCATGTATAGGTCTGTCTGGTCACAGTAGACCACCATGGGTCTGTCTGGTCACAGCAGACCACCATGGGTCTGTCTGGTCACAGTAGACCACCATGGGTCTGTCTGTCACAGCAGACCACCATGGGTCTGTCTGGTCACAGTAGACCACCATGGGTCTGTCTGTCACAGTAGACCACCATGGGTCTGTCTGTCACAGTAGACCACCATGGGTCTGTCTGGTCACAGCAGACCACCATGGGTCTGTTGATGAGAGGCACGCTGCACACTGCTTTACATTCTACTCCGACGGCCAATCACACGGCTGTAATTAGACTTTGTTAACAGGGTGAGGGTCATCATGACCGGACTCCCCTGACAAATCACCACAACCTCACATTGTGTTGACCGTAGCTGCAGGTTCTGATCTAATAGACCTCTCACAATTATGATTCCAAATTTATTTGGTTAATGACGTTCTCGATGATGGGGTTTCTGGCTTTCATCATTGTCTGCGCTGACCTCGGCAAGGAGGAACGTCTCATTGTGCTGCTCTGGGTTTTTAGCATAATTTATTATTGCATTCAGATAATGTCCAATTGTGTTGTGAGGGAGATGTGGATGGACTCTGTGGGAGACAGACATATTGCTTTAACTTGGTATGCTTGTCTTGCACGGTTTAGCATTACAGATTTCCTTAGAGAGGAAAGTAAGTCCTTTGAACAGAAACAGTAACAGTCCTTTTGGCACCGCTCTCGACGATAGTGTGTACCATATGAGAGTGGAGGATGTGGTATGAAACAGAGCCAGAAACATTGCAGGATTAAAGTTAGGATTCAGGCAAAGGTAGTTCAAGGACTTGAGCTGGCAGCCATCTCCGAGGCCCTGCAGGCAAAGGCAATATAATAACATATATAATAACTCAGCATATGGTCATGGATTTTCAGAAAATAGAAGGCAGTTTACTGTGTAGGGAAGACTAATGAGTAACGAACTTCAACTTCTTTCTTTGTTTCTTGCAATCTACAGATTAATGGGGCATGTTGCATTAGTTTCACCTGCTGTTTATGGCAAACGCATCACACGTCTCCAAAACCGTCCAAAAGATTTCCGCCGTCTTCGACAACGTTTTAATTCCCTCTAAGTTTCGTCCATTGTCGTGTGTGGGAAAGTTGAACCTTACCAATCAGACGAGCCACTTCTGGCCAATCTACCAGACCAGAACAAAACACACCCCAAGTGTCAGTACCAATCTTTCATGGTCAAGAAGCTTCTTTGAGTCTGTAATGAAAATCATTTGTACAGAAAACGGAAATAAAAGCAGGCAGCAGGATGTCAATAACAGAACCAAGATGGATGGGTTTAATTTTAGAACTCTCATGAACATTGATTGACAGCAGAACGTTTTAATGGGGTTTCTGTCCCCATTTAACACACACATTCATAATTCTAACGGCGTGCAAACACAAAGTTGGAAAAATCCATATTGCAAACCTAGACAACTGTAAAATTACATGACATCTGGGAGTTATGTTCACATATTAACTAAATAACTGAGCAATTACAAGTTGAATATTGTTCTCTTTCCACTAAGTTGGAGGCTGGAAGGGAAAAAAAAGACGACATCCGCTCAACGAGCCGTTCAGTTATGAAGCAGAACAGAAGTTTTCAGAACAGAGCGGTTCCGCTCAATAAACTAACTTGATGATATGCGATACATTCTGAGATTAGTGCGTCACTTGCAAGAATATATATACGTATATTTTTATATTGCTGGTGGCGGTCCCTTTATAGGTTTCCTGTCACTCAGTATTGTTTCCCCTGCAGGCCTAACGCGATGGAGAAGAGGTGGTCAACACTGTTCATGAAGGCCGGCCTTCTTCGCTCCGGGGAGAGTGAGCGATGGTGCGTGGGATCTGGAGGGTGAAATGCATACAGAGCGTTACTGGCAGAAGAGCAGGCAGGGAGGTTTGGAGAGGAGAAACGCTTGCAGGAAACAATGATTAATCCTATGTTTCTCTCTCTCTCTCTCTCTCTCTCTCTCTCTCTCTCTCTCTCTCTCTCTCTCTCTCTCTCTCTCGCTCTCTCTCTCTCTCTCTCTCTATGAACCTCCATGTTGATTTATAGGTAGTTTTCACCTTACATTCCTCTCTATTAGTGAATTTAGTTCCATTCCATTACAACCACAATGACATCTTGACCACAATAGATAGCACAATGGTTGTTTTGTTTGCTAGCTGTTTCTGACTTCAGAACAAAAATAAAAGAATAGGTTCTATCAATCTCAGATTGATATTTAATTTTCTCTTATGTAATGACACGTAGATGATCGAAAACACTTTTGTTTTGCTCTCCATAAAGTATTCATCACAATGTGTTGTATTACAGATCCGTGCCTCAAGAGACAGCTGACTACACCATGTGGAAACTCGTGGGCAGGTGAAATAGTCCTTGTCTAAACCCCAGAGCCAGGGGAAGTCAATGTTATGTATAGAGCCATCACAGTTAGAATCTCAAAGGGCTTCCGAGACCCATAGAAGTGAGGATTCTCCAGATTTACATTTTACCTGCAAGCGTATACTGCTGGCCAAGAAGGGACGACTCCAGCATGCGTCTAACAGTACTGCACATGTGTTGTTGTTTCCATGATCTTAACAGCATGTAGTTCACATGTAGTTGACCAGGAGGACATGACCCCACACAGCCTCCCCCCCCGTCTTCCACCGCCTACAAGCATTTGGCGTAATGGCTTTGAACTTCAATGTGCTTTTCTTCCACAAACACCACCACCACCACCACCACCACCACCATCACCAACAACACCACCACCACCACCCCCGCCACCACCACCACCACCACCACCATCACCACCACCATCACCCCCGCCACCACCACCACCACCACCACCACCACCACCACCACCACCACCATCACCAACACCACCACCACCACCACCACCACCACCACCACCATCTCCACCGCCACCACCACCACCACCATCACCACCGCCATCACCACCGCCATCTCCACCACCACCACCACCATCACCACCACCATCTCCATCTCCACCCCCACCACCATCCCCACCACCACCACCACCACCACCATCACCACCGCCATCTCCACCGCCACCACCACCACCACCACCACCACCACCACCACCACCACCACCACCACCACCACCACCATCACCACCACCATCACCACCACCACCACCACCACCACCATAAGACCTGGCCTGCCTCAAAGAGAGGAGGGCCCATGTATGCCTGGTGGTTCTGGTGGTTCTGGTGGTTCTGGTGGTCCTGGTGGGACTAGCACTAAGCTAAAGGGTGTTTACCAAAGGGGCTTCGGATGATGTCCTAGTAACGGCTCCCTGGACAGAGCACTGTCAGGGAGTCATCTCACGCTCGGCTGGCCCCTCCTCCTCCATCGTCCTCCTCCTCCTCCATCGTCCTCCTCCTCCTCCTCCTCCTCCTCCTCCTCCTCCTCCTCCTCCTCCTCCTCCTCCTCCTCCTCCTCCTCCTCCTCCTCCTCCTCCTCCTCCTCCTCCTCCTCCTCAGAGCGACTCTTCAGCCGTGGACACCCCTCCCTTAAGCAGACATGGGATGCCGAGCACCAGGGCGTCGTACGGCCCTTCAGGGGAAGGCGAGTGGATGGGGTTCGAGTGCCGCTCTCAGCACAAAGTGTGAAGAGCGGAGAGTTCCAGGGAGAGAGCGGAGAGTGCCAGGGAGAGAGCGGAGAGTTCCAGGGAGAGAGCGGAGAGTTCCAGGGAGAGAGCGGAGAGTTCCAGGGAGAGAGCGGAGAGTTCCAGGGAGGTGGGGCGGGATAACTGTATGTGCGCTAAACTATGAAAAGGCTGAGTTGCTGCAAGAAGGAAGTTCAAGATCAGTTTCAGTTTATTGAGTTCAGGGTCTGAAGGGGCGTAAGTCAGCGGCACCGTACTTAGAGGAAGTGATTGGTCAAGTTCTGGTAGATTGCCATTGAAATAATTCATTCATTCACTGAATGGTCGACTAGCGAGATCAAGAAGATGGAAGTGAAACAGCAGCATCCCACCTTTCCCTCACCCTCATAAATTTAGACATTGTACTACACAGAACTTTGAGTCCATTAGTCCATACTAATTAATTTAACCGTAATGCAGTGCTCAATGGAAGTGTGGTGTGTGTGTGTGTGTGTGTGTGTGTGTGTGTGTGTGTGTGTGTGTAAAAAGAATTGCTCTGATTTGTCAAATTAAAACACTACCACTGAATTACAACCTGAGCCACTGAGTCAAGATGGCGTGATTAGCGTTGCGACTCCCTTCCATCAGGTGGAGCAGCCAGCTGATGACCCTGGGCTGATTGATGCCAACGGTTTGGTTCATTTCTTAAGCAACGCTGTGCGTCGTCGCTGGAGTCAGGAAAAAAAGCAGTTTCTGCACAGTTCCTCCATTATTAATACATCTAAAAGGAAAGTTCTGTTTCCAGGCGGGTTTATTGAGGCGACATTAACCACATTGTATCAAGCTGGAATTCCAATGATTAAATATAGTTTCAGCACTGTCCTCAATTCAGCTTTTTGGTTGGTTTAAAATAAAAAAAATAAACTAAACAATGGAGAGAAATGGAAGAGACTCTGGTCCTATTATTCCGTGCCAGATAACAGTATCCATGTTTAATAATGAAATGTTAAAAAAGACAGCTCATTCAACCCTCTAGAACACATGGCTATGGCTGCTCATTCATACTCCTTACCAATCATCAATGTGATTGGACGGTAAATGAGCCAATTATGACACATTATGTGGTTTTACAACTGCAGACTGACTGCATATACATGCACATTATATGCATGACACTAATACAAGAAGTCTTTATAGCCACGTATAAAAAAAAAAACATATCACAGACTTACTGCCATGCACGTTACAAATCATAAATCCTAACAACGGATGGACCAACGCATCCTAATAAAAACGTTGGTTTTGACGAGACTATTAATTTGTAGCCAAATAATGTCACGGAACACCAGTGGAGGTTCTGGGGGGTCCAAATCGCCATTCATGAGACGCAGCGCAGAAACCCTCACAGAACAGAACCCTCGCTTTGATTATCATTATTTATTGGCTCTTAGAGCGGCCTCGTTGTTAAACTCGAGTCGGGATAACCGGCAGTGACCATATGCTCCTCTGTCGCTTTGGCTGTCTGCTCCGCCGATAAGCGCCGTGGAATAACAGGGAAGAAATGCAAGGGCACAGAGCCACGGGCTGCCAGGTGGAGGAGGCCAAGGAGGAGACGGGGACTCTCACCCAGACAGGTGTACACTCAGGCAGGCAGCAGCAGCTGGCTATCGCCCCATCGCTGCGTCGTAACGCTGGAGGTATGCTAATGCGGTCCTTTTCGTCGACCGGTGCGGAAACACGAACCCCGGGTCGTGCGTGGCATGACTGTGACTTTATCTATCCACGCGGGTTTGGCTCCAGCATAGCGAGACTTTTGGCAATATAACTTGAGAG
>CM051001.1:34693655-34723655 GCA_027704905.1 Muraenolepis orangiensis
CGACAAAAATGATTGTATATATATATATACATATATATATATATACTGTATATATATATATATGTTTCTAAAAAGTCAATAGCGTCAGTCTCGAAAGGACAATAGAACAGCTGATCGGCTGCACGCCAACAAAAAAAAAGTGTGTGTCTCAGCTCGTTTGGCGGAATAGCGTTGAACCAACATCAGAGAATAAAATAAACTGCTGACGATCATACTTGAATCAAGACCCTCACCGCCCTTAGAAACAGTATTCATCCACACACACACACAGACACACACAGACACACACACACACACACAGACACACACACACACACACACACAGACACACACACACACACACAGACACGCACACAGAGACACACACACACACACACACACACACACACACACACACACACACACACACACACACACACACACACACACACACACATACACACACACACACACACAGACACACACAGACACACACACACACACACACAGACACACACACAGAGACACACACACACACACACACACACACACACACACACACACACACACACACACACACACATACACACACACACACATACACCCACACACACACATAGACACACACAGACACGCACACAGAGAGACACACACACACACACACACACACAAACACACACATACACACACACACACACACACACATACACACACACACACACACACACACACACACACACACACACACACACACACACACACACACACACACACACACACACATACACAGTGTGAATGATGGAACTAGTCGTGAACTGTCTTGGAAATGGTTCGATCAGCAGTTTAGCAGCACATTAAGCAGCGGCCCCTGTGTAGATTTACAACGGCAGCGCGAGGAAGCGTTGCATCGCTGTCCTCGTCGTGTTTTTTTCCGCGGCAGCGGTCGGAAGCGAGAGACTCGACTTCCTTTAGACACTTTCTGTCACAGAATGTGTCTAAAGACGCTTAAAAAAAGAATAATATGAATATATTCTAAAACCCGTTCGGTGAACATGCGGGTTTTTCACCGAGCAATCCGGCCTGTGAGTTTCTACTTTTTCTTTTCAGCTATGAATGCAAGGCATTTCCCCACAATAAGTTACACTATTGAATAAAACGTGCAATTCTGTCCAAACTCAACACTTTTTCCCGCCAGCTTCAAACCCCCACCCCCCTCCCCCATGGTCCCCTCCCCCATGGTCCCCTCCCCCCTCCCCCATGGTCCCCTCCCCCCTCCTGGGTTGCCCTTTTCTCGGACCGTCTTTTTACTTCTGAAGTCGTCTCTCGCCTTCGGTAGCGGTAGCGGTAGCGGTTCAACAAACGCTGGAGCACTCCACAATGTGAGACACCACATTAGCATACAGGCTATGCATTAAACATGAAGGCAACGCGTGTGCGCTCCATAGGACCGGGAGGAGGGGGGGGTTCATCTTGGAGTCGTCCGCTAGGTACCAGGACGCCCGCTTGGCGAGGATGGTCATGGACTCTGACAGGCCAAGGTGTTGTAAAAACAAAAGGAAGGAGAGGCGTGAATACAAAGCGATGCGGCGAGGGGGAAAGGCCCGTCGCATGCGGTTAGGGCCCGGGAAAGGTTTTTTTTTTGCGCGAACAAAATAAATAAAAAATAAAAAGAATCAAACCATTACACGGAATGACACGGACGCCGACCCGAAAAACTCTGAGCTAGTTAAAATGCGCGTGCTGGCGCGCACATCAGAACACATCAGCCATGCCTTTCGTCAGAGCGGAGCAGCTCAACGTGCCGTCCGCTGCTATCAAGGGAGCCCGTCTCTCAGCGTCTTTGATTTGTGAAATCTGAGCTCTTCAGGATGGATATCGTGTAACAGAACGACCCTTACCCCCTACCCCCTACCCCCTACCCCCTATCCCCTACTCCCTACCCCCTATCCTCTATCCCCTACCCCCTATCCCCTATCCTCTATCCCCTATCCCCTATCCTCTATCCTCTATCCTCTATCCCCTACCCCCTATCACCTACCCCCTACCCCCTATCTCCTATCCCCTACCCCCTATCCCCTACCCCCTACCCCCTACCCCCTACCCTCTATCCTCTATCCCCTACCCCCTATCCCCTATCCCCTACCCCCTACCCCCTACCCCCTATCCTCTATCCCCTACCCCCTAACCCCTATCCCCTACCCCTATCCCCTATCCTGCTACCCTATATCCTCTACATCCTCTACCCCCTACCCCCTACCCCTCCCCTATCCCCTACCCCCTACCCCCTATCCCCTATCCCCTATCACCTACCCCCTACCCCTACCCCCTATCCCCTACTCCCTACCCCCTATCCTCTATCCCCTACCCCCTATCCCCTACCCCCTATCCCCTACCCCCTATCCCCTATCCTCTATCCCCTATCCCCTATCCCCTATCCCCTATCCCCTACCCCCTACCCCCTATCCTCTATCCTCTATCCCCTACCCCCTATCACCTACCCCCTACCCCCTATCTCCTATCCCCTACCCCCTATCCCCTACCCCCTACCCCCTATCCCCTACTCCCTACCCCCTATCCTCTATCCCCTACCCCCTATCCCCTACCCCCTATCCCCTATCCTCTATCCCCTATCCCCTATCCCCTATCCCCTACCCCCTATCCCCTACCCCCTACCCCCTATCCTCTATCCTCTATCCCCTACCCCCTATCACCTACCCCCTACCCCCTATCTCCTATCCCCTATCCCCTACCCCCTACCCCCTATCCTCTATCCTCTATCCCCTACCCCCTATCCCCTACCCCCTACCCCCTATCCCCTACCCCCTACCCCCTATCCCCTGTCCCCTATCCCCTACCCACTACCCACTACCCCCTATCCCCTACCCCTATCCCCTATCCTGCTACCCTATATCCTCTACATCCTCTACCCCCTACCCCCTACCCCCTACCCCCTATCCCCTACCCCCTATCCTCTTCCCCCTACCCCCTATCCCCTATCCCCTACCCCCTACCCCCTATCTCCTATCCCCTACCCCCTATCCCCTACCCCCTACCCCCTATCCCCTATTCTCTATCCCCTACCCCCTATCCCCTATCCCCTACCCCCTATCCCCTACCCCTACCCACTACCCCCTATCCCCTACCCCCTATCCCCTACCCCTATCCCCTACCCCCTACCCCCTATCCCCCCCCCCCGGCGCGCGTGCGCTTTCAAAATCTTATCGGAGGAACGCGACTGTCACGATCAATTTTAAACTAATTTCCAATAAATGACGCCCTTCCTTACGTCACTCCTACCTACTAAGCCGTTAGGTGGAGATAACTGGGGCCTCGTCGCCCGCGCTTCAGATTTATGCTGATTTTAATGTCATATAAATTGAACAAAACCCTCTCTGCTCTTGTTGCTGTATTGGGACTTTGGGGGAAGGGATGCAGCTAGCTGGCTGCAGCTAGCTGGCTGCAGCTAGCTGGCTGCAGCTAGCTGGCTGCAGCTAGCTGGCTGCAGCTAGCTGGATGCAGCTAGCTGGATGCTGCATCTTAAATAGCAGATGGATGAGGATTCTGTAAATGCTGCGGGTTCAGTGAACACTTGCTGCCTGTTCTACTTTTTATTTATTTATGTATTTAGGGGTACAGAGCCTTGTTGCCTTGTTGCTTTTACACCACTCTGCGATCTGTACATAGAATATTGAGAATATTGCCGTTTAGTTGGCATTATCATGGCTGATTTTGAGACTACTATGGCAAGCCATTAATTAACCACATCTGTTACGTAATTTCCCACAAATTAACCTCAGCACTTTTCAAAGAAAGGGAACCGCATGACTCGGCATGTTTCCTTTATAAGCCAGGCCCTAATCCAAGCTGCTAGATTTTTTAAGTATTCACTGTAATGATGACACAAGGGCCATTTTGTAAAATAAAACGGTTCATTTAGTGAACGAATTGCCTTACTTGTTGCTTTAATATACCTAATCTAGCAACACTAAACACACACACACACACACACACACACACACACACACACACACACACACACACACACACACACACACACACACACACACACACACACACACACACACACACACACACACACACACACACACACACACACACACACACACACACACACACACACACACACACACACACACACACACACACAGCTCTATAATGCTGTACAGAGATCTGCTCAAAATGCCACAAAAATATTTTTAAAACCTGGCCTCTACCGTTTATTATAACTTCCAAACCTTGTTTTCTAAGTACTTTATACGTATAACAAAAAGGAAAACAGCAGATCTGTGGTGGTAGTGGTGGTGGTGGTGGTGGTGGTGGAGGTGGTGGTGGTGGTGGTGGTAGTGGTGGTGGGGGGTGGTGGTGGTGATGGTGGTGGTGGTGGTGGTGATGGTGATGGTGGTGGTGGTGGTGGTGGTGATGGTGGTGGTGGTGGTGGTGGTGGTGGTGATGGTGGTGGTGGTGATGGTGGTGGTGGTGATGGTGGTGGTGGTGGTGGTGGTGATGGTGGTGGTGGTGGTGGTGGTGGTGGTGGTGGTGATGGTGGTGGTGGTGGTGGAGGTGGTGGTGATGGTGGTGGTGGTGGTGGTGATGGTGGTGGTGGTGATGGTGGTGGTGATGGTGGTGGTGATGGTGGTGGTGGTGGTGGTGGTGGAGGTGGTGGTGGTGGTGGTGGAGGTGCTGGTGGAGGTGCTGGTGATGGTGGTGGTGGTGGAGGTGGTGGTGGTGGTGGTGGAGGTGGTGGTGGTGGTGGTGGTGGTGGTGTGTAGGTCAAGTCAAGTCAGTTTATTGTCACTTCACAGTTTACAGTTTAGTATAAAGCAGTGATGTGAAAATCTTGTGTGCAATACCCGACGACAGACAGCAGTTATAAAATAAGATAAAAATAGAATAAAAATAGAATAAAAATAGAATAAAGAATATAAAATAAAAATAAAAAATGCAATTTATAAAATGCAAAAATCAGCACAGAAAAGAGCAATATGTATATATAAATCAATGTAATAAAATATACATTGTTATATGTTATACGCCCTTGTTCAGCAGCCTGATGGCCTGACTGTGGAAGCTATCTCTAAGCCTATTTGTACGACACTTGATACTGCGGTATCGCCTGCCTGACGGTAATAGTGAGTACAGTTCGTGGCTGGGGTGGGCAATGTCTTTTATAATTCGTTTGGCCTTGGCCACGCACCGCCGGTTGTAAATGTCCAGGAGGGAGGGGAGCTCACCTCCAACGATATACTGGGCCGTCCGCACCACCCTTTGAAGCGCTTTGCGCTCGAGTGCAGTGCAGTTCCCGTACCAGGCGGTGATACACCCTGTAAGAACACTCTCGATGGTGCCGTTGTAGAATGTTCTCAGGATGCGGGGGCCCATGCTGAATTTCTTCAGACGCCTGAGAAAATACAGGCGTTGTTGGGCCCTTTTCACCACGTGTGTGGTGTGCGTGGACCATGTGAGGTCCTCGGAGATGTGCACGCCGAGGAACTTGAAGCTGCTGACCCTCTCTACTGCAACGCCGTCGATGGAGATAGGGCTGTGCTCTCCCCTCTGCCTCCTGAAGTCCACGATCAGCTCCTTGGTCTTCTTGACGTTGAGGGCGAGGCTGTTCTCCTGGCACCACTGCTCCAGCGATCCGACCTCCTCCCTGTAGGCTGTCTCGTCGTCGCCGGCGATCAGGCCCATCACTGTCGTGTCGTCAGCAAACTTGACGATGACGTTGGAGCTGTGCATAGCCATGCAGTCGTGGGTGTAGAGGGAGTAGAGGAGAGGGCTCAGCACGCATCCCTGGGGGGCTCCCGTGTTGAGGGTCAGTGGCTCTGATGTGGTGCTGCCCATCCTCACCACCTGGCGGCGGTCCGACAGGAGGTCCAGAATCCAGCTGCACATGGATGGGGGTACGCCTAGACCTCTCAGCTTGGTGTCGAGCTTGGCAGGAACTATTGTGTTGAATGCTGAGCTGTAGTCCACAAACAGCATTCGCACATAACAGTTCTTACCCTCCAGGTGGGAAAGGGCAGTGTGGAGGGCCATGGAAATTGCGTCGTCCGTGGATCTATTTTGACGATATGCAAATTGCCATGGGTCCAGCGTGGTAGGTAACACAGAGCAAATAAAGTCCTTGACCAACCTCTCGAAGCATTTGCTAACGATCGAGGTGAGGGCCACAGGTCTGTAGTCATTCAGGCATGTTACCTAGGTATGCCTACTGCAGTACTGGCAGTCACTTGGATTCCTTTATATTATCCTTCAGCAAGAAATAATACAAAAAAGACTTAATATATATAATAAATAAATAAATATATATATATATATATAACAATAAATATGTAAACTATAGGTAGAGGTAGGGAGTTATGATACAGTGCAAGGCCGTTGAGACATTGATGGTGAAAGGGTGTCGTCAGCAGGGGTCAGAGTTCGTATGTTGGGCAGCAGAGGGGGGGGGGGGGGGGGGCTGAGTTCAGAGAGATGACAGCTGAGGGGAAGAAGCTATTCCTAAGCCTGCTTGACTTGGAACAAAGGTTTCTATAGCACTTCCCGGAAGGGAGGAGGGAGAACAGTCCATGGTTGGGGTGAGAGGTGTCTTTGACTATTTTTGTTGTGTTTTCCTCAGACACGGTTTGTGGTGGGTGGTGTTTATTGCAGAGAGGGGTAATCCAACGATGCGTTGAGCGGTTTTCACCACCCTCTGCAGCGCTTTCCGGTCGGTAACAGTGCAGTTGCCGTTCCAGTTGGTGAGGATACTTTCAATGGCACACCGGTAAAAGTTCACCAGAATCTGTGTGTCCGCTATGAAAAGCCGTATGGTGCAGCTACCTGAATCAAAACACCACTCTAATAATAGTAGACTACTATCAATATCCGATTACAAGCCCTGTGCTCTGACCATTGTACCATCTACAATCTACAGGACCTGGCTCAAACCTAAAGTTGACTGGATACCAAAGTGTCTTTGTTGTATACACTCACTGCACACACCCTCTGCACAAACTTACTGTGCACACCCACTGCACACACCCACTGCGCACACCCACTGCGCACACCCACTGCGCACACCCACTGCGCACACCCACTGCACACACCCACTGCACACATCCAGGAATCCTTCTTCACTTATATGTTGCATTATAGTCAAATATGTCGAGATAGACTTAACGCCAGAGGTCTATAATCTTAATTGAAAGATCATATATAGAGGTTTTTAATCTTTTTTGAAAGAACATATATAAACACGCCATTAGTGTTCAATTCCTACCATACCGATGCACACCGTACCACTGGTGTTCACTTCAGTAGCTAGTTGACATGAGGGCCCTCTAGAGTCCACCATTAGCCTGGGCTACGCGAGGCTGTGTGATAAACCAAACATAAGGCCGTGGCATTACCCTGAAAGATGAGCTACCTGCAGCAAAACACTACTCAAATAATAATGACTTAGGCGGGACGTGAACCCGCAACACACAAAATCAATCTCGGATAACTCTGTGCGCTTACCATTGTACCAGCTGCTCAGAACATGACGAGATACATACCAAAGTGCCTTTGTTGTTTTTCAATGAGATTTTCTAACCAGAAAGTTTGTCAGGGTAATAATATAACACCCAAAGTAGCTTATTTGGGGTTTTCTTTAGGATACCCAAACTGTGTTCCGCACTCCGTTCTTTTGACAGTTTGAACGGCGTTCTGGACGCATGCGTGGTGCTTTCTGCACCATATGGCTTTCCATAGTTCTCTGGGTTGAACACGGCTCAAAACGTTTTGACTACGACTTTCCAAGAGCAAGCCAGACCCCTCGCTGCCTCCAGGTCAGGCGAATGAAATGGCTAAGCTATACCAAGAAGCAACAGCCAAGAAACATGCATGCGGCTGATTCCGGTAGCCGGTCAACAGAGATCACCGCAGCGATAGCGCCATCATATGAGAACCTGCTCTGTGGTAAAAGAACACCGGGTTCAAGTCTGGATGTGTCAACACGTTTAAAGGCCGTGAGCCGCCATACACTACGACAGGGGTACTCAACTTCAGAGGCCAAGAGGGCCACATTTAAACCACAACAGGTGCAAAGGGCCACAAATTATTATTAACATATATTTGTACCATTTTATTCGCTGTATTTACTACTGCTGTTTAATATGCTGTCTTGCTTGTCATTTTTAATGCATTCCAAAGCATCATGGAATATTTAACAAATATTCTCAATTTGAGTAACAAATGTAGTGTCAAGCTGATGTTTTATTACCACTGGAGTGAATAGCTTTGCATTGATGACATTGATAAAGTTTGCAATTGCTACTTATTCCTAGTGAGAGCTCTGAGTCTGCATTTCACAAATATTAATAACAATAACAATATAACAAACAGTTGTTACTTATTCCTAGTGAGAGCTCTGAGTCTGCATTCTTTTCACAAGTACTTTTAGATCTGGTTGTTGCTCAGCTGCTCTGAGATAGTCTGCCAAATGTCTGTCAATTAGACGGGAACGCTGCTTTGATTTTATTATTCCCATGGCAAAGAAGGAGCTTTCATACACATAAGTAGATCCAAAGCAGGTCAGGATTTTTTTATAATTATAAAAATATATAGTTATATATATAGTTAATTATAATTATTATGCATTCATAACCAGGCATGTCGGGGGCCACAAAATAAGCGTCTGCGGGCCGGATGCGCGCCTGTTGAGTGAGTCTGCACTACGACTTCCCGCACTAGGGATGGTAAGATGATTAGCGTCGATGCCGAGTTTACGATACGATCAAAAAAGTGTGCACCTGAAACAATTTGGAATGAAACCGAGATTCATCGTTTCTGTAAAATCTTTGCATCGGTAAAATCGGATTTATTTTTATATAATTATTATATGCCTTTATTATTAAAAAATATGCGATCAATAATTGTATATTTGGATTTTTTCCACCTCTCTAAACTGTTTCTCAAGCGTGCTTTTCACTGCTATCAGTGGCCAATTCCCGTCATGTCTGGCGCTGGTTGGAAGTGTCCAGACAAGTCACATGTCATCTTCATGAAGGAAGAGCCGGTTAGCGAGTTGACAAGACGTCCTGTTTTTCCCGGACGTGTCCTCTTCTGGGACCCCAAAAAAAGCTTCTGGTTGGTATTTCTAAATCACTTAAAATGTCCGGGATTTTTGCTTCCCACAGTCGCCTTGGTCACATTAGGTGCAGATCACAGGACGCCAGGTGCACTGCTCTTTAGCCCCGATCAAACAGGACGCAACCCTATTTAAAAAAAGTTTGTTTTGTTGCTAAATGTAAATGTAAATGCTATGCAACCACCGAATCAGCTGTCAGTCTAAGCATTGTAGACACGGAAGTTAAACTACCGTCAATGGGCCGTCAAACACTAAGCGCTAACTGACCACTTAGCTAAGAGTACTACTTGCAGCACTCCAGTCAGTTAGTATCAACCTGATAAGCAACACCAACATACTCCGACTATTCCAGATGAGTCAAGAAGTTTAGAGTCCTTACAGTAGTTATATATATATATATTAATTGCATAGCATCATATTATTTTCAAATCGCATTGTGTTAAATCAAATCGTATTGAATGGCGCTGCATAAAACTAGGAATGAATGGTATTGCACTGCGTTAGCAGTTGCCTCACATGTATCTCTGATGTGTCGTTGGCAGAGCATCGAGGTACGTGTGGCATTGCCCTCAGTGGTGAGATGAACATCCCTGTCCCGCACACATAGAACCTCAACCAAAGAACACACTGCCATGATTTCAGAAACGCCTTCTCTTGCGCCAGCTAGAAACAGTTTGAGGTCCAGAGCTCCAGAGCTGCCTTAGCCTACTGTTCACAGCTCATGGCGGCAGATGACAAGCCCAGACTGGCTTTGATTTCATGCTGATAGATGAATCCTCTCAAGTGGGCCCATTGTGTTGAAGAGGCTGCAGTGTGACATATGGGCCATATGCTGCTGATCTATGCATTCTGTGGTGAAGTTGCCTTTATATTGTAATTTATTATAAAGCAGAGACACTAGTGTGGTGTTCGTGTTTCATGTGTTGCTGGGAGCCAAGCTATCCATATGGTTCACTGTTATAATAACACAATCTAAATACAGAACAAAAGGATTTAGCATTTAGGATCTTTAGATTTTGTCTATGTATCGAAACGGTACCGGCCCACCGTACGGTACTGTACCAAACTGCTAGTTTTGTGAACCGTTTCAGCCCGAAAATATATACTGTATATATATATATATATATATATATATATATATATATAGTGTAAACAGATCATTCATAATTGCCTGTTCCATCAAAATTGAGGGAAGACTCCTGTTCATGACGGCCTCCCAAACGACAGCCTGCTACTGCCAGGACATTTGTGTTATCACTGGTTTGAATCGAGAATTGTGTGAGCATGTACACTTTGTGTGTGTGTGTGTGTGTGTGTGTGTGTGTGTGTGTGTGTGTGAGTTTGTGAGTTTGTGTGTATGATTGTGCCAGTGTATGTGTGTGTCTGTATCTTATCGGAATTCCAATCATATTACCATCTTGGTTATGACAGAGTCGTCTGAGGGGTCTGCTGCAGAAAGTGGCGGGGTCTTACCCCCTGGAAGGTTAACCCTGTGTGGGGGGGGGGGAAGGGGGAGGGGGGAGACATAATGGTCTCTCTCTGTCTCTCTCCGTCTGTCTCTGTCTCTCTCTCTCTCTCTCATCTCTCTCTCTCTCTCTCTCTCTCTCTCTCTCTCTCTCTCTCTCTCTCTCTCTCTCTCTCTCTCTCTCTCTCTCTCAGACACAGTTTACCGGCTGTAATGGAGATCTCCTTGCTGATGTCCGTAGACCCCATCTGGAGGTTTGTGTGTGTGTGTGTGTGTGTGTGTGTGTGTGTGTGTGTGTGTGTGTGTGTGTCGGGAGAGGAGAGGGGGGGTGGGGGGGGGGGGACCCTGCTGCGGGTGCTGTGGATGTCCTCATCACTCCTCGTGTCAGGCCAGCTTGTAGAGTTGACCTCTGACCTGACCCCCCCTCCCTGCCTCCTCCAGACCCACACTCACAGCCATGACCTGAAGAGGGGGGGGAGAGGGGAGGGGAGAGGGGGGGGGGGGGGGTGGTGTCATGGTAGAGGGTGAGGGGGGGGGGAGAGAGAGGGGGGGGGGTGGTGTCATGGTAGAGGGGGGAGGGGGGGGTGGTGTCATGGTAGAGGGGGGGAGGGGAGGGGAGAGGGGGGGGGAGGGGGGGGAGTGGTGTCATGGTAGAGGGGGGGGGGTGGTGTCATGGTAGAGGGGGGGAGGGGAGGGGAGGGGAGAGGGGGGGGAGTGGTGTCATGGTAGAGGGGAGAGGGGGGGGTGGTGTCATGGTAGAGGGAGGGGGGGGGAGTGGTGTCATGGTAGAGGGGGGGGGAGTGGTGTCATGGTAGAGGGGGAGAGGGGGGGGGGGGGAGAGAGGGGGGGGGGAGAGAGGGGGGGGTGGTGTCATGGTAGAGGGGGAGAGGGGGGGAGAGAGGGGGGGGTGGTGTCATGGTAGAGGGGGAGAGGGGGGGGAGAGAGGGGGGGGTGGTGTCATGGTAGAGGGGGAGAGGGGGGGGGAGAGAGGGGGGGGTGGTGTCATGGTAGAGGGGGAGAGGGGGGGGAGAGAGGGGGGGGTGGTGTCATGGTAGAGGGGGAGAGGGGGGGGGGAGATACGAGGGGAGAGAAGAGGAGAGAAAGATTGTGATTTGTGAGGAATTGTTCACCGTCAAAAGTAAAAGCATTTTAGAATAATAACGATCCACTTCAGCGGGTGACCAGCGGGTTGTATTTTATCTAATGTTAAAAAAGACATGCGTAAGTTGTGATCATTATGTTTCCCTCCTCTTAACACAGCATCCCCTTCTACTTCAATACAAGTTACAAGAAGTTGCATTATTGGTTGAAACTACTTCACCAACCGCGATGAGGAGCGTCTATGTGGCGCGTGCAGCGGGGGAGAGGAGAGACAAACATGACACCGACCCCGGGACAATTATCCCCATGATGACTAAGACCAATAGACGGCTCCATAATGGTGGAGCGTTTTCATTCCCTCTGAATAGCTTCAAAGTAAAGGCCTTTAATTACGCTCCCACAATTATATCACAGCCACGCCGAACATCCACTTTTCGCTAAACGCTCGCCCGGGTTTACAAATAAACCAAAAATGGCTGCGTATCACAGGGGTTCTATGGAGGGGATCACGGATCCTTGTCTTTTGTTAGAACCACGGCTTGAATCAATGGAGGATGAGGATGATTATGATGATGACGATGATGACGATATGCGTCATCGGTAAGATAAACATGTTTGTTCTCACTTTTAATTAAATGTACAGTGGGAATTGTTGTAACTATATAGAACATAGTTTATGCATCAAGTATACAATAGTATATATAGTATATTGTAGGAACTCGTGGAATACAACGACACAGTTTCTCTGGTTGACAACACAAATCCGTGTGTCATTTATTGCATCTCATCTCCTCATGTTGAGCTGCACTCCTCAGCTACAACTCCAAACATGAATCAATTACACACCCAAAATGGCTGCCATCTTTAAGCCCAACCCCAAACACCTGCTTAAAGGGACCATGCCCCATTACCCCTAACACACCCTTTGCCTGGTGAATTACGTTCCTTGCATCCCCTACATGCCTCCCCCCAGAATTCACCCTAATAACAATTTACGCGGAGGGCGGAGTGCTCTGCCATAACGGCTCCGCCTGACCAACGTGGTGGGCAGCACCGCCGTAGGGAACGTCTCAGGGGCTCTACGGTCAAGTGGGTGCTGGAAGGGTGGCGAGGGGGTCCCCAGGGCCTTACCCGGGATCTGGGGCAAGGTAGGGGGCCGTCCCCGTCGTGGGGGCTGGGCTAGCTCCACCGGCTTGCTCAAGTCCATGTGAGCTGGTTTCAGGCGATCTATAGAAACATGTTCTAGTTTCCCGGCCATGTCCACAACAAAGTACTTGTCTCCCGCCTCCTGGACCCGGAATGGACCGTCGTAGGGAGGCCGCAAAGGGTCCCGGTGGGCGTCGTGCCGGATGAACACGTATTCCGCTGACCGCAGACTCGTAGGGACGTGCGACCGAGGGAGGCCATGCTGTGAAGTGGGGACTGGTGCAAAGGCCCTAGCCTTATCCAGCAGAGCCGTCCGTTGCTGGGCGGCCGGGTTGATAATTAGTCCGTGCTGATGTAGCCGCTCAAACAGCCTCCGGAGGTGGGACATATGCTCCGCCTTAGAGGTGCTGGCTATGAGGATATCGTCCAAGTACACGAAAATGAAATCCAGGTCGCGTAGCACCGAGTCCATAAGGCGCTGAAATGTCTGCGCCGCGTTTTTGAGGCCGAACGGCATGCGCAGAAACTCAAACAGTCCGAATGGAGTTATCACCGCTGTTTTGGGGATGTCCCGCAGCGCGAACTGCGCCTCTGTTTGAGCAAACCATGCCGAGGCTGATGATTCCCAGAACTCGGGTAGTTTCAACGAAACTGCGTTTGTAGTCATGTTCCCAGCAAAAAAAAAAAAAAAAAAAAAAAAAAAAAAAAAGTAGCGGAAGCGTCCACCTTACGTCAGGTCACCAATGTAGGAACTCGTGGAATACAACGACACAGTTTCTCTGGTTGACAACACAAATCCGTGTGTCATTTATTGCATCTCATCTCCTCATGTTGAGCTGCACTCCTCAGCTACAACTCCAAACATGAATCAATTACACACCCAAAATGGCTGCCATCTTTAAGCCCAACCCCAAACACCTGCTTAAAGGGACCATGCCCCATTACCCCTAACACACCCTTTGCCTGGTGAATTACGTTCCTTGCATCCCCTACAATATAGTGATGAAATTTGTTATGCGATTTCAGACAAACAGTCTAACTTCTAACTATTAATTGGGAGACACATAAGGTCATGGTAAGGTCATAAGGTTAGGGTAAGCGTTGTTAAGGCACCTTGTCTTCTTTAATCTTTATAACTATTAAATGGTATTACTGTACCTCTACTGTAATTTTACCATTTCTGTGTCCAGAAAAGCGCTATATGAAATTTAATTCATTATTATTATTAAAGAGGGAAATTAAATACATCAGAGCACAAAAAAACAGCTTTTTGCTGGAAAGTCTGTGAAACTTGGGGTTGCCAGAATCAGAAGTGCAGCGTCCAGCGTGTAAATGTTCCTCCTGTTATCAGCCTCTCTATTTAAAGCATTAGGTATGTTTGTGTTTGTATGCGTTCATATTCATCACACCGCGACACTGACCACAGTGAATTTAGATTACATTCAGATATAACAAAAGGAAAACAAACAGGGCAAGAAATTAATTTGCAATCGTGTTGAGAGCGTTGACGCCAATCTGTGTAGAACAGATCAAACCTTTACACAACTAGTGTTACTGCTGCCCTGGACAGTGAAGCACAACACTGAATCTTAGGCTATATGAAGTGGTTTTGCGCTGTAGTCAATGCATTAAAAATATTCACATCCATTGACCATGCATGGGGTCTCCATATTTTGTCAATATTGAAATCAGCCTGTAAAAGTAATCTTTTGTGATCTTTTATTGTATGCATTTATATTCATAAGGCCACTGACCAAGGCAGGGATTCGAGAGAGAGAGAATAAGAGAATATGAACAAGAATAAACAAAATTAGTATAATTTTAATTCTGGGGAAAGGGGTTGGCTATATATAACAATATATATAACAGTGGCCTAGAACTCTAGACAGTAAGGCTTTAGTTGTGTCAACACCGGTACCTCAACAACCACATCCCTCCCTCCTGCATCTGGTCAGCATACATTGTGTTAAATGCTAAGATTTTAACACAAAGAAAGTTCCACTTGAGTAAAATATGACTTAGTGCCATGCACTGGATCTGGACCGCTGGTAGCAATTATCTCCGACTTCCAGAGGCATGACTCTGTCCTCTATAGGCGCTGCTCTATAGGCGCCCAGCTCTATAGGCGCCCAGCTCATTACACCTACTGAGGATCTTCTTGGGGAATGCTGAAAATGGTCCAGTTCCTGCTCATACTGGACCATCGATATGCCGGTGGCGGCGAGTTATGAGCAGAGCGCACTTTCTTTTACGATCCATGGAAAAGTGTGAGTAATGCCGAGCAACGAGCTCTCCGCTGAGTCCCAGGAAGTCCTCTCTTAAACGGTGCGTACCACCAGAAGTGACTCAGCCTCTCTTTCCACATCTCCTGTTGAATAATTAGACCCCACAATCAGTTCTAATAGCAACGCACACACACACACACACACACACACACACACACACACACACACACACACACACACACACACACAACCCCCGGGCCCCACACACACACATGCATGCCACACACACACACACATCCTTCCCAACACACACAAACATGCATGCCCCCCACCACACACACACACACACACACAGACACACACACACACAAACACACGCACACATGCATGCCCCCCACCACACACACACACACGCACACATGCATGTCACACACACACACACACACACACACACACACACACACACACACACACAATCAGTTCTAATAGCAACGCACACACACACACACACACACACACACACACACACACACACACACACACAACCCCCGGGCCCCACACACACACATGCATGCCACCACACACACACTCCACACACACAAACATGCATGCCCCCACCCACACCACACACACACACACAGACACCACACCACACACGCACACATGCATGCCCCACACACACACACATCATGCACACACACACACACACACACACACACACACACACACACACACACACACACACACACACACATGCCACACACACACACACACACACAACCTTCCCACACACACACACACACAGGCACACACGCATACACAATCATGCGCGCAAACAAACAAAAGCCCCAACGCACACACACAAAAATCTAAATGTTTTGGCAGTAGAAAATATCCGTATTCATATTTCAAAGGTCACACGCAGACTATTATTCTTGTTGTTGCTGCATATTTCGGGCCGAAAAGAAAAACTACAGGAAAATAATGTGTCTCTTTCCCATTTCCACGCACCGCAGTGGAACTGTGTGACTCTCCGAAATGTGAGCAACGTTGGGTTCAATATTTCATATTAGTCAGAGATCAAATTTCCAAAAGGTCATCGAGTGTAGGATAGCCGCGAGCTAACTTGAGGCACGCTGTTTTAGGAGGAACGGCGCTCAATAATGTATGACGGCATGCTGATTCATTACAGAAACAACAAACAACAAACAACAATGACACTAATAAAAAAATCATACCTCACTGTTTCCTTTGATGAATATCACATTATGGAGATAACCCTTTTATGCAAATGTCATTTCGGGAGGGCAGCTTGGTGGGTGGTTGAGTGGGGGGGGGGGCAGTCTGGTCCAATCTATTGGCAAGGTTTCAGAATTAAATGAGTAGATGAACGTCGTTCGGCTGGCTGGCTCGGAGAGCGATGGCTTCCCTTCCATCGAGTCCCACGTGCATCACTTAAGTTAAGTTAATTGGTCACTGTTTCAGCCCGGTCACTGAGCAAAATGGCTCCCTGTTGTGTCACCAAAAACGACGGTTCAACACATGTTACACACACATGGAGTTTGCATGTCTTTCACTGTCTCCAAAATCGGACTTTTGATTAATAATCTACCATTGTTGTAATAATCTACCACATTCGACCACTAGGAGTGCTGTGAATTCCTCATTTACGATGATTTAACAACAGACATTTGTGTTATAACGCAATGAGAATCAAACAAAACAAAGTAATGTATTTAAAAATTGCATTTGTTTTAAATATATATCACAGGAAAGGAAAAACTAAGAAAAACAATGTCAGACCTTGGAGCTGTTGTTGTTCATACACCTTAGACCTTGCAGCCCTTGATGAGAAAATGTATTAACTTTCCCATGCGTGGATCCTCATAACTGTGTGCATAGTTTGTGTTGATTCTCCGTGCTGTCATCGCACAGATGAATGCACAGAGGAATATTGGATTACTCTGTCATATGGATGACATTAAAAGCACGCTGACACACGGGCATGTCACAAATGTCAAGCAATCCTGCATTTCCCTTCAGATCCCTTGCAGGCAAATTCATATTTCTATGATGTTCTCGAGGTGTGTGTGTGTGTGTGTGTGTGTGTGTGTGTGTGTGTGTGTGTGTGTGTGTGTGTGTGTGTGTGCTATGGAAGGGGTGGGGGGGACGTTGGTTGATGGAGAGGGTCACACTCCCGGAGCCCCACCCTTGCTGTGTGTCTTCCCTTTTCCTCTGGTTTTCCACCCTAAAGGCCAGCCTGCACACAGCCCGCCCTCCTGTCTGCCGCGCTTGACGGCAGCCACCAGGGTGCTGCCCTCTCGCTTGTTTGTTTTTAAATCCTTCAAACCCCCCCCCCCCCCCAACACACACACACCCCGAGTCAAACGCACTGAACTCACCCCGGCAGTCAAAAACAAGGACTCGAGTTCAGGGACTGCAAAAAAAGCGACAGGCAGGTGCTAGGCTGTTCCTGATGGATTGTGATGATGGGTGTGGAAAAGGCGAGGGTGGACACAAAGGGATGAGTGCTAGATTGGGGTCAAACCCCTTCTCCTCCTCCCCCCCCCCGCAACCTTACCCTCACCTCCCCAAATGGAAAGCCCTTATAGTAGAGGGGATCTCCCGGGCGCCGACCGATTGCCCCAGTGGCGTCCCTGAGGGAGCTACTTAAACCCCCCCCCCACCGGGAAGTCCCGTCAAGATCCTCTAGATCAGTGGTTCCCAACCTGGGGGGCGCGCCCCCCTTGGGGGGGCGCCAAAGATCGCAGGGGGGGCGCCAGGCCTCAGATGATTTGAGGCCTAATATCATATTTCGGTTTTTTTTTATTTTTTTTTTTTTTACATATAATTGTAACGCAATACATGATTGTCGCTAAAAGCCTTGTCTCTACATTACAATAAAATCTAGAAATTTATTGATTAATTAATTTTAATAAAAATTCTACAAATTAATCTGATACTCCTCCGATTCGCGCCAACATTGACGTTACTGTGTCAGCTTCCGTGGTAGTAACAGTTTGCTGTGCTTGCTAGCTAGCGACCAACTTCATAAGGTGAATATTTTGTCTAAAAATGTCTGAAAAACGTAAAGGAGATGACAGCTCATCTGCAATCAAAAAGAAAATGAGGACCTACCTAGAGAGCTATCTTAACTTAGGTTTCATGGAGGGAACGGACAAAACCCGCCCAGAGTGTGTGATATGCAGAGAGAAGCTAGCCAACGACAGCATGAAACCCTGCAAAATGAAGAGACACCAACAGACCATGCACCCAGAAACGGTCGGGCGTGATCGGGACTTTTTCATAAAGAAACAACAGTTTGTTAGGGCTGGCAGCGATGTACAGAAGGCCACCGAGGCCTCTTTTGAATGTGCACTTTTAAAAGCAAAGGCAAAGTCCGGGGGGGGGGGGGGGGGGGGGCGCAAATTCCAACAGGAGTCATTTGGGGGGGCTCTGGGTGAAAAAGGTTGGGAACCCCTGCTCTAGATGCCCCCCTTCACGCGGTCAGCCACGTATTAAGTTAGGTGAAAGACTGGGACGGCCCACCGCCGTGAGGACACACACAAGTTGGAGAGGAACGTGAAGGGAAGAAGCCTGCATCTGACTCCTTGCCAACAATGAAGCCCTGAATGTGAGCATAATGTAAACCTTGGTGTAAACACCTGACTGCTGTGTGGTCAATTAACTCTCAGGGCCAAAGCCTGAGGGATTTCCTCCGGCTTTGCGTTCTAAAAAAACCCCTAACCCCTCCTATTATCAGGACTTGTGTACAAGTGTGTGTGTGTTTGTGTAAATGTATGTGTGTATGTGTGTGTGTGTGTGTGTGTGTGTGTGTGTGTTTGTGTAAATGTGTGTGTGTGTGTGTGTGTAAATAAAAGAGGGCAACAATAAGCTTGCTTCCTGATAATTGCAGTCACTTTAGTGATGAGGAGATGTCGCGGTGAATGGCGGCGTGTGGCGTTATCAACACGAGGGCAGCCTGTGATAGTAGCGCCGAGTCTCAGGGCGCCCGGCGGGGGAGAGAGGGAGAGAGAGAGAGAGAGAGAGAGAGAGAGAGAGAGAGAGAGAGAGAGAGAGAGAGAGAGAGAGAGAGAGAGAGAGAGAGAGAGAGAGAGAGAGAGAGAGAGACTAATAATGCAGCAAGGATTACCAGCTCTCTCCCTCTTGCGGCAGCACACCAAGGACATTTGCCAA
Source organism: Muraenolepis orangiensis (assembly GCA_027704905.1). Lineage (NCBI taxonomy): Eukaryota > Metazoa > Chordata > Actinopteri > Gadiformes > Muraenolepididae > Muraenolepis > Muraenolepis orangiensis. The sequence goes on from CM051001.1 coordinate 34,712,902, forward strand.
TAACAACTTTATCTGCCTGGTCCATGAGCCTCGAGCGCTGGCATTTGGAACTGCTGGAAATTAAGAAATGCTTTGTTTCATGTCCAGCTGGGATCACTCAATGCAGTTGGAATAATAATAACAATAATAGAAAAAGAAAAAAAAGGGCGGAGGGAGGAGGGGGAGGGGGGAGGGGGAGGGGGAGGGGGGAGGGAGGAGGGAGGGAGGAGGGAGGGGGGAGGGAGGGGGAGGGCGGAGGGAGGGGGGAGGGAGGGGGACGGAGGGGGAGGTGGAGGAGGAGGGGGGAGGGAGGGAGGGGGGAGGGAGGGGGGCGGAGGGGGGAGGGTGGAGGAGGGAGGGGGGAGGGAGGGCGGAGGGCGGAGGGCGGGGGGAAGGGGGAGGGGGGAGGGGGGAGGGGGGAGGGGGGAGGCGAACGGAGAGATCATTCAGAAAAAACCCTCTAATAAATTGTGATGGGTGTTTTCGCAAATGCCGTTCAGATGTGTCTTGGAGGACATGGTAGCACTGAACGATGCTGCTACGTCGCAGTGTGTTCCATTATTACTGAAACACCTTTGGTTTATTTGATACCTTCTGGTTTCAAAGTCCTAGAGACGTCCCCGGGTACAATGCTACGTGTCAGTATACAATACTAATTAGAATAATTTCCGTTTATTATTTTTCTCTGTTTTTGCTCTCAGTATATCATAAATAGGGTCCTCTTTCTGGGACCCAAAAAAAGCATCCAGCTGGGATTTCTAAATCGCCAAAAAGGTCCGGAATTGAGCTGTCGTATTCGTACTACTTACTGACATTACTTTGACATTTCTCCTCATGTCCCGCCTTCCTCGCATCAGGCCACCATTGGTCGGTCTTGTAGGCTGCCATTTAAGCCATGCACGCAAACATTGGCCAAACTGCACCTCAATCATTACCCTAACCCTAACCTCACCCTTCAAATCCGCTCACCCTATCTTCAACCAGCCAGCGTAGCGCGGTGTCCTTGTTGAGATTGTAGCAGTCCGGGGGGGGGCTCTCACTGCACATTGATTACCAGCAGCCAGTGGCGCTCGCTCCCCTTCACTCTTCTGCTTTCTTCTTCTTCTTCTTTCCCTCCTTGCCGGCGGGGAGGAGGAGGAGGAGGAGGAGGAGGAGAAGAAGAAGAAGATGCTAATGTTTTGCTTTAATGTGGGCCTGGGTGTCACGTAGCCTGCCCCAGAGATGAGGAGCGCAGATGCTGCTGATACTGCGATGCCACGGGACAGACACCTGACGTATGGTACGATGTACACAGCGCTCATCAGAGCGTGCGTGTGTGTGTGTGTGTGTGTGTGTGTGTGTGTGTTGTGTGTGTGTGTTCTTTGTTGATTGGAAGCCATGGTTTGCTTCTTCTTCTTCTTGTTTATGCTGGATGAGACGCATCATTGGCTTAAAGGCATGGACTAGAGCGCAGCGCAGCGTTCCAAAATCATCACACACTCGACCCTGAGGTCCAAACTGTACGGAGAAAAAAAGTCTTTAAGTAAAGATTAGATTGTGTTTGTTTGTTTCTTCTCGTACGCCCGCCACTCGTCAGGGCACTTTTATGTATGCCGGGGAAAGTCACTTTTTTCCTGCTTAATCTATAGCCGTGCTTTTAACAAGGGAAGGTGAATAGGCTCCTTGATTTTGATGACCAGCAGAGTGATGTCACAGGGCTAGTGGAGGTATAGGAACAGATGTCAAACCCGTAACTACAATAAATAACACCAGGTAAACAACAATATTTACACACACACACACACACACACACACACACACACACACACACACACACACACACACACACACACACACACACACACACACAGCGGATGATAGCCAGACCATGTACTGTTAAACTGTGCAGATTTCAGTCATAGAAGGTCTTTTAATTCGGTGTTCACCATTGAACAGCGGTGAACATGACACACCGAGCTGTGTCACGCCCACCTGAATCATCAGAATCCCAGAATACGTGAGATGGACTCACCCATTACTCCTCAACAGGCTCTGATGTTCCCTCAGATGGAAGGAACATCGCAGTACAATTCAATTAAGGTCCAATCCTCACTGTATTCCCACAAGGCACTATGCTCATTTACAGTTACGTTTACTTGAAACACACCCCTACTGAGATAAACGTAAGAGCTTACGCTACCTAGTAGACTGTTTTTACATCCTATTTAACCACTGTACACTATATATTACCATGCACTTTACTGTTATGTTTACGTCTTGGATGCCAACTTCTTTTCGCTGTACTGTGTACTTGTGCTGTACAATGACAATCAATTAGAATCTAATCTAATATTATCAAATCTGGCGCCGGAGATCACAAGCAGGGACTGGGCTCCACCCGTCTGAAGAGGCTGTCTCCTTAGTTGGGCATGGAGACTTGTTCGGGGCCCTGGCTTGGGTCGGGTTGCTGCTGCGTTCTTTGGGTGTGAAGAGCCTACATTACATTACATTACATAACATTCCAGTCATTTAGCAGACACTTTTATCCAAAGCGACTTCCAATAGTGTGTTTCAACAAAGGAAGGTGAGAGAACAACTCGTCACCAGAAGTCAAAAGTGCATTTCATTCCTAACAAGTCTCCAAGAACTGAGCCAGTGCTCAGGTAGAAGTACAATAAGGTAAAAAAAACAATATAGAACAATATCTACCTAACAATCTACTTAGACAATATACTTAGTAAGACGCTAGTATGCTAGTAAAAAGTGATAAGAGGATGGGCTAGGAGGAAGGATCTGGGTAGTGTCTACAGAGGGAGGGGAGCGTGTGGACTACACTGGAGGCTTTAGAGTTACAGAGGAGGAGGAGGAGGAGGAGGAGGAGGAGGAGGAGGAGGAGGAGGAGGAAGAGGGGAGGAGGAGGAGGAGGAGGAGGAGGAGGAGGAGGAGGAGGGGGAGGAGGAGGCGGCACGGTGTGTGCAGTGATGGGTGGCGGTCCGTGTACTGAGAGGCCTGTGGAGATACCACCACTCACCTGGTTTGCATGCAGTGTATGTGGCACGGACGCGTGAGATAAACAAGGTGAAAAATACAACAACATCCGAATGAATGTATGAATCATAGGAAAAAATAACATTAAATGAATGAATGCAGGAATTCATGACAATCAATCAATCAATCCGTGAAATAATTAATGGATGAATTGCCGCAAACATTAACAGATGAATGAATGAATTTCTTTCTATTTTAATGGATGGATCAAATGAGACACAGGGGTAATTCAGAGGATCCAAAATGTCACCGCTCCCCGGCCGTATCCGTGCTCTTCTTCCATCAAAAGGGTCTTAGGAACACGCCAGAGGACGTCATTTCATGCATCAGTGATCTGCCTTGAAACCAAAGCATCTCATTTCATCTATTTCATTATTTTTTTTTTCCCTCCATCAAACTCTGCCTGATCTCAGTCCTCCCCATCCCCTTACCCACACTCCTATATAATACTCTACTCACACTCCTATATAATACTCTACCACACTCCTATATAATACTCTACCCACACTCCTATATAATACTCTCCCCACACTCCTATATAATACTCTACCCACACTCCTATATAATACTCTCCCCACACTCCTATATAATACTCTCCCCACACTCCTATATAATACTCTACCCACACTCCTATATAATACTCTACCCACACTCCTATATAATACTCTCCCCACACTCCTATATAATACTCTACTCACACTCCTATATAATACTCTACCCACACTCCTATATAATACTCTACTCACACTCCTATATAATACTCTACCCACACTCCTATATAATACTCTACCCACACTCTTATATAATACTCTACCCACACTCCTATATAATACTCTACCCACACTCCTATATAATACTCTACCCACACTCCTATATAATACTCTACCCACACTCCTATATAATACTCTACCCACACTCCTATATAATACTCACACTCCTATATAATACTCTACCCACACTCCTATATAATACCCACACTCCTATATAATACTCTACCCACACTCCTATATAATACTCTACCCACACTCCTATATAATACTCTACTCACACTCCTATATAATACCCACACTCCTATATAATACTCTACCCACACTCCTATATAATACTCTACCCACACTCCTATATAATACTCTACCCACACTCCTATATAATACTCTACCCACACTCCTATATAATACTCACACTCCTATATAATACTCTACCCACACTCCTATATAATACTCACACTCCTATATAATACTCTACCCACACTCCTATATAATACTCACACTCCTATATAATACTCTACCCACACTCCTATATAATACTCTACTCACACTCCTATATAATACTCTACCCACACTCCTATATAATACTCTACTCACACTCCTATATAATACTCTACTCACACTCCTATATAATACTCTACCCACACTCGTTAATAATACTCCATCCACAAGAACTCCAAACAACATCCAAAAAAGCTTTTCATTAGCATTTTGTATGTATATTTTTTAATGTTAATTGACAACAATGGACCTCATCCAGCCTCGATCCACAGCCCATGTGTCTCATAGCGGGAGCCTGAAGAGAAAAGCCCTTTGTTTGCTGTCTAGTTCAGTGGCCATTGCTTCATTGCATCCACTTCACCAAACAAACAGGACATCCATATCTTTATAGCTACCCCACAATGTCTCGCAAACGGAAGAATTGTACATTTTTGTAAAATGTCATGCTTTTATGGCCATGCTGTTTTATACTTTCAAAACACCAGCCATTTTCGTTGTGTATCTAAAAAGGTTACAAGATTGAAATGCAGTGAACTCATGGTAAACGCTAAAGGACTATACTGACCTATAAACCAAGCCACAAAATAAATGATTGGTTAAAAATCCTATATACATTACTGCCTCGTGGATTACACTAATGCGAAGGCAGTTCACTAAAGAATCACAATAAAGTGTGGAAACTAGTTGCGCGGAGGCCACGCCATGAATTAAAATATGTATTGTGACCCTAAGCGTTTCTTCTATGATCCAACATGGAACCGGTCTGGACTGGATTGGCTTCCATAGTGTGACTGCAACTGACACCAAACGACCTGAAACTGCTGGTTCTACTCCACTGACCAATCAGATGCCTTGGGACTATTATAACAAGGCACTCTTGTGTGACGTTACTTCGAGGATATTTTTGACACTGTTGTTGTTATGTGAGGCGTGCTGTTATGTAGACAAAGCTCGATTGGATGGACATGTGTGTCTACATGGGAATCCATGAAATGTTGGGCTGGACTCAAGCACAGAGTTCTCTACTGTATCCGGTACAGAAGAAGTGAAGAGATTTAAAACAACACATTCATATGAGCGGCTGACCCAAGTGGTCCAGTGACTAACAGGGTCAGAACATCGACCAGAACACACGCAAGGCACAGACTCCTTCACAGGAGGGGTTGGATGAAACCATCCCTAGTTCATACTCACCTTCCCTGCTGCTAGGGTGAACAGGAAAGAGCTCATAAGTCAGTGGTGAGGGTCGGGGTGGGTCGGGGTGGGTCGGGGGGGGTCGGGGGGGTCGTGAGGGTCGTGAGGGTCGTGAGGGTCGGGGTGGGTCGGGGTGGGTCGGGGTGGGTCGGGGTGGGTCGTGAGGGTCGTGAGGGTCGTGAGGGTCGGGGTGGGTCGGGGTGGGTCGGGGGGGGTCGTGAGGGTCGTGAGGGTCGTGAGGGTCGGGGTGGGTCGGGGTGGGTCGGGGTGGGTCGTGAGGGTCGTGAGGGTCGTGAGGGTCGGGGTGGGTCGGGGTGGGTCGGGGGGGTCGTGAGGGTCGGGGGAAGTCGGCCCCCGCGTGGTTAATGTGTTTTAATGTCCTTTGTGCAGCAGCTTTCAAAGCGTCTGAAGGGAAGGTGACCGACTGCTGGTTAGTCAGCGGTTGTGCTTTCAAGATGAAACCCTCTGGTAGATGCGGTAACACCTTGTGTTGTTCTGTCTCTCCATATTTGCAAGATAACGAGGAGGTTGAACAGGGATTGTATTAATTATTTTCTGAATATATTTGATTTAAATGGGCTTGCTGTTCAAACAAGCTCGGTTGAGAAAAAAAATCCTCTCAAGCAATTCAAACGAATAGAGCGATGTTAGCGTTTGATGTACAATAGCTAACTTTAAACCCCAATGTTTTGGCTTCAAAATGACACATTCCAGGAATGTGCAAAGCCCTGCTCTGCTATGCTACGGCTCTGAGGATAAAGCCAGAGCTGTTTGCTATGACGGCAGAAGATAGCTTCTCCACCCCCTAAAAAACACAAGAAGCACAATCAGCGGGCGACACAATTAGCAGGCGGCCGGTGGAACTCCCGTCTCGTAGGAAGAGCCGCCTCTCAAGTGGAGTGTGATTGCACTTGAAAGTCTGTGGGATTACGGAGCGTAAGTATAGCCTCAAACCTAAACGGGCTGCTTGGTTAAGTTGATATTTACCATGCATTTGGCATTCAGGTCTATTTTTTCCTGTTCCTTCTATTTTGTCCAATTACGTGTGTTGTTGTTGATGGGGGAGGGGAGGGGGTTTATCTGCCGCTAGTCATCCACATTTAAAGTAGCATTCAGTACACACAGCATTGCTCGCCATATGCATCAGTCAAGGTGGAATATACCGCAAACTGATGGCTCGTATCGAGCTAATTGTCGCGTCCCGTCCGTTCTGAAAACCCGCAGCATGGCCGACTGTCAAAAGTCCTTAAGATTCCAGAAATCCCGCGAGGGCTTCCAGTGTTCAATTGTCACTCACATGCGCACATGATCGGAAAACAGAATGTATCTGTATCCACCGTCGGTATTTCCCTCGCAATTATCTTTTTTAATAATATATTTCAACATTGATTTTCCCCCGGCCTTTCGCTGTGTGAAACCCAAACGGGTCCTGTCCCTGGGGGCATATTCGACCGTCCTTTTGAGCAATTTTCCAGTTCAACATCTCGTTAGACAACACAATCAGCAGAGTGTTAGAATGAAGGGGATTATCGCGTTAAAAGTCACAGCGTCTGGTCCACAGAATCCACATCTTAATGACCTTATCAGCGTTATAATTATAAGAAGCATCTAGTACTATAAAGCACATCAGCGGTGGCACGTCCTTGCACCACACAAACCTGCAGGGCTGTTCCTTTATAACCGTACATGTGTAGGCCTCCGTGTGGGGGGAAAGGGCGGCTTCTGCTTCCCCGCATCAGCACCGGCGAGAGGGTTATCCAGGATCAGATATCACAGTGAGTCAGCCCACACACACACACACACACACACACACACACACACACACACACACACACATCTATCTATCGCATCACGGGCGGGAATAATAGCAAACGTATCGCATGCCCAAAGAGATGTAAAGATGAAAAGATGTGTTGTACAGCCTAGCGCTAACGTAGCATTGTTGTTGTTGTGGTGGTGCTGGTGAGTGGAGAAATGGCTCTGGTCTAACCGGCCACGCTTCCAGGCCCACACATTGTCCACATTGAACCTGCAGCATGCACACGTCCTGCACACACAATCAGCCCTCGGTAAGTGATGCAGAGCCTCCTGACTTCTCACCCCCGCAACCCCTCCCCTCCCCCACCCCCCCCCCCCCCTCCCCCTTCCCCTGCCTCCCTTATAAATATTGATAAAAAGTGAAAACCTTTAAGGAAGGCAAGACAGGAAGGGGAGAGGGGGGAGCAGAACCAGCTATTTACATTATTGTGCGGTGAAAAGGGAATATATTCAAATTAATACACAGGTAGGCTTATGGTATAACCCTGACACACACACACACACACACACACACACACACACACACATAAACACACACACACAAACAAACACACACAAACACAAACACACACATGCACGCACACACGCAAACAAACACACACACAAACAAACAAACAAACACACACACAAACAAACAAACACACACACACACATGCACGCACATGCAGGCACGCACAGAAAATACATTTAATCTCCCACGAGGAGGGGAGTCCGCGGAGAGTGGGTCGGGATAAAAAGCACTTCAATTAGTGTAGGAAATATTGATGGCCATGCTTCCGCTCATGTCCCCATTGTGAACGCAGGCACGCAGGCCGCTAACCAGAAACAACAAGACCAGCCGGGGATCTGCGCCAGCATCGAAATGTCCTCATATAGAATCTGTGATCGATACACGCTATGGTTACAGCTGGATCTCCTCTCATTACTATGGAGGGAAACTACCAAACCCCCTTTGGTGGGAAACGAACCCAGCCACTGGGTCTGGGTTGGTCGTTCCTCATGGTTGTTATCAATAGGAGAGTGTTTGAAGCGCACTCTGCGATAATGGAGGCAGCGTTTGGTTTTTGCTCGCCCAAGCTGTTTTGTTCCTCTGGAACAATTTTAGTGACATAATTATTAATGTGACTGCAGCGTTTACACATGTCAGCATAAATCATTGACACGCATGCATCAGCTATAAATAGAGAGAGAGAGACACACAGAGAGAGAGAGAGACACACAGAGAGAGAGAGACACAGAGAGAGAGAGAGAGAGACACACAGAGAGAGAGAGAGAGAGAGAGAGAGAGAGAGAGAGAGAGAGAGAGAGAGAGAGAGAGAGAGAGAGAGAGAGGGGGGGGGAGCTTGTGTCTGTATCCCCTGACAACTTCTCCATCGATGTCATCTGTGACTCTTGGTTTCCATACAATAGCAAATGGGCTTGTCGACAGAGGAGTGTGTCTCCCCAGCGAGGGAGGGTCGACGGCAGGGGGAACGGGTGGATAAATCGGCCCTCACGCTAATTTGAATGGATAATTGACCTCCGTCTATCACAACGAGGTGTCAAAGGGTTCATTCACCTGTTATTGTCCGTCTTCCCTTATTTATGGTGGTGTACGCGACTGCTGCCCCCTGGCCAATGCTAATTTACTCCTGCTTGTGACTTGTTTAAGCTAACGCTATTGATTCATGTCTCTGAAGGGAAAAGTAGTTTGACTAACGATCAGATCTCTCTCTCCCTCTCTCTCTATCTCTACCTTTCTCTCTACCTCTCTCTCTACCTCTCTCTCTCTCTCTCTCTCTCTACCTCTACCTCTCTCTCTCCCTCTCTCTCTATCTCTACCTCTCTCTCTCCCTCTCTCTCTATCTCTACCTCTCTCTCTACCTCTCTCTCTACCTCTCTCTCTCTACCTCTCTCTCTACCTCTCTCTCTCTCTCTATCTCTACCTCTCTCTCTACCTCTCTCTCTCTCTCTCTACCTCTTCAGAGGAATGTATCCCCCCCATTGTAGACATTTATCAATCCCGTTTTTTCAAAATTATTATTTTTATAGATTTGTTGTTTTCTTAAAGCTGACACAGATAGGGGTTTAACCCCCCTGCCGTCCCCACTCCCCCACCAGGATGTAAACAAGGCGCTTTCGTTTTTCTTTGCTCCATAATTATTAAGTTATGCGAGTGAGGATGGATGGACGCCCGGCCAGTGAGTGCTCGGTGTGACAGCCTATGGAGAGGAGCCCCCGCGCGCTAATGATCGGCCATTGCTCAGAGTCTGTCTTTATGAGAGAGGCTTCCATTAACGCCGCAGGGCTGCTTTGCATCGGCTTCTCCGATAATGGCACCGATAAATGGAGGCAAAAAACACAACTGACGACGACGACACAAACACACACGCACACACACACACACACACACACACACACACACACACACACACACACACTAACAGACAGTGTCCTTGAACGAACGAACGAACGTTCGGCTTCAAACCAACCGCTCGGCCGCCCCGTGGTGCGGCGACGCCTCGACGTGTGAATCATGCGGCTGGAAGCCTTTTTTTTCAACGTGTGAACGAGTTGTTTATTTATGATCCATTTATGATCCATGATGTCCTGCTTCGCATCCGTGAGAAAATAAAAAACAGATTAAAAGGCGGAGCTATGAGGAGGCCGGGAAGAGAGTCAGACATAACAAGACCTACAGAAGGGATGCGTGCAGGCCCTGTCTGCTTCTTCCCCATTCGCCTTTTCAAAAGATAGTTGCGTGGGGGTGGATGTTGGGTGGGGGGGGGGTGTTGGTGGGGGTGTTGGGTGGGGGCGTGGGGGGGTGGGGGGGGGGTGGGTTTTAGGTGGGGGCGAGACGTTAAAAACTCCTCACATCCAAGAGCAGATTCCAATTATAGATCAATGCCTCGGCCCTCTCCATCTACCGCTCGCTCGGATCGCGCTGCGGCGAGCGGCGCATTCTCTTCCCCCAGCAACAAAACAGACAGCGAGCGCATTCACATGCACGCACACACACACGCGCACACACACATGCGCACACACACACACACACACACACACACCACACACACACACACACACACACACACACACACACACACACGCACACACACACACACACACACACACACACACACACGCGCACACACACACACACACAGGCACAAAGGCACACTCGGGCGTGCACGCACACACGCACCCACATGCACACACACACACACACGCACACAAATGACGGTGAAGTGTTTTTCCTATCCGTGACATACTAAGATTCATTAGATGATTATTGTTCATTATTCTCGGGTCATGTTTACCTGCAGTTCCCCGTTTGACTCACGATGCCTCAAATGTGCTCACATATCGTTTTTTTGTCTCTTCTATTCCCCTCTGGTGTGTGTGTGTGTGTGTGTGTGTGTGTCTGTGTGTGTGTGTGTGTGTGTGTGTGTGTGTGTGTGTGTGTGTGTGTGGCTTTAGCTCATCACCACC
>CM051001.1:34733655-34736155 GCA_027704905.1 Muraenolepis orangiensis
TAGAGTTCCCATTTTCCACATCAAAGGGGATGAAATGGTGCAGGAATTAAGCAGTAAAGCCCCCTGGCCAAACCCTAAACTCCTAAGTGGTTTAAATCTGTGTGCAGGGAAGGAGAGAAAAGCGAAACCTAAACTGGCTGTTAAATAGGTGGATTCTGACACTGAAACGCCCCTAATCCGCTTTAAGTAGGATTGTAAACATCAGCGTTAAAACGCTCTTTACAAACATACAGTAGGCTGTTACGTCCACGGCTGATCAGAATAAAAATTAAAATAATTGATCTTGTTTGGTTATCTTTAACTGTGAGGTATTTTCCAATGTATCGTTACAAGGGGGACGGGCGTATTCACAGCTATTGAAGCACTGAGGTTTGGTTTGTATTCTAAGTAAAAGAAAACAACACATTCACATTCAAAGGGATGTTCCTATCGTTTTGAACTATGAAGCTACATCGCTAGTTCCACTCTAGGCTAGTCTTGTGGAAGGATGGATAATGTCGATTCATCCTATATTGGCTCCAGCTTGGGTCCAGTAGTGCATGGGAGAGGAAAGTGACAGCATGCACGATAGGATATGTAGCAGCTAGGGTTTGATCTTACAATCTTTATTAATAATAACCACCTGATATTTGATTGCAGTACAATAGGTCCCTTGATCTCTCCATCGGATATGGCAGCATTTAGGAGAGGCTATGGACGCTCGATAAATCAATGATTATTATTAGTATTATGATTTCTACAGGGGTGTAAAATACAAAAAGGGTGACAAAAGGCCTAAATAGAAAGTCCATTGGTCCATGTCAGACCGTGATATGAACTACACTTCTGGGATTCCTCGGTTGAGCGTGTTACTCATGATAGATACAGATGGAAACAGATGGAACAGATGGAAATGAGCAACACTAGCAACGCTTGCCACAAGCACTGGGAGTAACTAAACAATGAGAAAATAAGGTCTTGACTTCCCCTAAGACAAAAAGAAACAACCCGCACAGGGCAACTCAGAAAGACACACATTGGTTTTTTGAAGGATAAACGGAAAACAATAGTTTATTTTAACAATGGTGAGACTGGTGGCTTTCTGCCCATGCCAAGAAAAACACATCTTTTTGGAGTAAGCAAGAAGACGTTTTCAATGCCTTGAGTCCAGATGGCGAGGTCTGCTCAGGCTGCCGAAGGGAAGGCGACGCGATGGAGAAATAAACCCCACATCTTGGCGTATAACGTTGAATGGCTGTCGGAACACTGTGAGATATACATTAATGTAATCTGTTAGATATTGCCAGAAGGATTTCCTTCAAACGTCAGCACGTATCTGTTGAGTTATATATGAGCACCTTGACTCCGGCAAGGCGATAGCAGCACAGAATAATATGGTTTTAGAGCAGTGTTTCTCAGTGTTTCTCAAGATGGAGGTCATTTAGGTTCAGGTAAGTGGGGCTCTTCAGTCGGAAAGCACGTAATCGTTCAAACGTATTCCCACACGTCAATTAAACCGTCTACCAGCATAATGCATGTTTGAATTCTTTCTGAGTCATTTCCCATATTACAAAATAAGAAAGAAACAAAAACATTTTCATTTTTGCTAATTTTGCTAAAACCAGACAGTCCTGGCTGCTTTCAGTGGAGACCAAATTATCATTCATAGGCTAAATGACCAAAACCATAATTGGAAAAACTGGACTGTCTCTGTCACTAAATTGCAACTATGCTGATGACAAGCACACACATTGATCGTTCAATTCGTTTTTAGGGGGCTTTTTTAGGGGGCACCTAAAAACTATTTTTAGAGAGGAGGTGTAGGTCTGCTGTGGGTTGAGCTTTGACTCAATGGAAATCCCATTACCGATTACAGACCTGACAAGTATTACTGGAGCAGCGTCTGGGTTCATCCGTGGACCAAATCCTCCTCTGGTCGGCCTCCTCTTCATCCCCCATGGTAACTCATTATAGTTCTGCTTTATTTGGTGTTACAGCATTTTAAAGTTAGCAAAGAACCCTAATAAAAGACTTTAACAAACCAATGAGTCATTCATTTTTGGTTTTGGGGAAGGCGGTGTTGGTGATGGTGGTGGTGGTGGTGGTGGTGGTGGAGGTGGTGGAGGTGGTGATGGTGGTGGTGGTGGTGGAGGTGGTGGTGATGGAGGTGGTGTTGGAGGTGGTGGAGGTGGTGGTGGTGATGGAGGTGGTGGTGGAGGTGGTGGTGGTGATGGAGGTGGTGGTGGTGGAGGTGGTGGTGATGGTGGTGGTGGTGGAGGTGGTGGTGGTGGTGGAGGTGGTGATGGTGGTGGTGGTGGTGGTGGAGTTGGTGATGCGGTGATGGCGATGGTGGTGGTGGTGGTGGTGATGGTGATGGTGATGGTGATGGTGATGGTGATGGTGATGGCGATGGTGATGGCGATGGTGATGGTGGTGGTGGTGGAGGTGGTGGTGATGGTGGAGGTGGTGTTGATGGAGGTGGTGGTGGAGGTGGTGGAGGTGGTGGTGGTGATGGAGGTGG
>CM051001.1:34741155-34766155 GCA_027704905.1 Muraenolepis orangiensis
CTAAACATGTGGTTGACTAGCAGCTGTCCCGACCGTCTGTAGCGCTATAGTCTAAACATGTGGTTGACTAGCAGCGGTCCCGACCGTCTGTAGCGCTATAGTCTAAACATGTGGTTGACTAGCAGCGGTCCCGACCGTCTGTAGCGCTATAGTCTAAACATGTGGTTGACTAGCAGCGGTCCCGACCGTCTGTAGCGCTATAGTCTAAACATGTGGTTGACTAGCAGCGGTCCCGACCGTCTGTAGCGCTATAGTCTAAACATGTGGTTGACTGACTAGCAGCGGTCCCGACCGTCTGTAGCGCTATAGTCTAAACATGTGGTTGACTAGCAGCGGTCCCGACCGTCTGTAGCGCTATAGTCTAAACATGTGGTTGACTAGCAGCGGTCCCGACCGTCTGTAGCGCTATAGTCTAAACATGTGGTTGACTAGCAGCGGTCCCGACCGTCTGTAGCGCTATAGTCTAAACATGTGGTTGACTAGCAGCGGTCCCGACCGTCTGTAGCGCTATAGTCTAAACATGTGGTTGACTAGCAGCGGTCCCGACCGTCTGTAGCGCTATAGCTCGGCACTGCATTGCCTGCGTGCTGAGGTTGTGCGTTTGAGAGCCATTATAGAGAACTCGTGTCGGAGGAGTTGTCTTGTCAGCCTGCATTTGTCCACTGGACCGCGGGATCCATTCCATCCCGTCTGATGGGATGCAGGGGCTGTGACACCATGTGTTGAATGTTTAAGTTCCGCCATGTGAACTCAGACTGTAGTGCACTGAGCACTAGCCTGCTAGTAGCAGGATCATCTGGCTATACAGGGAACAGCTTCCCTGTGTGTCATTCCTATAGAGATGACAAATCAAGAGATCATTACCTATTGACCCAGATCTCAAGATGTGTTGTTTTCTGCTTGAGAAAATAATGTGAAGGTGGAGGAAAAATGCAAATGCATGCTGCTCTAAATCTAAATCTGGAGGATTGAATCCTCTTTACTGGTCTCATACATCACACACAGTGACATGTGTTTCTCTGCATTTCACCCATCCTAGTATGAGGAGCAGTGGGCAGCTATTATATATATATACAGCGCCCGGAGAGCAGTGTAGGGGTCTGATAGCCTCGCTCAAGGGCACCTCGGCAGTGCCCAGGTGTTAAGGGGACTTGAACCGGCGACCTTTCAGTACCCAAGCCAAGTCCTAACAGACTGAGCTATCCTGCCGCCACTCCTGAGTGCCGTTGGTATTTTTTTTTCACAATTCTTAAAAAAATTGACATATAACATTTTGGAAGGATAGCTCAGTCTGTTGGGGCTTGGGAACCGGAGGTTCCGGAAGTCCCCGAAACCCCAGGGCACCAGACCAGACCCCAGACCCCTCCACTGCTCTCCGCTCCCTGGATGTACAATAGCTGCCCACTGCTCCTCATACTAGGATGGGTTAAATGCAGAGAGACTAATTCCACTGTGCGTGTAGATGTAAGTGACCAATAAAGAAGAATTAATCCTCCAAATGTAAAGTTAGATTAGAACATGAATGTCTAGTAGCTGTTGGAGTTATTGCTTTGATTGGAGATGCTACCTCATGCACAGGGGTCATGTAAACAGAGGGACCTGGAAATCCATAGAAATGTTGGAGCATCAAAGGGGAGCTCATAATAAAATTTAATTTCTCAACGAACACACAGCACGTCATCTTCAAGAAAGATTTTCAAACGGCAATATAATATTTGTAAGACACATCAACGCGGTTATTAGCTGATATTCTTCTCTGTAGAAGAAAAATATTAAATGAACTTGCCCTTTCCAGAAAGCTTAACCTTTTGAAATGCCAGGCGGAGGTTTTAGAATAAGTACGTACATTCTCAGAGGCCTTTTTCCCTTCTCTTTTAGTGGCTGATGATGACCTATAGCAGCACAGAGCCAAGGAGGGCCTGACAGTGATGAATCCAGGGGCCCCGGGCTATTTGTTATCATTCAAACATGTTCCCGGGGACACCTTTTAAAGTGCCCCGCCCCCCCCCAGGTGGAATGACCTGTCTGTGGGCCGCGAACCCATGAAGCGCACATTACCATTAACCGACAAACTGACGCGGTACTCTCCTTCCAAATGAAGCTCTCTGTTGCTGCTTAATACCATATATATATATATACTGTATATATACTATTCAATGGGAATTGAGGCGTTTTATGCGTGTGTGTGTGTGTGTGTGTGTGTGTGTGTGTATTGGTGTTGCAGTTGGCGGGAAAATAAAGCATACCTCTTCACCTGGGTGACAGGGCAATTGATGGGGTCTGAAGCGGATCAATCCAGCCCGATCTGGTGTGGATTTCCCAGCATTCTTGTCAGCACTCAAGCTGTCATAAGTAATCAGGGGCTCTTATGTCAAATAAATGGCTTTTCTTTTCTTCTTTTTTTTTTTTCATTCAGCGGGGGGTCAAATCGCTTTTGAACCCACAAATATCGGAAATTTGGAGCAAGTGTGTAAAGTGGTTCCGTCAGAGGGAATGGGATCAGACGCTTTGCTTTTTCACGCTTGGACCCATTTTATGAATGTGTGATAAGACTTGTGTTGTACACAAGTAGGACCCAATAGATTGGGTTTTCGACCCCACCCCGACATGCTCAGCACTAACATGGACCCTGTTCACACTGGGTATTCACATGTGGTTCACATGTGGTTCACATGTTAATACCCTGTTCACACTGGGTATTAACATGTGGTTCACATGTTAATACCCTGTTCACACTGGGTATTCACATGTGGTTCACATGTGGTTCACATGTGTTTCACATGTGGTTTGAGAGATCCGATGGCAAGTGGACGGCGTTAGTTGGTCCGTTCCCACTCAACATTCAGAATGTGGTCATCCTATAGTGGATTGGAATGGAATGCAGTGCAATGGAATTCTTACTCCCCATTCCCTCTGCAGTACGAATTTCTAAACACAATACTATAACAATACTATACACAATTAAAATGACAATACAAAGAACAATAAAGTGACCAATGGATGATATGTAATTGTATTGAATTGTGCATAAAGCATATACAATACCATTTTTTTTTTAAAGTGCCAGTAGTGCAGCAGCATCGTCAATTCAGTGCAGTACAGTGCAGGACAATGCAGTAATGGTAATGAGTCCAGAAGGTCCAGCTCAGTATGATAGTGTGATGTGATATGGATGACAATGATATGATAGAGGCAGCACTCCTAGCAGTTCAGTAGGTGCACTGCCTGTGGATAATAACTATCCTTAAACCTGGTTATCCTTGTACGGATGCTACGGAACCGGCGACTGGAGGGTAGGGGGGAAAATAGTGCCCAGAGTGGTTGATGGAGATGGCCTTCTTCTGACATCTGGTCCTAAAGATCTCCTCAATGCACACCATCTTTTCTGCCGTCCTCACGACCCTCTGGATGTCTTTCCTGTTCAGTGGTGTTGTCGTACCACACGGTGACGCCACTCGTCAGGACGCTCTCTGCGGGGCCACGGTAAAAGTTCACTAGCCACCTCTGGCCTATACCGCTTCTCCTGAGGCACCGCAGAGCATAGAGGCGCTGGTGGGCCTTCTTCATCATGACCTCCGTGTTGCGGGTCCACGCCAGGTCGTCAGAACTCTGTAGCCCAAGGAAACGGAAGAGCTGATGATTTCCACCGGTGTCCCGTCCAGGCTGATGGTGGAGTGGGTGCCCCGGTGGCTCCTAAAGTCCACGATGAGCTCCTTGGTCTTGCTGACATTCAGTGGAAGGCTGTTGCACCATCACGTCAGCCAGACTATCTCATCTCTGTACTAGTTGTCCTCGCTTATCAGGCTGACTGTGGTGTCGTCTGCAAACTTCATAATCTTATTATTGCTGTGCGTGGCAGTACAGTCATGTGTGTGCAGCGAGTACAGCTGGGGACTGAGGCAGCAGCCTTGGGGTGCTCCGTTCTGGTTTTTCTTGTTTTTTTTTCCTTTAGTTCACTGAAATCCTGTAGATAAGCCCAATTGTCAATGGGTTTAGTCGTTTGAAATATATGCCAGCAGCTAATATTTCTTAAATGCGCATTATGTAGGCTCCATCAAGCCCCCAGGATCAACCGCGCACACGTACCATACAGGGAGCACTTTAGCCATTCTAAAATGCAGCTAATTTACACTTCAATTGAATACAGAAACATCCAGAGGTCTTGCAGTGTAAACATCGCAGACATACAACATCTGCCTCTCCCCTTACAACATCAATAAGCCCAGCACAGTTCGTGGGTAAATCAAGCAGGCAGGTCGTGTGCACAGTGCTTACATCCACGCACACCTCATCCGTGCTTCAAAACCGTCCCCGCTTTGCATTTCATCCTTTTCGCATTCCTAGTCTAACGTTATTGGAAATATGTTTTGAGCACTCGCCACATTGATCTGAATCAAAGCGGTCCTTTGTCATGTTCTATTTTTCATAATTACGTGAGAACACTGTAACATGAGCCGCCGTTAATAACGACTTTTCTTTTATTGATCTCTCTGGCTATGGAGCTATCGCTATTTTCCACACCGCCATGGCGCAGTTCCAAAAATCACTGTCACTGTGCTATTTCCCGCCTAAAGGCACATCCATGACGGCCTCCACCATGCACCCCCCCTATGTAATTATAGAGACAGTTGTAGTGCTGAGCAAAACACACAAAGTTCTGTCTAGTGCCACCCACCCCCACATCCCCTCCCCCCCCCCCAACACACACACAGACACACACACATCCAAGCTGCTGGCTGTGGCAGCCATCTTCCCGGGGATATGCAAACGCACTCAAATAAGGACAGAGTCTACTCTGAGGCGGAGGTTTTCCGAGGTGTTTCTATGGTGATCTGAATGAATCTGGGCTCATATTCTCGCTGCCTTCCTCAACCGACGCCACATCCTGTCAAGGGATGTTCTCCATTCATGAAAATATATACAAGCTTAAGTGTGAAATAGCTGTTTGATCAGGGAAATAGGAAGAATAATAACAGCAAGGAATTGGGATTTTGTGGTAATCTCAGGGATTTTGAGGTATCTTAATCGGCCGCTGCTTAGCCATTCTGCTCCGGATATCCGTTAGCAAAATTATTATTATTATTTTATCAGTCTGAACAATGCGTGGAAAAAGCTGAAAATAATGTAATGGCGGGAATCCAATTTGGATTTGATTGACAGCGAAATGCACTAAGCCCCATATTTTATATATCCCTCTGCCCTTTTTAATTGGCAGGATATTTGCATTGGAAACAAGGCCCGTTCTCTGGCAGTAATTAGTCAAGCTCCTGTGACTCTGAGCTCCTGTATCTTCAGGTGCCGTATGGCAGGAATCTCAAACGGAGCGCCGACGCAATAGAGAATGAGTCAAGGAGTCAAGAAACAGCAGGACCCTCCCTGCACAATAACAAGATGATGAAGTGCAGAGCTGGGACACACAGGCGAGAACTGACCACACACACACACACACACACACACACACACATATGCACACATATACAGGCACACACACAAACACACACACACACACACATGTATGCGCACACACACACACATATGTGCACACACACACGCACACGTATGCACACACACACACACACACACACACATGCATGTGCACACACACACACACACACACATACACACACACACACACACACGTACGTATGCACATACACACACACACACACACACACACACACACACACACACACACACACACACACACGTACGTATGCACATACACACTCACACGCACGCACATACACACTCACACAAGCACATGCACACACACACACACACACACTCTCATACATAGTGCATTCTAGCTGACCTATTGCCATTAATGACGCGCAATATTCACCCAGCAGGTAATGAATGTTTTATTATAGCTGCCAAGATCGGAAGTGCATTATTTACAGCTAGAGCTTTCTACGGTGCGCCTTTCAGATGAAAGTAGGAGCCCAAATGCTATTATTAATTGCAGGTTTGCAGGAAATGTAACAGTTTTGAGAGGTTGAATATTGTTATTGTACATCAAATATTGAGTGTTCCACTGGAACACATGCCTGCGCCAGCCCAGAGTGTCCCGCGCTAGGTGTGGTCCTACCACCAATTTCTTCATAATAATATGCAATATTAAAGGCACTTTTTCTTTCGCATTGCAGCAGCAGGTCACATGACCCTGAATGTGGCAGAGGATCAATCAGTTAATCGGAATGATGACTGACTGCGACATTTAGGTTCCTGTGTGTCATTCTCCACAGAGACATGTATCTGCTCCTCTCCCCATCACTCCTGTGTCACTGGGAGGCAGACAGGGAGGGGCCCTTGTTGGCACTGTGGCTACGGCTTTGGGTATTTGTTTTAGAATCTTTCCCCCCGGCTTCATTTCCTTCCACTTCTTCATGATTGTTATCGTAACTCACCACCTAATTAAACCCCCTTGTCACTTTCTAATGAAGGTGTGCAGTAAATCACATCAAATAAGATAACTTACCTGAAAAAACAACTGGCTACTAAGTGGGAGGCGCTGCACTCCATCTTTCTTGCTCGCTCATCTCTGAGCTGCGGTGGGCCAGACGTAATCAACTGCGAATCCAAACTCTCAAGCGCATTAATAGACAAATGCAAAAGCACACAAATGCATTTGTGTTGTTGACTTTGGATATACAGTTTGTTCCATGCGTCTCGGCAAAAGCATTGGCGTAGTTTACGTTGAGTCAGGCGGCTCACTGAACCCCCCCCCTCCCCCCCTAGTGGCCATAGCCAGAAGTGCATGTCGGGATTTAAATATTATCGATTAATATTTGTTATAACAACACAGAACTAATCATGTATTGTTATGCTTTGCTCTATAGCACAAATACAAACTGGTTAAGTAATTGTGAGTGTGATTAGTTTCCTAAAACATTGGTGCTGGTCTAATGCTAGGTGTATGGTAGCCTCTCACAACTGCACCCATGACTCAGGGCGAATGAAGCAGAGGGACGCTTCTTTTGCTCACCACCACCACCGAGCGTAAAGGAGGACTTTTTGATGTGATCAAATAAGGTATATACGCCGTTCCTTTGCGACAATAAACAACAACACCAGCTGCTAGGCCCGGGAGAAGAAACTGCATATGAGACGCCACGGGGTAGGCATCAACAACCTGCGAGGCTCCTCTCTGGAGGAACGCTAATAGCCGGGATCTGAATCTGGCTTACGGTTTTTGCGGTTTTTATGTTAATTCTTGCAGAATTCCATCACTCATTGGGCGTATTAGTCAGGATGGGATTGCACCTGCTAGTATCCTGATTATTCATTTTCAAATCATCATATTAATATTCTGTGTTGTTGGACTAATGATTCAATAATCACTCTTATGGATACATGAGGAAGGGAGGTCCAATACAACATGTTGCTAATTACAAGGGGAGGCCATTTAAACAAAGGGAAATGTTTCAGGTGAACTCAAACCAGCGGGTTTGACTCTGACACCTCAGTAAGGTGGGATGTACACCTGGGCTCCACCATTCAGTCAATGGACGAAGGAGCTCCATTACTGAATGGATGATCATAGTCTTCAATTGTGTGTTTGCTTTGTTGGTTTGTTTGTTGTTGTGTTACTAGTGTAATAATAATAAGGCATTGTATTTATAGTATTCTATTTTAAAATCTCAGAGTGCTACAAAGTTAACAACATAGCAAACAAAAACAATAATATTACATAAAATTGTGAGCAGTTATAGTAACATAAATAAAAAAGATTTTTAGGCCTGTCTTAAAGAGTCCAGGGTCCGTGGTGTCCTTAAAGGATGAGGAAGGCCATTCCACAGGCGGGGCGCAGCCCAGCTAAAGGCCCCGCCCCCCCAAGGGGCGGAGCTTAGTATTGGGGGCTTGAGGAGCAAGCTGTGCAAAGGGTGAGGGTCGCAGTTTGTGGAGTAATGACTTCTTGTAGATAGGAAGGTGCATAACCATTTATGCATTGTGTGTAAGTAACAGGATTTGGTATTCGATCCTGAATGAGACCGGAAGCCAGTGCAATGAAAACAGTCTTTTATGCTTATGTTGAGGAATTTTCGTCAGGATCCTGGCAACACTATTTTGAATGTACGGCATCTTCTGGATGCTCTATCCAGGGATCCCAATTAAAATCTTATTGCAGTAGTCTAGCCTAGAAGAGATAAAGACATGAACAAGCCTCTCTGCTTCTGACAGGGTAAGAGAGTAGGGTGGAGTTTGGAAATGTTTTTGAGATGATAGAAAGAGCTTTTACACAAATGTTTTATATGGTCATTAAAAGTCAGGTGTGGGTCAAACCTGACACCCAAATGAGTGACTGAGGTGGGGATGACCTGACCTAGGTTCTAGTGTTATTCATATTCAAGCATCAAATACATTGTGCTGTATTTGTTTGTCAAAAATGGCAATAAAACGTTAATCATACAATTACGAATAAATCAGGGTAGAATATAATGGGATCAATGTACCAAATTGCCTTGTATTACTTCAGAATATGTTGTGCCCTGGATGTCGTTTTGTAACAGTTAATATGGAGAACACACCGAATCTAATTTCCTCCTCTGTAAACTGGAAATTGACCTGACTGGACTGTCAAATGAACTGACTAAACCAAGACGGAAATTGCATTGCTTCAAATTTTGTAGGGAGCCTTGGTCAAACTATTATCTTAATCTGATCATTCCCCGACTAATCAGGGCACTGTGTGCATCCTAACGCTTCCATTCAGGAGCGATGGGCTTTGTAGAAGGTGTTTGTCTCCTGGTCATTTCATACTCATCATATGAGCTGCTGGGGCTGCTTGGCTGCCCTGGACAATGATACCCCTCATAGTCGGATTCAGGAGAGACTTTGCAGGTGGCATTCTCTCCTGCTATGTGTGTGTGTGTGTGTATGTGTGTGTGTGTATTTGGTGCACACGGGTGTGTATTTGTGTGTGTGTGTGTGTGTGTGTGTGCACATAGGTGCATGTGGGCATACGTGTGTGTCTCATTTCATGCTTAAATAAAACATTTGCATGTTTGACATTCCATCTCTAACTTATTTTGCCGAGCGTATGTATACACAGCACACAAAAAAAGATACCTCAAGGTACCTCTCGCCTTTCCCAGCCTCCCCTAGTGATTAACCACCACTCCACGTATAAGTATATATCTAATTATGATGTATTCACTCCGTCCTGACACCGGGGTCCCCATATGGCGCTGATGTCTTCCTCCTCCCAAGCTGTGCTGTCTCCACGGTCACAGGGGCCTCGTGCACAGCGGAGCCCTGGGGAGGAGAGTGAAGTGTGTCAGCCTGTGCGACTGATAAGACTCTTCTGTCACACTCAGACCAAAGAGTGTTTGCTCGGGAGCCAGGGAGCATGAAGGGATTGGGCCGCCACACACGGCGGTATTCTAGTTCCAGGCAACTGTGTCACATCACTTACATATCTTGTCTTTTTTTTTCTTAAGGCGAGGGGGGTTGTGGAGTGTGTGTGGTTGGTGGCTGGTTAAAGCAGCCTCACCTGGCCCAGAGTCAGACTGATTAGTCTCTGGGGCTGCTGGGTGAGGCTGCACACCTGCAGTGCATTGGGTGATCAAGGCGCACACAGGCTCAACCCGCCATCATCACACACACTCAGGGAGAGAGCTCTGACATGTCAGCATGGAACAGCTGCTCTGGCTGTAACATTTTCCGATCTCGCCAACAAACAGGTTTTGTTAGAACATCCACCTGTGTCCTGTGTGTCGGAGGAGCCCAGCAAAGGGACTTACGTGGAGCCGCCTAGGGTCTGCTGCTCCACTGGCGCCCAACATGGGGGCCTTTCTGATCCGGAGAGAGACAGAGAGGGCTGCCTGACAGGCTGCTACCCAGGCTGCAACAACAGTCGCTATTGGAGCCCAGTGGAGGCTGCAGAGGCAGTGCAGCAACCGCCACCAGCAACTGTCTGCAGCTAGCGGCCCCTGGAACCATCCTGTAGCAGGCCAGGCCCAGGTCCACCTTGCTAGGCAGCACAGCAGCCCATAGCCCCATGCTCCGGGTGGGAGATGGGGATACTGCCTCATCGCCCTGGTGGAGGGTGGCTCTACCGAGGCCCTCCGAGGTGCTACAACTGCAATCAAGGAGCTTTTGGATGGGGGGTGGGGAGGGAAGGTTTCAGCTGGGCATTCTCTCCAGCATCAATGTGGCGTTAGGGGTATGAGGAGTGTGCGTGTTTGATGGCCGGTTTAAGCAGCCTCACCTGGCCCGAGTCAGGCTGATTAGACTCTGGGGCTGGATGAGGCTGGGCAGTCAAGGGCCACAGGTTAACCCATCACCGCACATACTCAGGGAGGAGGCTCTGACATGTCAACAGGGAGCAGCTGCTCTGTCTGTAATGTTTTCCCATCTCGCCAACAAACAGGTTTTGTTAGAACATCCACCTGTGTCCTGTGTGTTGGAGGAGCCCAGCAAAGCCACTCGGGTGGAGTGTGGCAGGGTCTACTGGAGGGGGGGGGGGGGGGACCTGAATGCAACGCTAGCTGCTAGCGACGGCTGCCTCTGGCCTGCCAGCACCAGCCCCATATGGAGCGAGAGAGAGACACTGATCCAATGAAGGGAGAGAGACTGGAGAGCAGATCTCCTTATCACCGTCCTATATCGGGCCGAGACTGACGGGCTCTCCCGGACCAGCTCTCCGAATATCATTGAGCGTGAGCTGTATCATGTGGGCGTGAGAAGGGGCCCCGGCCCCACCACACACCTAATTCACCCCCTACCTGTCAATATGTTTTCTTGCACCACACCAGCAAGTTGTGGGGTATGATTGCGGGGTTTGTGTCGCGGTGTCGCGGTGCCGCGGTGCCGGGGAGATGGCTGGCAGCATGCTGGGGCGAGGGAACAGACGCCAGAGATGGATAAGTAACTTGAGTCCATTGTGACAAAAATAAATGAAGTTGGCAATTATTGGCGATGCTGGGACCCTAATCACTCCTGTGACATCTTATTGAGGTGGATGGAAACCACTAAAGAGAGCTTGTCACGCAGAGAGAGAGGAGAGGGGGGGGGGAAGCTATTTGCGCCCAATTTATAGGATCCTTTACCCGATCATGATTCTTGTTAAACTGGAGTCATTACTGCTGTATTAAATCTTATAGTGTGGATATATGGATACCCGTCAGCTGAAAGCTCTGAGGTAATGTGCGAGATTTATGAATTGATATGCACACCTGGATCTGCATATGGAAAGTTCTGTGCATACTCTCTTAGCGAGAGAAGTGAATGCATCTCTTGTGTTGAATCCCAGTGAAAGCACAGCTACGACGTACAGACAGAAACCAAAGCCAGAGGCTTTCTTAAAGAACGCATATAGCCTAATTTGTGATTCACTTGCACCAAATAGACAGATTTATAAAAAGCAGGACCACCAAAACTGTTACCAATATTCTGCATTTTAATCAGAGTATTCAAAAACGAATCAAAAGGTGATTGGATGGTGTAGGTGCACCCGGCGAGCACATTTCACAGGAAAACTAAACTAAACCATACAAAGAAAAGCCATTAAGCGTGTCTTGTTTTCCCCCCTCCCCCCCACCAAGATTGTATCTATGTTTTGCCCGCTGACAAAATTGTATATTGCTTTTTAGAAGAAAGGGAGCCGCATATTTTCCCCCCAAATTTTCCAATTAGATATAATGCAGCAAAATCGCAGCCATTTAGCATCGGTGATAACGGAGCCTTATCTTAACGACTTGGACTCCCCCCGCAGCTGATAATGATGCTGGTCTTCATGGGAGCTCCGTTTGAAACGCTGCTTGATGAGCTCACACTGAGCACCAGCGTGGACCCAAACACGCTATTACCCTATGCATTAAGCTGAAGCTCACACTTCACCATTCTTCTGGGCGGCTTGGTTTATGAGTGTGTGTGTGTGTGTGTGTGTGTGTGTGTGTGTGTGTGTGTGTGTGTGTGTGTGTGTGTGTGTGTGTGTGTGTGTGTGTGTGTGTGTGTGTGTGTGTGTGTGTGTTTGTTTGTGTATGTGAGTGTGCACGCATGTGTGTGTGTGTGTGTGTGTGTGTGTGTGTGTGGTGTGTGTGTGTGTGGTGTGTGTGTGTGCACGCGTGTGTGTGTGTGTGTGTGTGTGTGTGTGTGTGTGTGTGTGTGTGTGTGTGTGTGTGTGTGTGTGTGAGTGAGCGTTCACAGATCAAAGTGATTATGAAAGCACTTTGGATAGCATGTGCATTAGCAACAGAGTTTGAGACTAACAGAGCGAGACTACGTCATGGTTGTGACATGGGTCATAATGACCTATCTCGCTGAGGTCACAACTCACACACACACACATTAGCTTATCCAGAGAGGCTCTTGACATGGATGCTTTTGGTGAGAAGGGAATCAATTGATGTCATCCTCACATTCCTCCCATGAGGCCTGGAGGAGTGAGTTGTGGGAATTGGACAGAACTCTGACCCCGGCTCCAGTGAAGAGGAAACGTGCTCCGCTGATGAAGAGGTCAGACCACATCATGAGGAGACTCACACCATTGATTGAGTAACGCTACAGGAAACAGCACTCATACATTCAGTAGACGACTTTAAGGGTCACACCCCTGAAAGGAGAAGTTCAGTATTTTTTTTCAACCTGGACCCCATTTTTCCCAAATGTTCAGGTCTAACTGACTAATGTGGGCAACAATTTTTTTTGAAATTGGTCCAGTATTGAGCGAGAACGCAGCTGCAAAATTGTCGACATTATAACCTTTTTCGGGGCAATTGCACCCATCATTGTAGGCCCTCTAAAGGTACCTGTTTTTTACGACTGACACGGCTCAGACAGTTTTATTATAAGTTATTATCTGCCAACATTATGGAGAGGATCCCTACAGGGAACTACAACCTTTCGCCTGATCCGGTCTGTTTGTTGATGTGTAGAAGCCTCGCTCCAGGAGAACTAATGGGAAATGAACGGCCTTTTATACAGTGCTTTAAGTCATGCCTCACATTCACCCGTTCATCCACCGACGGCGGAGTCAGCCATGCAAGGAGACAGACAAGCACGTCAGGAGCAGTTAGGGTTAGGGGGTCTTGCTCAAGAGGAGCCGGGGATCGATCCAGCAACCTTCCGGCCGTGTGAGGCCACCGCTCTACCTCCTGAGCTACTGCCGCTCCAAAATCTATCAAAATCTCAGATTGCCCAAATTAGCTAAATTCAATAGCCATGACTTTAGATAACACTAAGCTACGCTCTCCACAGTCCGACACGACAAACCGTTTCCAGCACTCCTCTCTCCTTGCACAGGACTAGAAAGCCATCCAGAGGGTCGTGAGGACAGCAGAGAAGATCATCTGGTGTGCACATCCATGCATTGAGGAGATCTGTAGGACCAGATGTCGGAAGAAGGCCATGTCCTCGACCACCCTGGGCTCCATCTCTTCTCCCCCCTACCGTCGCCGGTTCCTCAGCATCCGTACAGCAA
This sequence comes from Muraenolepis orangiensis, assembly GCA_027704905.1. NCBI lineage: Eukaryota > Metazoa > Chordata > Actinopteri > Gadiformes > Muraenolepididae > Muraenolepis > Muraenolepis orangiensis. The sequence goes on from CM051001.1 coordinate 34,754,579, forward strand.
GGACTACCAGGTGTAAGGATAGTTTTTATCCATAGGCAGTGACCTACTGAACTGCTTGGAGTGCTGCCACTATCATAACATTGTAATTAACATTACACTATCATACTTTGCTGGACTTTCTGGACTCAGCACAGTTACTGCACTGTATTCATACTCATGCTTTTAAAGATTTTTGTAAAAAAACTAAAAACATGTACATTCAACACATGTGAATATAATTTATCAGTCACTTTGCTGTCCTTTTTTGGTTTATTTTTATTGTACATATTATTTGTATGGTATTGTTTTAGAGATGTTTACTGTGGGAGGGAATGGGGAGTAAGCATTCCAATGTACCTGTTGCAATTGGCCAATAAAAATATCTTGTATCTTGTACCTTATCCTCTCAAGTCTCACTCACATTTCAAACCGTTCTTCTTGCAACAACTCGACTCTCACAAGCATTCAGAGCGAGACTTCTCCTTTAGCGAGACTTGGTTGGACACAATAATAAACAGACCGGATCAAACAAAAGGTTAAGAAAAAAAGTAATCAATATGTAGGGATCCTTTGCATAGTAATAATAATGTTAGCAAACTTTCTCGTCAGCGGCAAAAACAAGCACTTTTAGAGGACGTACTTTGGCAGGCTCAATTGCCCCAAAGGGTTGCAATGCAGATGTTTTCACATCTGCATTCTCGCTTAATAGGGCTTGCGCATCAGAATGCATCATGGGAGTTTTTTGTTGCCAATACTCTGCCATATTAAGAGCACTCAGTTGTACAGTTTTAACTGCAAAATCCTAAATCCTTGTAACCTTGGCTATCTTTCTGTCATGATACATAATTGCACAATGGATTACTAAACAATGATCAAAAAAGCATTATTACCAACACATTAAGAAACATTCCAGTGCTTCTTTGCTTTAAGAATGGAGGAGGCCATTGCGATGTGACGTACAAGCCCTATGCTGGACGGGATTCCTAAAATCGGTGTCTGCATTACTCAGTTCTCCCCACGGTGATAGGAACATGGGTTCCGGGTGGGACACATCCTTTAACGGAAATGACAATAGGTTATTGTTTTTATATTTCTATATGCACATTGGGCTGCTATTACCCATGTCTTTTTTTTTAACCGAGGATCAAAGTCAAGCAGAATGACGCAGTGTGTCATAGTATCAATAGCCCGGGCCCTGTCCAATTTTAACGCAATTAAAAACTCTATTTCCAAAGAGCTTTGCCGAGGGCGATAAATGGGCCAGTAATCCCTTAATTGTTCTCTTTTAGGTTGAAACACTGGAATGATAGATAGACTTCTCTTCATTTATGGGCCAAGGAACGACATTTTGCAGCTACAGCAAATGTGTTGCAAAGCAATGGGCAGGTGTACCGTCTAACACTCCACACACACACCTCACAGGGTCAGGACCCTGGGGGTCAGGGGCCTGGGGGTCAGGGGCCTGGGGGTCAGGACCCTGGGGGTCAGGGGCCTGGGGGTCAGGACCCTGGGGGTCAGGACCCTGGGGGTCAGGGGCCTGGGGGTCAGGACCCTGGGGGTCAGGACCCTGGACAGCTCCACCCCTGTGGGTCTTTTTCTCTTCAATATATTTAGCTGTCATGTTCATTTTGGTTTTATTTTAAAAAACATATAAGGGGGAAAAAAAGGGACATTCATTTGGATTGAATGTACATACATTCGAACCCAATTAGACCATGTGGACGTCCCGGTGCCCTATAGGCCGTTATACGTATCTTCTTTAGGATATTCTTTTTTTGCTGCAAAACCATTCGTGACATCTTGAGACGGACAACATCTGGCGCAGCTGGATGCGGTTATAGGCCGTTTAAAAGCATTGGGACTGCCTGAGATTGCAGTGCCTCTCTATTGATTCGGTAACAATGAACACACTAACCCTTCCATCGACGCACGGCGATGCGATGTTGACACGTGACGTCACGTTGATGTTTGACCAACACTTAGACCGCAGATCAGACTTTAGTTCAGCTGATTGTCTCTCTACCGCTTTGGTTTAAAGTCCCTATACGTTTCCCCTCGTTCTCTCTCTCTCTCTCTCTCTCTCTCTCTCTCTCTTGCTCTCTCTCTCTCTCTCTCTCTCTCTCTCGCTCTCTCTCTCGCTCTCTCTCTCTCTCTCTCTCTCTCTCTCTCTCTCTCTCTCTCTCTCTCTCTCTCTCTCTCTCTCTCGCTCTCTCTCTCTCTCTCGCTCTAGCTCGCTCTCTCTCTCTCTTTCACTCTCTCCCGTTTTTCTCTCATTTGCTCGCTTGCTCGCTCTCTCTCCCGGTTGCACAGCATGCTCTGCAGCAGGGCTGCACCTCGATGAACCTAAGTGGTGCACAGTGAGAGAGACCATCCATCCACGGGATTTCCGTCGTCCACGGGTCGCCTACATATGAATGTCCTGAGACAGAACCTTTTAAGGAGTTGAATAGACAAGTCGGCGAAGATGGCACAAAGCGTGGCTTTATTCCTGCTGTGGCTTTTAGGCAGATCATTCGCTGGATTTCCCAATCAGATCAATATAGGTAAGTGCAGCGCAAAACAAAGAGAAAACCATTTTACGCGAGTGTCTGAAAGCCCGAATCCCGTGAAGACGGCTCCTGTGGAGGAGCGATGGAGCCGTCCTACTGATGGAGCCGTCCTACTGATGGAGCCGTCCTACTGATCGCTCTCAACTTGATTCCGTCGTCGAGATGCGGAGCCTCTCGATCTCCGATCGTATTTGCTAAAAACAACATTTATTGAAAAACACTTTATATCAAATGTAATAACTGCACTTATTGCGTTATCCTTATTGGAGTTCAAGTTAGTGTGTATAATAGAAAATGGTCACCTCATCTCCGGAGTTTAAGATCTGCGGTAAATAGGTTCAGACTGCATGTTCGTGTTTCATATGTCTTTATTCCATCCGTCCCACACCACGTACAGCCTCACAGACACGACGGGCCACGACATGCCAACCCCTGACGACTGTGTGTGTGTGTGTGTGTGTGTGTGTGTGTGTGTGTGTGTGTGTGTGTGTGTGTGTGTGTGTGTGTGTGTGTGTGTGTGTGTGTGTGTGTGTGTGTGTGTGTGTGTGTGTGTGTGTGTGTGTGTGTGTGTTTCCCTCTCCTCGCAGGGGGGCTCTTTATGCGGTCTACGGTGCAAGAGCACAGCGCCTTCAGGTTCGCTGTCCAGCTGTACAACACCAACCAGAACAGCACCGAGAAACCTTTCCACCTCAACTACAACGTGGACAACCTCGAGTCGTCCAACAGCTTCGCTGTCACCCACGCGTGTAAGTGTGTGCTTCCGTTTTTATTCCCGAGTTATTTAAAGGCCTTTTCTTCCTATATGCACAAAGGTGTGAACTATTGATAGCAGACGTACGGATGTAGTCTGAATGCACCGAGGTCAGTGCTCGAGCGTTGACTCCTACATATATATATATATAGGCTGCATCCGTGATGTGCCTTTGACAAACCAATACCCACGGGTTGCAAACAACGTCATCATGCCTTTGTCATTTTAACAACAACAACCACATATGCATATGTAGTGTGTTGTGCGCAAAACTTATTTTGTGCAAAGAAGAATTATATGGAATAGGCTGTCATCTGCAGACCCCCCCCCCCCCCTTGCTTAATACGTAGATAACTTTCACGGTTTAAAAGTTCCCTTAGCAACACGCCGAACGCCACCGTGACACCGCTGGCCTTGACAGGAAAACATACACGCAATGACATAAACAGTGGGTCAAGGACTCAGCGAGTGGGAGGCTCTCTCATCCCGGGCATAACCAATGTGTGTGTGTGTGTGTGTGTGTGTGTGTGTGTGTGTGTGTGTGTGTGTGTGTGTGTGTGTGTGTGTGTGGTGTGTGTGTGTGTGTGTGTGTGTGTGTGTGTGTGTGTGTGTGTGTGTGTGTGTGTGTGTGTGTGTGTGTGTGTGTGTTGGTCTTAGTTAGCTGCAATGTGTGTGTGTTTAAAAAAAATGTATATTCTTATTAATTATGAATGATTGACTGGTGGTGGAGTGTATGATTCATTGCTTTAGTGCTGTGTTCCAACCCCCCATCTTGTTAGTCCTTCTCGCCTCCTCCAAGACCAATCATTGCCATTTAGTATGCAAATCAATATGATTTTTCTTCTTCCTTCATCATCAATAATGCTTGACTTTCTCCATGCACGTGGCCGCGGGGATGCTTGGTTATTAGTATTAGATTGTTGTTTGGGGCACCCAGGGTGTACGTGCACGGCTATGCTTTATTATACGCTTTGTTTGTGGTTTTTAAAAAATAAATTCGTTTTTATTATGCAGTAAATTCTCTCCATGTGGGCAGAAAGGGAGAATGAACACAAACGGAAAACAGGAACAAACATGGTGGCCATATGATCACCATGATTAGCGACAAATCCCAGTTGCAGACTTCCTGTGTGTGTGTGTGTGTGTGTGTGTGTCTGTGTGTGTGTGTGTGTGTGTGTGTGGTGTGTGTGTGTGTGTGTGTGTGTGTGTGTGTGTGTGTGTGTGTGTGTGTGTGCAGAGCCTTTGGCTCTTCTTCTTTCTTTCCCATGGCCGTAGCGGCCCCTCTCTCACCAGACACCACAGCATTCAGCACTGCTTCCTGCTCACCCCCCCCCTCTCTCTCTCTCTCTCTCTCTCTCTCTCTCTCTCTCTCTCTCTCTCTATCGCTCTCCACTCTGTATCTTCCCCTCTCTCTATCTCCCCATGTTACCGAGCAGCTCCCACCCCCCACCCCTCCAGCATTGCAGAGTCAGCTCATTAGCACCACCCAACCCTCATAGTATCAAAGAAAATACACAGAAATCCTCCCCTGCTCCCCTACCGACCGACCCACCGGCAGACCGACCCACTGACAGACCGACCCACGACAGACCGACCCACTGACAGACCGACCCACGACAGACCGACCCACTGACAAGACCGACCAACGACAGACCGACCCACGACAGACCGACCACTGACATACCGACCCACGACAGACCGACCCACTGACAGACCGACCCACGACAGACCGACCCACTGACAGACCGACCCACGACAGACCGACCCACGACAGACCGACCCACTGACAGACCGGCCCACTGACAGACCGACCCACGACAGACCGACCCACGACAGACCGACCCACGACAGACCGACCGGCCAACAGACCGACCCACTGACAGACCGACCCACGACAGACCGACAGACCGACCCACGACAGACCGACCCACTGACCGGTTAGCGACGGCGGCGCTGGTGGCGGCGGTGACTGCGTTGGAGAGGAGTTGGGCCCTGGGAGGAGGTGGGCCCTGGGAGGAGGTGGGCCCTGGGAGGAGGTGGGCCCTGGGAGGAGGTGGGCCCTGGCCAGCCAGGGAGACCAAGCCACCCTCATATTGGCGGAAAGCAGTGGCAAGCCTTACCCCCACGGCATTGCAATTTCAAGCATGTTGAAGAGGAAGGGAAGCATAGAAGAAGACGGAGCAGAAGAAGAAGTGGAAAAGAGTTGGAATCTAATTAAATTCAGGGGGGCAGACAGCTTGAGTCGAGGGGGAACAAGATTCCAGTGGGAGCCCTGGCCCGGTTTTGTCTCCCCACCACCGCCAATGACTGGGTGTCTCCGTTTGTCTCGGGTGGCCATGCGTGAAACCAGAGAGAACTCTGGAGGAACGATGGCCTCTAATGATGCTGAGAAGAGCAGGATGAGATTTTCTCCGTTCCAAAAATAGTCGGCGAAGAGTTGTCGAAGAACATGGCGGTGTGTTGTTGGTGAGAGCGTTCCCTTTGATGTAATCAGTTTGGCTTCAGGTTTGTCCTGGTCTGGCTGTACATGTACCACATCGCACCAGACACTTTTCATGCGGATCCTGCTACAATCTCCCCACGTTGAAATTGAACATCCAAATACGATGGAATGCAGTTGGATAATAAGCCGAATGACAAAAATAACTCGAAAAAAACTAAAACAAATAGCATAGACGTGTTCCCCCAGTTTTAACATGATGTGGTGTTAAGATCCGAAAGATCAATTTATTTCAAACAGAGCCCAAGGGAATCCATCTATTCCAGCTGAGGTTGGAAAGGCGGAAGACCACAACAGTCACAAATACCTCCGATGGTCTCTCCAAAGGGAGTGCAGTAGAACACAATGTTATTAAATACCACTTATGCTGACTAACAAAATGGGCCTCAGAGGCCTTTGCCGGCAATGCCCTGGTGGAGGCCCCCCGGGGCGCAAAGCACGGGGTCTGAGGTCCGTTGGCGAGGCCGCTTGCTCCGCAGGTTGTCACAAATGTTTAGCGGCCAGTCGGAGGTCCTTTGTCATCAGAAAAGCCTGCGATGACTCAGACCAGGGCCAGCATTCCGCCCTTCATTCTGAGCGGCTCCAACCTCAGACCTTTAAAACCGGCAAGTCTTATGCAAGTGTGCTTTCTGTGTGAACCTGTTTTGAGCAAGCACTCAGCAAACACTTTTTTTTTTTTTTTTGACCAAAATGAGATTGACACCCCCCCCCCCCCCCCAGTAATGCTCTGCAGACTGAGAGAGGAGAATTTCCTTCCTGATGTAAATGTGGACATCTCTGAGAGAGCCTTCTCCAGACAGTGACTGATCTCTCTTACCTCTTTTGCGGGACTAACTTGAACGTCGGGAAAATAACAGATCAAGAGAAACATGGACAAATTCTAACTGAACTGTGCTTTAATTCACTTAACATCTAAGAGACAAAATACGAAAATCCTTGGGCATTAAGAGAACATTAATATTTTTATATTTTTGTCAGAATGATTTCTTTCATGTCCGTTTTAAAAGCCCCACACTATTAATTGAATTATCAGCTGCCAGCTAGACAATGTGCGGCTCCAGTAATCCTCAGGGCTCAGCTTTGTACTCTGGCTGCATAGCGGGTTACGTTTCGGGGAGGAAAGTCTGTTGTCATTGCTTTGAAGTGACATTAGAAATGGCAAAATGTGTAATTAACAATGGAGTAGCCATAATAGCTGTGGACGCAGGGAGTCAGGTGTGCGAGCACACGGCAGAGGCAGCAGCAGTTCAAAGGGAAGGTTGGGAGTTTGAAGGAAGCCGAGCAGACGGACGTTAACGGTTTGATGTGTCTCTAGCTCCTCTCCTCCTAATGGTCCCCTTGCCTTACCTTTCTCCTCTTTAGGTTTTGTCCCTATTTCTTTCCTTTTGTCTTTTCCCCTACCGAACAAACGCAGGCGCCACTTTCGTCCCCTTGTTCTTGGCTCTTCATTCGATTACTCACCTTTTAATGTCTGTTAAAGGCGCATTTTTCTTTTAATACTTACTTGCTTTTTTAATCTCCCTCATCCGCCCATTCTTCAGTCTGTCATTTGGCTAATGGCGTGTGTCGTCTTGGTTTTTGTTACTTGCTTCTACCTTTTCTCCACATATTGAAAACCGATGCTGTTAGCTAGCCATCTGAGGTTAGCCATACAGAACATATATAAATATATACCTATTGGGAAGGAACCAAACGAGAACAACTGCAAACCGTTGATTAGACTTTCAATTTTCCAAAACCATGGGTACTGGAGAGCAGAGTGTACCCATGGGATGGAAGTCACTTTGTGGGTAATGGGAGGTGGTTGACACAGCGAGTAAGGAGAAACCATTGCTACTTATAGCATAGCATGATGACAAAAAGAACATGCTCTTGGCAGATTGGTAATCTCATCCAAAAGGCAACCAAACGCACACAAATATCGCAAAATTCGTGGCTTGTTTGTTTGTTTTTATCAGTCGCTTGACGGGAAGAATCAATTGGCAGCAGCGGTAACTGAGAGTAAAAAAATCGAGATTTTTCATTTGACATAAATAAATCATACGCTAAAATTGATATTTAAAGGCAGGGGAGGGGCGGGGCGGCGGGGGGGGCGGTTAAGGTGTCCGTCATAGTAGCCCACATCTGTCTGACTGACTGACACCCTGCTGGGACCGCCTTACAGGGCAGGGAATATTTACAGAGGTGGCGAACTGAAGTGCAAGGGGTTGTATTTGGATGTCAAAACAGGTGACGGCAAAGGGGGCTCTATTAGGAATGGGCTTGGATTTGGATGGGTTTGTGTTTGTCTTCTGCCTCATAGGCTTCAGGGAAGCAAATTAAGGAGGGGGGAGAGAGAGAGTTATTGAGAGAGAGAGAGAGAGAGAGAGAGAGAGAGAGAGAGAGAGAGAGAGAGAGAGAGAGAGAGAGAGAGAGAGAGAGAGAGAGATGCTCTCACTCTCGCTCCTGTCTACCGTCTCCATACACAAGGCTGTAGGGGGACATACTGCCATGGCTCAGCTGTGTTTTACGCACAGATGGAGAACTATTTACTGACACACAGATGCTCATACTCACACATATGAGCGTGTCTGCACTCACACACGCAGACGGCCCACAGTGATTCCAAACGGGTTTGGGCAGTGTGATGAGCTCTGGATACGGCACAGAAAGAACAAAGGGGGGAAAAAAGAAAAACGGATCGGCCATAATAAACCCTTCAATGCTTTCCAATTTATTGGTCCCCTCCTCAACAAAGAGGGTCTTTACTCTCATGGGAATTGGGTGGGGTGGGATGGGGTTGGGTGGGGGTGGGGTGGTTCTCCTGGTCTGGGCCAGTGGCCTGTAACAGGAATCCACTTCTGAGAGTGAGTGTGGAGAAGAAGCTTCGACGTGAACAGAAGGCGGACCGGGTATCCAATAAGGAGGACCGTGAAGGAGCAAAGCCATGACTGTGCAATCGCAATCTCTGGGAGAAACACGAGCCACCGTGCAAGGATGTCACCGTACCTTCTGCAGGGTCGACAGGCAGGGCCGTCTCCAAGAACCAGGGCCAGATCGAGTGTGTGTGTGTGTGTGTGTGTGTGTGTGTGTGTGTGTGTGTGTGTGTCTGTGTGCCTGAGAGAAAAGGGGCATAGGTAAGAGAAATAATGGACCCTTCCCCCCTTGGATGAGGCTCGGTACTCTGGGAGCCCTCAGGCTCCACGCGACCCCACACCCTTCCGAGGGCGGGGGGGAGGGCGGAGAGCTTCTAACCACAAGGAGGTGATTGACACCACAGATAAGATAAGATATACAACGGCACAGAGATATACAAAGGCGCAGGGAAAGCAGTGTATTGAAAATGTGGAACATGTGCTGTGTGTTTGATTACGATCTAGTGTCGGGTTTATTCCATTTTTTTCCCTTTTTTTCTTTCAGGCAGGTGTGGTGCCGCACAACAATTGAATAGGTTCACACATTGTTCACAAATACGCACTTTGACATTTGATGACGGCAGCGAGCCAGCACTTGGACACAAAGACGAGACGTTTCGTACGATTTAAAAAAAAGTTTCTAAAGGGCTATTTTTGGATACTCTCATACAAATATATGTTCAAGCGCAGAAGAAATGCTGGCGGCCAAATGGTGCCACTATTTCTGACCTAGATTCCCATCCCAGCCACGGAGTTTTGCTCTAACTTATTTTCTTCTTCTTCTTCTTCTTCTTCTTCTTCTTCTTCTTCTTCTTCTTCTTCTTCTTCTTCTTCTTCTTCTTCTTCTTCTTCTTCTTCTTCTTCTTCTTCTTCTTCTTCCTCTGTTCAAGGCAGCCGCCGCCGTGCTCTTACAGCGCGGCGGCGGTAATGGAATTCAGCGAAAGGCAACGTGAGAAAGTCTCGCAAGCAAAATTCAACACAATGAATATTTAATCGCGATATCAAAAGATCCTCTTAAAACGGCTTCCGAGGGAGAAGAGTTGCTGTGGCGGTGTTGTTTGTCTTGGAGTCGCGGATGTGCTCACAGATGTTCTTTGATAAAACAACAGCGCTCGCTCTCCTTTGCCGTGGCAGCTCAACTAAACACTCCACATTTGGTCGCTTCCCTTATTTATTATGCGCATAAAAGGGAAGAAAGCTGGCGGTTGACACATTATTATTTTTTTTTTACCTATCGGAATGAATTAATGTCAGAACAACATCAACATCAAGTGAACATGTTTCCCTGATGTCCATCTTGGCTTTTTTTTGAAAATTTAATTCCCAAGGCTTTAGATGTCAGCCTTTCATCTTCGCTTTTCACTTCCACCCCTGTGTTGTTTTCAGAGCGCAATTCAGATAGTCTGCAAGGCAGGATCGAGGCCTCCGATCGGACAGAGAGATAATCGATGTTATTTGGCCGTGGCCATTCAGATATAATCTGAAAACATGAGAATCATCTCGTACAACCTAGTCCCAAACTCATTACTCCACCTGGCCCAGTACACAAGTTAAAACATATTGGGCACATTGGCCTAGCAATTTGATCTTGATATATATATTGACTATAGTATGTTCGCCACTGAAGTGCATACTGCGATATCCCGGCTTCCAAGGGATAGTATGTATTACATTTCATTTGAGCTACCAGTTTTAGATGAGGAGTGTCACAGCTTTGATAGATTTAGGGTGAAACGGTCTTCACTTACATTCGGCCAAATGTACATCACGGATCATAGCGACAAAAACCCCGAAACAAAATGATCTCTATTTGAGCCTTTTCAGTGAAGTGTATCTTTTACCAGCTATGCTATGAAACCAAGAGCATACAAACAAGCCATCGTGGAGGCAGATAGATGGAGCGCTGGGAAATCTCGTGTATGCCCAACACATCGCTGGTCAAATCATAGGATGGGAGGCTCTTCACGCGCTCATCACCGAGGACTCTGGATGCCTGCGCCCTTATTGAAGATGCTATCCGACGGACGGCGTTATGACGATGAGGGAGAAGCGGCGCTAGCTGGCCATAAAGAGAAAGTGAGTGTGGGAGCCTTTCCCAATGGCATCCCATGAAAGGTGAGCAGGATACCACGCTATCTCCTCCTCTGCAAAGGCGATAAAGTGAAGCCCGCTTGGACGGTGTGTTTTGAATAAAAAACTGAGCAGTTGTCATAGGGAGAGCGTCGTATCTCCAGGGTTCATCGGGGACGACGCGTCTGTTGTGCGCTTCATAGCACAACCTTATGCTATATAATTTGTCCTTCTTTCCCTCCCTCAAATAAATCCCTCATATTCTCTGGCAAGTGAAGAAATGGGAAGGAACCAAGTGGATAGGAACAAAAAGGAGGTGTCACAGCTTGTCACAGACAGAGACGCCGAGGCCTGACTCACAAACCAGACTCTAGATTAACATCTAAAGTCTGGTGGCAGGTGAGCTCAAATCTGTGTGAAATCCGGGGCGTTTCACTTTCTTTTCGACCATGTTTGTGGCACAAGTTTCAAATTTGTTTCGAACCAATCATGTACCTGGAGATGTGACTCCCGGGAACATGACCGGCGGAACCACAACAGACCTGATATATATACCATATTAATTGGAAGGGACAAAATACAACTGTGGACGGATTGCCAGTCTACAGCGCTGTTACCATAGTGATGACCATGGCCACTGTAGAAAATAATTTTCTTTTTCTACACTTTGTCTTCTGAAACCTCCGTCGTGCTACCGTCGAATGAGTTACTTCCCAACTCCGAGGGGGGGGTAACTATGGGCCCTCGCACGGTACTGGTGCTATGTTGTCTCCCCCCCCCCCCTCGAAAAGTTTGGCTAGAGCATTTGTGGAACTTCTGGATGCGAGATTACTT
>CM051001.1:34768655-34771155 GCA_027704905.1 Muraenolepis orangiensis
TCTGACTCATCGGGGATCTGGCGCCCCGCGGGTGGCGGTCAGAGCCCTGGAGGCGGAGCCTCCACGTCTCCAGGGCTCTGACTCATCGGGGATCTGGCGCCCCGCGGGTGGCGGTCAGAGCCCTGGAGGCGGAGCCTCCACGTCTCCAGGGCTCTGACTCATCGGGGATCTGGCGCCCCGCGGGTGGCGGTCAGAGCCCTGGAGGCGGAGCCTCCACGTCTCCAGGGCTCTGACTCATCGGGGATCTGGCGCCCCGCGGGTGGCGGTCAGAGCCCTGGAGGCGGAGCCTCCACGTCTCCTGCCGCTACTGCGGCTTCTTAGGGAGCGGGGGGTGGGGCGCGAGGCACAATCCATCCATTAAAAAGCTTTTAATCAAGGTTTATTTACATACCCACAATGGCAGTCACCTCCCCACTGCCACCCTCCCCCCCACATCCCCAACCACCACCACCCCGGAGTGAGAATTAAGTGAACATGATGTGTGCTCTCTCAGCCGTGAGTCTGCCCTGTTTCTCCCTCCAATGGTTAATTTGAAGAGTGCTGTGGACGTGGCTTCTTGCCATTTCACACATGGCTACATCATCAGCCCAGTGGGCACAGGCGCCCGCCGGCCAGCGTCCGCGTGGCGTCTTACGTGTCCACGCGTGACTCGGCTCCCGTGAAATATTGAAGTGCTCCAATGCCGTGTGGGATTCTTGTCTCTTCATTTCCTCTTTTTTTTCTATCTTTTTATCTAAATTCTTAAATATATTTATCCACCCCTCCCTTCCCCCTCCTCCCTCCCCACACACACACTTCCTAGTTTTATTTTTTTCCCGTGCCGTTAGGAAGTCCTCGTCATCTGGACCCGTGAAAGAGCGACTCCATCGCAGCTGCAGCCGAGTGAAAAGGCTGATTGGAGTGAATCCATTCCATAGGTTCAATGGGGAAGCTTCTCTTAGATGCCGGCGCTTCTGGTTGCAGCCCTGACAGCGTTATAATGTGATGATGAAAAGGGGGAGGGGGGAGGGGGAGGAGGAGGAGGAGGGGGAGGAGGAGGGGGAGGAGGAGGGGGAGGAGCAGGCGTGGGGTGACTTCACTGGCTTGGCTGCGTTTGGCGAGAGACGGCGGGAGCAGTCGGCACAGGCGCCAAGGGAGAGACGGCGGTTCGGAGTGTGTATGTGTGTGTGTGTGTTATTGTTAGCTTCCGCTGCTGCTGCCCCCCTGTTCATCTCCGCAGTGATCCGATGCACCGCTGGGCCCTGGATCTCTTTGTCTGGCACACACTGTGGTCGTGACGCGGGTCAGACCCCCGACCTAATCAGTCAAGAGTTTGAGTGTCATGCCCAAATAAACAGGAAACCGGGGGCCAATCCACAGGAAACGGTACAGCGACTGAAGCGACAGGGTGTGATGTTCACACGGAAGGATAGCACACAATGCGGCGCATGCTCAATGAAGTGCCTTAACTTAACAGCCTTATATATATATATATATATATATATATATATATATATATATATATATATATTATATATATATATATATATATATATATATATATAGATATATATATATCTATATATATACATATATATATATATATATATATATATGGCATACATGTGTGTCACTGCACATCAAGAGTGTCACACACTTGAGGAGGCAACTTTGTTGTGTGTGTGTGTGTGTGTGTGTGTGTGTCTGTGTGTGTGTGTGTGTGTGTGTTTAAGATGTTTGTTTTTTCCATTTACAAGTACAATGGACCGCAGTATTAATTTCCTACAACAATACTATACTAAGCTATACAACACTATACTATAAACAACACTATATACTATCTATGATATACAACTATACTGTATACTATGTACTATACTAGATACTATAAACAACACCACTATAACAATACTGTACACAATAAATATAACAATTTAAGTGACTGATGGATGATGTATACACATGGAGAATTATGCAAAAAGCATAAACGTGTTGGTGTGTGTGTGTGTGGGGGCCAGGCTGAGCTCACATCCCCCGCTAACCTTCCACCCACGCTGGAAAGTAAATGGCCGCCAATCTCTTCCTCTCTCCTCCTCCTCTTCTCCCGGCTGTGTGATGCCATGTCTGCAGCTAAACGGAGGAGAAGCCCACCGTTTTTTAGGTGTTTTTGACGGTAAAGTGTGTCTGAAGTATAAAACCAATGGACTCCAACGTATGGCTGATGTGAATGGCTTAAGTAGGTGTTAGTTGCTTGGTAATGCAAGGTGCACCCCATGACGTAACAATAGCTCTCTGGAGCACGCTTTGTGAAGCGTTTCAACATGACTCCACCACATGGGAGCCATACGGGTGTAAGAGACGCCTCGATGGGTTTAAACAACTATGTTAAGAAGGTCCAATTTGATGCCAAAATAGACAACAGAAAATCTCTCTAAGAAGAAGTCACTAAAGTTTATTTTGGAAATCTACTGAACTACCAACAAAGACTTTGACTGTTTGGGGGTGGGGTTGTTTGCACTTA
>CM051001.1:34788655-34808655 GCA_027704905.1 Muraenolepis orangiensis
TTTTCTGTTCCTTTAATTGACGTGCATGTGTTTAATAAAGGCAACGAGTACAGAAGCGGAATTCAATAATCCACAAAACTCGACTTGTTTCAGGAGGGGGAGAAAGGAACGGACGGTTAGAGAGCACCAATCACAACCCGACTGCCACCACAGGGTTCTTATTCGGTCAATAGAATCGATTAATTACAACGGCACAACGAATTTTGCTCATTTATTGAGACAGCCAAAATGCTTTTAGGCAGCAGCAGCACAGTGCATTCAATCAGAGACGAGATCGTCCATATGCTTCAGACTCTAATGCATTGGAGTGAAATGGAGGTCAATTTGTGCACTAAACACCAATGTGAGAGTGCTATTTGAAAGCAGACATGATGATGAAAGAGGTGCAAGCAAATGGAGTCTCTGGCAAAGTAAAATATATTTGATGGATTTAATGAGTGACAACTCTGTTTTTATAAAGCCCAGCGAAAACCTGATTTGAACTTGGCTGTGATGTGCAGGTGGTGGTAGAGTTAGACAGGGCCAGGTTTGGTAACTAGTTAAATAAATCTTAAGAATTACTGCATTCATCACATGGTTTCTGGTCTGGACTTGAGCTAAGTCTTGACCTGCATTACGCTTAAGATCGTTATGCAATCATGGCTCAAAGCGACTCATCTGTCTGGGGCGCTGCACTGTTTATGAATTACTAGAGATGGTCACTTTGCTAACATGTGAAGACATCTCCTCCTTTTGGTAGATGGAGACTAGCAGGTACATGCGATATGCAAACAGGTGTCCACACCTGGTGAATATGCTAATCTGTGGTTGCGCCAGGATGATGAAACTGCTCTTGAATAAAGTCAGAGATGCATTTTGTTATTCTATCCCACATGTATTTATTCAGGAAGTCACAGTGAGGTCAAGCACCTCTTCTTCTTGCAAGAGAAACGCGTTGACTGGCGCCGACTCCGCTAGCACCTACCTCTGACCACCTGGTGGACCAGAAGGCCGTTTCCCAACTCATCGATAACCCCTCATTTCTGTGGAAACGCGTGGGGAAAGGTGGCAATGATCTACATGTTTTGAATGAAATACACCAAAAAAAACAAGCAATCCAACAAGACACAAGTACCAATTGTATCAACCGTCATCCCCCCCCCCCAGCCAGAAGAGCCCGTTCCACATCCCCCCCCCCCCCAGCCAGAAGAGCCCGTTCCACATCCCCCCCCCCAGCCAGAAGAGCCCGTTCCACATCCCCCCCCCCCCAGCCAGAAGAGCCCATTCCACATCCCACTCCCCCCCCCCCAGCCAGAAGAGCCCGTTCCACATCCCACTCCCCCCCCCAGCCAGAAGAGCCCATTCCACATCCCCTCCCCCCCCCCCAGCCAGAAGAGCCCATTCCACATCCCCCCCCCCCAGCCAGAAGAGCCCGTTCCACATCCCCCCCCCCCCAGCCAGAAGAGCCCATTCCACATCCCCCCCCCCCCCAGCCAGAAGAGCCCGTTCCACATCCCCCCCCCCCCAGCCAGAAGAGCCCATTCCACATCCACTCCCCCCCCCCAGCCAGAAGAGCCCGTTCCACATCCCACTCCCCCCCCCAGCCAGAAGAGCCCATTCCACATCCCCTCCCCCCCCCCCAGCCAGAAGAGCCCGTTCCACATCCCCCCCCCCCCCCCCAGCCAGAAGAGCCCGTTCCACATCCCACTCCCCTCTCCCGCCTGCACCCCAACACTGAATATTGTTGTTTCATTTTGTTCATTGTATCAGCAGAAGGAGTCCCATCTTTAAAAGTCGCGGCTTGAAGTGAGATGGATCTTGCCCTTTCTGTTCTGGTATGGGCAGTCAGGTATGGGCAGATAATTGCCAGGCCTGTGGAGCACACAGATGATTACAGGGCTTTATTGTCTCTCCCAGGCACAATCAACCCTGATTCAGCAATCTTACCATTGCCTGGTGATGTATGGGTCCCTCTGTCTTTCTCCCTACATGGTGTGTCCCTGGTGTGTCCCCACCTTCCTCTGCTTGATCCCCTGACTCTTATTCTGTGGTTTGGCAGACGACAGCCATGTGTTGTTCCCGTGACGGTTCGTGGTGTGCTCACGTGTCCCAGTTCCTGTTGTTCTGTGCGCAAAAGATGCTGCTAAAAAACACTAACTGTGAAGCCGTTTGTCAAGCCAAATGTTTTTCAGCATTACGTTATCATCATAATATTAACAGTAAATGTTAAATGTTAACTCGTCAAATAAAAATAATTTGTAATTCGGTTACATTCGTATGTTTCCAGTGGCAAGAGGGACATCTTCTGCCAGGGCATCTTTGCTCACAAGAAAGACGTTTATTTTTAGAAAACATATTATACGTCATTACAATGTACAATGAAGAAAGCATAAATATCCTTCACGGAAAGGCACTTGTAGCCTTCTATTGACATTTAGTGAATGACAATTTGGAGAGAGTAATACCGGTGACATTTGCTGCTGAGACCTGGCACTGCGTTTCACTGAGGCTCACACTGGCGGCTTGCGACAGGGAATTTTACGCTGTCTAAAAATATCGACTGGCATGACGGAGAATTACGGGGACGATGGTAGGCTCGGTGTCACCTGTTCTCATCCACCTGGCCAGGAACTATTAATATCGCATCGTGACACGACACTGCCGAGAGGAGAGGTCCTACGGAAGGGGATTTCTCCTCGTTTCGGCGGGAATCTAGCTCAAAGTCGACTTAAAAGTACAGCGTGACACGCGTAGGGTATGCTACCGCTAATACACTTAGAAGAATCCCACCTGTGGATAAATACAGTATGTAATACCATGGATAAAAGAATTTCTCGCAGTTTACACGGTGTGTTCCTCTCTGTTATTCCTTTCTTTTGGATATTTCTCTGATTTGTGTTTCCCAAACGGCAGGGTTCTTTAGATCCCATAACTGGTGCTTTTACACGGCGGTTGTGTGTGAGAAAAGCCAGTTTTCGATAGAACCATGTATATAATTCTGTGTAAATATATACCCCCGGAATTAGGTCCTTCTGTGAAGTCCTTGGATTCCCCCCCCCACGCAGTTCAATACCAACAGCGTAACGCTGCTCTGAATACACACAACATACATACATACAACCTCACGTTACGTAACCTGCTATCGTATTTGTTATTAATTGTGATGTGTGTGTTCGTGTGTGTGTGTGTGTGTGTGTGTGTGTGTGTGTGTGTGTGTGTGTGTGTGTGTGTGTGTGGCTGCTGGCTTGCTTTATCGCAATATCGGCATTCATCAGGGGTAATCGTAACGCCATCGTGGCGTTAATGATTTGTTAATTCTCTCCAACGCTGTGTAATTAAGGAGGAATTAGCCGCTAATCCAACGCCTTTCAACTGTCCTTGCCACCTGTCCATGGTCTCCAGACTGGAGCTTTGATGTCAGACCAAAATGTGTGCATCACAATCACAGTTGAAAACACTGTCAAATCTTACTTTATTCCCACTAATATGTGTCATCCACACACAATACATACCAGACCGCCAGGCAAAATAGGCTTGTGCAACCCTAATGCATTCTGGGTTGCATCCTATTCTAAAGGAAACGGTACCATCTATGTTGTCCCCAGTGACTTAGGGAGTCAGAGGGAGGCATCCATCAAAGTCCATTTGGCCCTGGCGTCAATCCATACCGTTCCAATCAGGTTGCCGGTGATCGCTCCTAAACACACAGGATAAATGCGGGCTGGCACAAGTTGGCAGAGCCAGGTGCTTTAATGGAGGCCAAGGCGCTTGTGAACAGAATGATTAGATGACCACACGCAGTTAGCCTCATCTCCCCTAGCCTAGCCAAACCAACAGAGGGAGAGAGACAGGCAGAGACGGATTGAGAGAGAGGGAGAGGGGGGTGAAGGAGGGAGATAGAGACACAGAGAGGAGGGGGGGGAGGGAGTGAGATCGGGTGGAAGAGAGACGGAGAGAGAGAGAGAGAGGGCGACAGTGAGACGAGAGCAATCGAAATGAGGCAGCTAGCTAAACTGGACCTCTCCTTCAGCGGCCCTCCTAATTGGCTATCCAGAGACAGCCGCCTTTGTTGCTGAAAGAGTCAAACAATAAATGGTCCCACTGTTCTCCCTGGAGACCTTTTGATGAGCAACCAAATCAAATCTCTTCTTTAATTTGATCGTGCTGTGTCCTGGCACAATGTTTACCGCTGTAAACAACACAACAAATCAAGAAATAATATGCTTTTTCCCCGCCAAATGTACAAAGAAGAGCCTTGTGTTTAATTGATGCTGGCAAGCGGAATGAAGGGACTTTTATCTGTGTAATCAGGTCAAGGTAGAGTGGGGATGTCTTGATGACATGCTTCGTCTTTTATTCAGGCTTACATAGTAGCAATGAAATGAAATGCTGGTGATAGCAACAAATGCTCTCTCTCGGTCTCTTTCTCTCTGTCTCTCTGTCTCTCTGTCTGTCTCTCTGTCTCTCTGTCTCTCTGTCTGTCTCTCTGTCTCTCTGTCTTTTCACACTGGGCTTAAATACGGTATTTGCGGCGCTGCAAAACTAGTATTGTTTCGCTTTTGCTTTCACACTGGCAAGTAATGCGCATTCACTACCCAACTAGTGCGCATTAACTAATCTACATTGGGGTAGGTGGTTTAGATCCTGAAGTAACTAGTTTGGGTGCCAAGCAATAAAACTACTACGGGTTTCGCTTCCCATGTGTGTGTGATCTCTGTTTCTCTCTGTCTCTCTATCTCTGTCCTTCGGTCTCTGTCTCTGTCTCTCTCTCTCTCTCTCTCTCTCTCTCTCTCTCTCCTCTCTCTCTCTCTCTCTCTCTCTCGCTCTCTGTCCCTCTTATTGTCCTTCTGTCTCTGTCTCCGTATCTCTTGCTCTCAACAAGGAACACCCAAGTGGTGGCAAGGAAAGACCCAAGTGGTCATTACACATGGGTATGTTGGCCCAGTTCTGATCCCCCAGTTATCAGTTCTGGAGACCTGTGGATGGTTAGTGGGGGTTTGAGTCTGAGTGTCTTGGACAGGTGAGGGGAGGGATTGTAATATCAGTTAATACCACCCACCAAATGGTGGGTGGTAGGAGTTGTGGTGCTGAAGCCACCAGCCACTCTCTCTACTGCGCCACCATGGCCATAATCCTGATCCACTCAGAATTTATCATTTACATTACGATTCACATGACATTGTTCATTTTGCAAAACTTCGAGATTCCATTTAGTTCCCAAGGAGAGAACATTCAGCAGAAGTTGAACCCGGGTGTCCAGCGCTGTGCAACCAATACAATGGGATACTATAATAACGTTCTCTTTGGAAACCCAAGAACATTTTGGAAACTGTCATGTCAATTGTAACGTCATCAACATCAAATTAGATTCTCGCTTCGAGGTTGGTATTGTAAATTTGTGGAGCACGTTCACCATGGAAATGTGATTTTAGAAACATAACAATGTCCTGTTAATTGTAAAGTCAATTAATACCTCCAATCAAATCAGAGCAAATTGGAGATGTCGGTTCAAGACCCGCTAATAACGCACTCCTTGGAAACCCAACAACTTTTTGAAAACGATGTCACGTGAATTGTAATCATAGTAGTAATCATAGTCATAAACTCAGAGCATGTCTTAGCCAGCGTCTCGTTGGCATAGTTGCGAGTGCGGCAGGTTAACAACTCTGAAGACCTGTGTTCGATTCCTATTAAGGTTGGTGTTGTGAATGATGATGTTGTGCTGTTGTACATTGAAGGTAAGCATGACAATGTGTATTAATAGTTGAAATACTTATTAATGAGTTGTAATATTTTGTCATACGTTGTAATATTTCTAGTTAGTTGTCATATTTCTTCATTAATTGTTATATTTCTAGTTAGTGTGCATCTGTGTGTGTGTGTGTGTGGTCTAGCGGAGGGCCCAGCAGGTCTATTTTTTTTCCTTTATTTTCATTCGAGAGCCAGCCAGCACTGAGCTAGCCAGCCAGCGTAAGGGGTCAGCCAGCCAACCTGCCTGCCTCCCTTCCTTCCTCCCTCCCTCCCTTCCTCCCTCCCTCCCTCGTCGGCCAAAACACTGCAGTTGGGTCCAGTTTAGAGGAATTTTATCATCCAGCCCTGATTTTACTTATTCATTTTACTGGGGCCCAGCCAAGCTTTTCACACTCTGCGAAGTAGACCCGCCCTACTCCGCCTCTGATTGGCTCTGACCCTGATAGTATTACCCTATCCCTAACCATCTCACTCCTCATGCCTTAACCTAACTAATCCAACCAACGAAGGCAATGAGTACTAGCCAATCAGAGGTAAAGTAGGGCGGGTCTTTGCGGAATGCGAGTTGGGTGAAAATACGGATTTGTTTAAATTGTCAAATACGGAACGATTCAGTATGTTACTGGACGCGTGGAAACCCGTGTGGAAACACATTCTTCAGAACATCCTTACATGATGACCCAATCAACCTCTTTTAAACTTCCTTAAGTTTAACTTCCTTAAAGGTGCAATGTGTAAGATTTGTCCCACTAGCAAATTTGTCTAAATTTGTCCTCCGAAATAGCTAGCTAGCTAGCTGCTAACTCAAGTAAATATCTCTTGCAACACAATACATAGACATCTTTAACATTAAAACTGTTATTTCTCTCACACATTGCACTTTTAATGCTCCCCATGAGATGGCAGGCCTGGGATAATGTCAGGGTTCTTTACCACTAGCTTCTCCGTAGCATCACAAACGGTAGCTTTTGGCCCTCCGTGGTTGCACCACAATGGTTTTAATGTTTTAATTTAATCAGCTGCACCTAGCCGAGACTTTTTATCAGCCTTGTGTGCTTGGTTGCATCTCTCTCTCTCTCTCTCTCTCTCTCTCTCTCTCTCTCTCTCTCTCTCTCTCTCTCTCTCTCTCTCTCTCTCTCTCTCTCTCTCTCTCTCTCTCTCCTTCACGCTCACTTCATAAGAACTAAATTATGCATGCGTTGGGGGAATAAATCAACTTGGACACACTGACAAGAAAGGACACAACTGAGAAACCATAAATTCTGCCAGAAAATATGATATTAAAGAGAGCAGGGAAGAATAAAAGGATGTATAACCTGGCTCCCTTGCTGCGTGTCTTCCCGTCTCCACGTTGCTCACGGTAACTGTCCATCATCAGTGGGTTTTGGGGAGGGGGGGGGGGGATGAGGGGGTGTGATCCGTGGATCAGGAGCAGGAGCACCTGGCTGCAACCTTGACTAACTCCAGACTACCCGGAGTGTGCATCCCGGCACCATGCGTTTCAATTGGAAATCATGACACGCTGTCGTGACACGTGGTCGATACACACAAGGTAAACCACGCTTAGGTCGCTAGCTAAACCTGGTAGGAGGTCGCTAGCTAAACCTGGAGGTAGCTGGCAGCACTAGCGGTTTGTTTTTAGTGGCCATGATTTTTTTTTTACGGATTTCTGCTCTTCATCTTATATACCAAAGCTTGAATGCTTGGACATTAAATGATATCTACATGTCTGTAAGTAGGTGTAAATCATCAGTGTGTGTGTGTGTGTGTGTGTGTGTGTGTGTGTGTGTGTGTGTGTGTGTGTGTGTGTGTGTGTGTGTGTGTGTGTGTATGTGTTTGTGCTTATGATTGTGTGGGAGTGTGTTGGCACATCTACAGCATGTGTTACCAGTACATATGAGCATTTACATATGTACTGTGTAACGTGTGTGAGAGAGAGTGGGAGAGAGAGAGAGAGAGAGAGAGAGAGAGAGAGAGAGAGAGAGAGAGAGAGAGAGAGAGAGAGAGAGAGAGAGAGAGAGAGAGAGAGAGAGCGAGAGAGAGAGAGAGAGAGAGAGAGAGGAGGGGGAGGGAGAGAGAGAGAGAGAGAGAGAGAGAGAGAGAGAGAGAGAGAGAGAGAGAGAGAGAGAGAGAGAGGGGGAGGGAGGGAGAGACTCACAGAGAAACTATGTGGGTGGGCCTTTCAAAGTGGAAAGCCATTACTCTCTATACTACTGTGTGTGTGTGTGTGTGTGTGTGTGTGTGTGTGTGTGTGTTGTGTGTGTGTGTTGTGTGTGTGTGTGTGCACTTCTGAAGATGCAACATGCTGCTTCTGTTTGAATTGACATGAGCTGTCTTTGTGATTAGGACAACAATTTGGCAGGCAGGCTGTTTGTGTTCTAACTCTGCTGTTAAACCCTTCTTCAAAGCCTTGGCCACACATTTAGGCGACTTTACCGTTCCTTCAATTCCCCTTTTTTCAACTTAAGGGGAAAACCTCTGAGGCTCAGAATTTGTGCAATGGAACAGCAAGTGGAAGGAAGGGAAGAAGAACAATAAACCCATCTCATGGAGTTATTGGTGCAGTTGAAAACACAGAGTGAATATTATCTCACCGCCAAGCAGCTCCACGGGGGGTTGCTTGACTGTAGTAAAGATGACTGTGTTGCTATCGTGGAAATTGTGGGCTGTAGTAAGAGTTTGGTCATTTACATTTTGCATCGCTTGTATCTAAAATAAGCGTGCAGTGGACACATAGCTGTACAAGAGAAGAGTAAAGGTTGAGAAATCTTAAGGGCCGACAGTCGCTCAGTCTGTTGAGACTTGAGCTTGGGAACCGGAAGGTCGCTGGTTCAAGTCTTGCCCACTGCTCAAGGCACCAGACCCCTCCACTCCTCCTCGGGCGCTGTATATAAAATAGCTTCCCACTGCTCCTAATACTAGGATGGGTTAAATGCAGAGAAACTAATTTCACTGTGTGTGTACATGTATGTGAATCAATAAAGAGGATTCAATCCTCCAGATTTAGATTTAGATTAAGATTAAGATCTTGCTCCAGGATGCTTGCAGGTGGTCTTGGGAACCTGGGGAGCCTTCAAACCGCGCCTCGACACAGATTCCAAAGCGCCCGCAAATCAAGAATCAAAAAAGTGAATAGTGTCACACCGTATGTTAATTTAGCAGCGTTCCAATCAAATTAGAGAGATACATGCGACAAGACAAAGAAACAGGCAGTGTAAATACGGTGCTCTATCCACTCCTGAAGCACCAGCAGTTTGCCATCATAGACTTCTGTATCTTCTACCCCGTCACGCTCCGCTCAGACGTAAACATGCGTGAGGCAGCTATTTATTTTAGTTTTGTGATGTCACAATGCGTCTTGGGAGAACATCCTAATTAGCACGTGCTCAGGGATGCTCCCGCCAACGGGAGTGGCGTTTGTTTGGACTTCTGATCATTAAATAGTATTAGGTGTATGTGATCTCGTGGCCCCGGAGGCCAGAAATACAACCACACCGGCAGTGAATGCACGATTCAACATACAGTATGCACTGTGTGATGTACAGTCTATTAAAGACCTGTAGTACACCACGATATAAGTGAGCCAGGAAGAAGGAATGTAGGTTGGAATAGATCCTCTGGTGGGGCGTTGCCCCAATTCTTAAAATAAGGCATTTGGTCTTCTGTCAATCTCACCCATTTTCTCTCTCACACCATTTTCTCTAAACACACACAAACACACTCTCTCTCTCTCTCACAAACAGACAGACACACACACACACACACGCACACACACACACAGACGCACACACACACACACACACACACACACACACACACACACACACACACACACACACACACACACACAGACGCACACACACACACACACACACACACACACACACACACACACACACACACACACACACACACACACACACACACACACACACACACACACACACACACACACACAGACGCACACACACACACACACACACACACACACACACACACACACACACACACACACAGACGCACACACACACACACACACACACACACACACACACACACACACACACACACACACACACACACACACAGACGCACACACACACACACACACACACACACATACACACAGATACAGTTCAAGGCAATTTTCTTTGTGGTTTCTGTGCAGCTTTCTGTGATTCCCACTTAAAAGATGCTGGACAGTGTTCAACCGAGCGCTGCTTGGCTGCCAGCGGCCCTCGTTTACCCAGGGATTGTCAACTTAGGAGAAGCACACACACACACGCGCGCGCATACACACACACACACACACACACACACACACACACACACACACACACACACACACACACACACACACACACACACACACACACACACACACAGTGAGCCCAGTTGCCACCCCCTCTGTTTCCCTGCCAGCCTTTAATGTTTAATCCATCATCACCAACAAGAGGTAGAGTCCAGGCTGGAGGTTCCTGAGCCAGCCTCCCATCTCCCTCGCGCCTCGTCTCCTAACCTCAAAGATCATGAATATTCAAGGCTTTGATGACATCACTCTGTCATTATTATTTGAAATCGTTTTAGGAACAATCCCATGTTTTTTTGGAAATGATTTATACTTTTTATATTGATTTATGATTGAACAGATACACACACACACACACACACACACACACACACACACACACACACCCCTACGGTAGATTACATGGAAAAACGAAAATATTTTAAAAAATCGTTCTGTTAATCTGATCCGTCTCGTTCGTGTGTGTGTGTGTGTGTGTGTGTGTGTGTGTGTGTGTGTGTGTGTGTGTGTGTGTGTGTGTGTGTGTGTGATAAAGAGAGAGAGCGAGAGAGAGACATAGAAAGAGAGAGAGAGAGAGAGAGAGTTTGTGACACCCTTTACTGCAGCCCTAATGAGAGGCAGAGAACCAAAAGAGCCAGCCAATGAGATTAGACGACACTCAATTCAATTAGCAGGGAGCCTCCACGGGTGAGGCTTCAAACCTACTCCTCTTAACACCCGCCTCACAGAAGGAGGGGGAGGAGGAGGAGGAGGAGGAGGAGGAGGAGGAGGAGGAGGAGGAGGAGGAGGAGGAGGAGGAGGAGGAGGAGAGGAGGAGAGGAGGAGAAGGAGGAGAAGGAGGAGGAGGAGGAGGAGGGGAAGGGAGACTGGCATTTCCCTGGCGCTTAGTGGCAGAATGTTGTGCCGCTACACATAATATTGTCACATTGACGAGCACATGAGGTGTCATCACAGCCCGTTGTAGGAAGGATGGTAGTAGACGACTTCTGAAGTCGATGCTCATAACAAGACACTCGCCGTGCTAGAGTGACTCCCGGAGACGGAGGAGAAAATGGTTGCCTTGTTATTGCTGTTGTTGTTTGGACACCGATGCACATGTTTCCTCTTTGAATTAAAACCGCGGCCCGCTGTACCGACAAAACAACCAAACTAATCCTGGTTATATTCAAAGATTGACGGAATAATTCACATTATTTTCCTGTTTGAGCTCTTCATACCGTGTAACATGTTGATGTTGTGCATGTTTCGGCAATGGAAAGTAGCAATCGCTACAACACTTACACACCGTCGACACAAGTACATGCTAATGTTGCTTAGAGGGAGGCGCCAGAGAGGATATGAGCTCAGGTAATCCAGTGGCTCCCAGAAGTCCCAGGAACGACAGCGTGTACCACTGTACTGGACCTGGACCTATTTGATTCAAGGGGGCCTTTAGGTGCTGGATGAACACCAAAACAACCAATGATTTGGGACGGAATAATAAATGTGCAGTGCGGCACCAATGGTGACAAACAATTTTAAATAAAAATGCGTGCGGGCGTGTTTACAACGCCAGCGGAGAAGAGCGCCGAGATGAGCCGAGATCCGCAGGGGGGCAGCCGGCCCCGTCTGTGTTCTGCCAGAATTTATGGACGGCGATAAGGAAATCCTGTTGTCTTCCAAGAATTGATGTGCCGCACTGTATTACATTTGTAGATGCTTCTCGAACGGCGCCTTCCCAGAGAGAGCGGCGTGTGACGGATTTATGGGCCTCCCCCCCCCGCGGAGAGAAGAATAAAAATCCCTGGCAAAGCCCTCCATGAGGAGAGCGCCCTGCTCTCGGCCGGAGGGTGGATCCCTGTGATCAGTTAATGTTGAAAGTGGCCGTGAGCCCAGCCTACCAGCCACCGTGTCCACGGTCCAACGTCCACGTTGATAGCGATTTTCGCCTAACGCTTAGCTTAGATCGTCGGGCTTTTTGGTTGCCGTCGGCGTTCCAAGATCCGCCGTGAACCCGGGAGGAGCGCTTGAGGAACCGATTTTAGTTTAAGTTTTTTGTATTTACCTTTTGTTATTGTGAGATGTATGAACCTCTCCGTGTCGCGGCGGTTCGCCAGGTCCTGCTGTGAACAGTTTGAACAAAGCAAAATATATATTTTTTTAAAACAAAACTTTTTTCTGCTGACTTTGCACACACAGTATAAGAGTGTAAGTAACTAGGATTAGTGGCTCTGCATAGAGTATTGGGCCCTGATAGATTTCATCTATTAATTTCCATACAAATGTAAAAACCAGGCAGGCCTGGAATCTTCCTTAAATCTAAATGAATGCAATTGTTACATTTTTTTGCAGATGAAGGGGTTTGCCAGAGGCAACGGGAGATAGAGTGAAGCGCAAATCAGCATTTTCAAAATAAAAGCCCTTCCGCGATCCTAATCGGGTTGACGAGGCACCGTTTCTCCTTATTCCCACATTGGCATTAGTTAGCCGAGCTAACCTAGTCCCTCCCCTTTTGTATTTCTGACCGGGCAGGAGAGGGGGGGGGGGGGGACCACGTGCAGCACTGATTAAAGGTTCACCCCACAGGGGGGGAGCGTCATCCAGGCCATGTTAGCACAAGAGCACACACACACAAACACACACACCGTCCGCCTCCACCCCTGCGTGCGTGAAAATACATGGATGCTTGCAACCCTGAAACAAACACGCCCCCCCCCCCACTTGGCCCATTCCACAATGTCTGGCGGACGCAACTTATGGCGTCTAGCATGATCACCAGGTTAAACGGTTCAGTGGATCCGCTAGCTTTTTTACCAGCCTCTCGCTCTCAGCACTCTCTCCCCCTCCCCCCCCCCCCCTCCCTCCCCCCCCCCCCCCCTCTCCCCCCCCCTCCCCCCGTTTTGACCCAGTTAGTCTGCATGACGTCTCCTAATGCAAGAGGCTTTTAAAAGCCCGGGAAGGCGGCCATGTGACTCCCGCTGGTTATGCGGCCGCTAAGGGTCTCAACATATGCTTCCACAAGGTAATAATGGATCAGAGCCACTTCGGCATATTTCTTATATTTCTTTGATTGTGTGTGTGTATATAAAAATATATACATGATATATATTACCCAAAGCAATATATATATATATAATATATCTTTTTTAATAAATACTGTGTGTGTGTGTGTGTGTGTGTGTGTGTTTGTGTGTGTGTAATATATATATATATATATATATATATATATATATAAAATGTAATATCAATAACATAGATACTATCTGTTTATTGAACGGCAAGTACATCTTCCACCTTTACCACCAGTCCGGGCTTTTTATTACAACGTTTCAGAGCTAGCAGGCAGGAGGGAAACCGGCTACAGGAAATCTATGACCCAGACGGCTATATGTCGTGTCTGCGTGCGCTGACAATGCCTGACCTCAATATATCACCTTTAAATGCATGTTGTGCTACAGCAACTTTCAAGAGCCATTCAGAGAGAGAGAGAGAGACAGAGAGACGGAGAGAGAGAGAGAACAACAGCGATGTCTTAACTCAAAGGAGATGGAAGACGTTAGCTGGCTGGGTTGGATAACCTCGAGGGGCTAGCGTGCGTTCAGCTTTTCTCCTCTGCACACAGAACAGGACCTGCTACCTGGGCCGCCTGCCACGCGCTTCCTCGGGTACCGCTGCTCAGCGGCGTTACCGTAGCAAGACCCCCACCCCCCTCCCCCGGGAGGGGGGAGGGGGGTGGGAGGGAGGGTGCCCACTCCTCTAAGGCCCTTTTCACCAGTACTGTTTATCAAGCCAAAGGCTACTCCAGCATTCAGAGCAGCGGGGAAATTAATAAATAAAATAAAGGGAAATTGCCGAAATGCAATAAGGCAGGGAGAGAGAAGAGGAGGAGGAGGAGGAGGAGGAGTAGGAGGAGGAGGAGGAGGAGGAGTAGGAGGAGGAGGAGGAGGAGGAAGAAGGTGGAGAGAGAAGAGGAGGAGGAGGAGGAGGAAGAAGGTGGAGAGAGAAGAGGAGGAGGAGGAGGAGGAAGAAGGTGGAGAGAGAAGAGGAGGAGAGGAGGAGGAGGAGGAGGAGGAGGAGGAGGAGGAGGAGGAGGAGGAGGAGGAGGAGGAGGAGGAGGAGGAGGAGGAAGAAGATGGAGAGAGAAGAGGAGGAGGAGGAGGAAGAAGATGGAGAGAGAAGAGGAGGAGGAGGAGGAGGAGGAGGAGGAGGAGGAAGGTGGAGAGAGAAGAGGAGGAGGCGGAGGAGGAGGAGGAGGAGGAGGAGGAGGAGGAGGAGGAGGAGGAGGAGGAGGAGGAGGAGGAGGAGAGAAGAAGGTGGAGGAGGAGGAGGAGGAGGAGGAGGAGGAGGAGGAGGAGGAGGAGGAGGAGGAGGAGGAAGAAGAAGATGGAGAGAGAAGAGGAGGAGGAGGAGGAGGAGGAAGAAGGTGGAGAGAGAAGAGGAGGAGGAGGAGGCAGGAGGAGGAAGAAGAAGATGGAGAGAGAAGAGCAGGAGGAGGAGGCAGGAGGAGGAAGAAGAAGATGGAGAGTGAGGAAGGGGGCTTTCTTGTTATTGCCCCCATTGTTGATGTTGCTCTTGGTTTCCTCCGTGGCTCAAAGAGATAAGGCCGACTCAGGAGAAATCATCTTTCCCAAACGGAAACCCTGTCTGTCTGTCCGGTACCTTCCATTACTCCACCCTGTTCACCAGGCAACTTATACATATTAAAGGCAGGCTGAAATATATTTTGTAACAGTCCAAAAAAATATAAATTAAATGACCATATAAGATCTGCTGATTGTCCTGTTGGTCAAATAATGACATTCAGATGTTTAGTTTTTTATGTTTCCGATATTTTATTGTGCGACGCGGAGCATAAATAAACATGACATGACCCTTTTCTTCGTATGAAGTCCAGCGCCCCTTTTCTATTCATTTTAAAAAAACCTTCATGTTTGCACGGCGGCCGCACACACAGACGCTGAGGCTCCGTGAGCCGGGGCTCCGCCCGACGGGCCGCCATTCGTCATCCCGCCGTGTTTCACTTGGCCGTAGTGCGTCTAGAAGCTCTGTGTAATGAAAATATTTCATGTTTGAATTAATGATAAGAAGATCTCTCTCTCTCTCTACGTCTTTCTCTGTCTCTCTCTCTCTCTCTCCGTCTCTGTGTCCCCCTCTCTCTCTCTCTCCGTCTCGTCTCCCCCTCTCTCTCTCTCTCTCTCTCTCTCTCTCTCTCTCTCCGTCTCTCTCTCCTCTCTCGTCTCTCTCTCTCTCTCTCTCTCTCTCTCTCTCTCTCTCTCTCTCTCTCTCTCTCTCTCTCTCTCTCTCTCTCTCTCTCTCTCCGTCTCCCCCTCTCTCTCTCTCTCTCTCTCTCCCTCTCTCTCCCCCTCTCTCTCTCTCTCTCTCTCTCTCTCTCTCTCTCTCTCTCTCTCTCTCTCTCTCTCTCTCTCTCTCTCTCTCTCTCTCTCTCTCTCTCTCGTACCCTCACTGCTGTATCTCTTGTAGAGTTCCCCTAGCTAGCGATGGGGTTCTCAAACCGCTGGTCTCGGGCAATCCTTCACTGTGTGGGTGTTGTACGGGACAGAGCTGGGAGCTGGGAGCTGGGAGCTGGGAGCTGGGAGCTGGGAGCTGGGAGCTGGAGCTGGGAGCTGGGAGCTGGGAGCTGGGAGCTGGGAGCTGGGAGCTGGGAGCTGGGAGCTGGGAGCTGGGAGCTGGGAGCTGGCAGAAGCCTCGGTTGGGGGAAATAGAATGTGCGATGTCAACATGAACGTGCCGCTCCGCTAAACACCGTGATTTAATTGTGGCCAAGTGTGCAGAGGCATCCTCCTTTAGCTCCTTCTCTATGACGGCAATATGATTCCCTCTGTACAATATCCCTCGTTTAATTAGGATATTGTCACCGGGAAGTTACGAGGGCAGATTTACACACACACACACACACACACACACACACACACACACACACACACACACACACACACACACACACACACACACACACACAGTCACACACACACACACATCCCATGCAAGAGTGCGCACACGCACACCACACACACACACACACACACACACACACACACACACACACACACGCAAACACACCCACATCCCATGCAAGAGCACACACACACACTCACACACACACACACATAGACACACACACACACTTACACACACAAAATAGGCTTACATATATTAGCCACGCTTTCAATTCCGCCGTGGACCCATCACAGATGATAGCAAAAAGGCCCTTTGACCTTGGATTCAATTCTACGCCACTCACTGCTTGCATAACTCCTCCATAACTTTGTAAAAAACAAAACAAGAAGTACAAGAACAAGGTTATGTATTTTTATATCTCATATGTCTCTCTTCCCCTCTCTCTCTTTCTCTCTCTTCTCTCTGCTCTCAACACACATCCACCCCCCCCCCCCCCCCCACACACACACACACACACACACACACACACACATATGGTGGGACATCATTTCTCTCTCTCTCTCTCTCTCTCTCTCTCTCGCTCTCTCTCCAGGCTTCTCCATCCTCCAGGCCATCATGGAGGCGGCTGTGGCCAACAACTGGCAGGTGACGGCCCGCTCGGTGGGCGGCAGCACGGACCCGTCTGAGTTCAGGAGGATCATCGAGGAGATGGACCGCAGGCAGGAGAAGCGCTTCGTGATCGACTGTGAGGTCAGCCGTATCAACATTATCCTGGAGCAGGTGAGGCCCGCCCTGATCGCACCCCGGATAACCGCACATGTCTATGTTTTAGATCTATATAGATATAGATATATCTAGAGAGTGAGTGAGAGAGAGAGAGATTTTATACCACGGCAGAGACTGAGTAACATATTCTTTCACCCCAAGCCACGAATAGCAAGAAAGAGAAACACACTTCATCTATATATACAATAATCTATTAAATTCATGATGGTGGTAATATGTAAAATGTGCTTTTTTTTATTAAATGCGAGAGGGAATAGTCTCTTAACATTATCATAACAATTGTATTATGTGTATTCATTATTCCTTTCCCCCCTCCCCCCAATAGATTGCCATATCAGTTGGGTTTTGTTGTGGCTTTCTACCGAATCTTTCCAGCAGTGTTGATATCGCATGTTGTTCGGTGGTCTGACCAACACCAAATACTCACATTTTCAACAAGCTTTCATTAGCAGAGCTAGAGAGGGGGAGAGGGAGGTACAGAGAGGGTGAGGGAGAGGGAGGGAGAGGGAGGGAGGGAGAGAGAGGGAGGGAGAGAGAGGGAGAGGGAGGGGGAGAGAGGGAGGGAGAGAGAGGGAGGGGGGAGAGAGAGAGGGGGAGAGAGAGAGAGGGAGGGAGAGAGAGGGAGAGGGAGGGGGAGAGAGGGAGGGAGAGAGAGAGGGAGGGAGAGAGAGGGAGAGGGAGGGGGAGAGAGGGAGGGGGGAGAGAGAGGGGGAGAGAGAGGGAGGGAGAGAGAGGGAGGGAGAGAGAGAGAGGGAGGGAGAGAGAGGGGGAGAGAGGGAGGGAGAGAGAGGGAGAGGGGAGGGGGAGAGAGGGAGGGGGAGAGGGTGAGAGAGAGAGAGGGAGGGAGAGAGAGGGAGAGGGAGGGGGAGAGAGGGAGGGTGAGAGAGGGAGAGGGAGGGGGAGAGAGAGAGGGGGAGAGGGTGAGAGAGAGAGAGGGAGGGAGAGGGAGAGAGAGAGAGGGAGAGTGAGGGAGAGAGAGAGAGAGAGAGAGATGGAGAGACCCTTGACGTTGCCACCGGTCTAATCCCGCGCTCCTGCTAATTCCCCCCCCCGCTCGACAACCAATGTCCTCGGCCTGAGGAGGAAATCAAAGATCTACTAGTCTTCAAAGTCGGGAAACACAATTACCCTGAACGGAGGAGTGTTATTGTGCCATTCATCTCCTTCTCTTTCTTCTCCTTTTTCTCCTTCTCCTTCTTCGTCGTCTCCCCGAGTCAACCTCGTTGGTGCCCCTCGGCGTTACGCTAGTGCTAGCGCTGGCCGTCGCGCGCTAGCTTATAAGGCGATCAGTCAGCTCCAGGATTGGATTCTTCTTGCTAACATTCATTTAGCGGCTTCTCCCTCATCGTGTTGCCCTTGCCCGACTGTGCTGTAGCTTCTCTGTTTTACCATTATCGTTTTACTGTGTTTAAATTCGATCCCCTCGAGTCATGCTTTACTTTTGTTAACAGTAACATGTGCACGGCAGGCGGCTGCTTCTGGATCCGTTCTTTACCGCAACCACGTCCGCAACCACGTCCGCAACCACGCCCGCAACCACGCCCGCAACCACGCCCGCAACCACGTCCGCAACCACGTCCGCAACCACGTCCGCAACCACGTCCGCAACCACGTCCGCAACCACGTCCGCAACCACGCCCGCAACCACGTCCGCAACCACGTCCGCAACCACGCCCGCAACCACGCCCGCAACCACGTCCGCAACCACGTCCGCAACCACGCCCGCAACCACGTCCGCAACCACGTCCGCAACCACGCCCGCAACCACGTCCGCAACCACGTCCGCAACCACGTCCGCAACCACGTCCGCAACCACGTCCGCAACCACGTCCGCAACCACGTCCCTCGGTCGGGAATCCATTGTGCTTTTTGCTTTTTTGGGTTCGTCACAAGAAGAAGAGGCAGCGTTGAACGTCACGCTTTTGACAATATGTCGCGCAAATGTATCCTCTTGTGAGGATGTTTTCGCTTTGTCCCCTCGCTGCGAAATATATATGTATCTATTTGTATATAGATATATATATCTGTATATCTATATACATAGATATACAGATATATATAGATATATATACATATCTTTATATATCTATATATCTAGATATATAGATATATATAGATAAATAAATGTATATCTATATATATCTATATAGATATATAGATATATATACATATAAATCTATATATAGATCTATATTTATTTATTTATAATATCAAACCTCATTAGAGCCGTCTATACAGCGGTCGTCTGGGCCCAGTTGGTCGTTCCCAGTGTGGGGGCTCGTCTCCCCTGAGCCTCATTGATATCATCTGGCTGTTAGTCTGACTCATCGCCCGCTATGGATATAATGGTACACATAATGGTACCCCCCCCCCCCCCGAGGATGGAGCGTACCAATAAAAATTGACCATCATCCAACACCCTGCCACCCCACCCCCTGTCTGTCACCCCAAGTCCCGTCAAAACATACAAAACCCCAACAAACCCACCGCCAGACACACACACACACACACACACACACACACACACACACACACACACAACTAACTCCCCATCTCTAGAGCATCGTCCGAGGGTTTCTCACTTGTTGTCGTTTTCTTCTGTCCTGTTTGACCAAGGCCATCGGGTGGAAGCTGTAAGCTGGCGCCCCCCCCCCCTAGAGGACGGAGACCATTGTTTTTCATCCCAATAAAAACAACAACTCAAGTCAGACTGTCAAGGCTGTCACTGTCGCTCACAGAGAGCTATGTAGCGCTACGTCGACACTTCCTGCACTCCTCAGTCCATCGAGGTCACTCTGGCTGTTGAAGGGGGGGTGGGGGGGGGGGGCTGGGGGGTGGGGGTGGGGGTGGGGATGGGGGGGTGGGGGTTGGGGGGTGGGGTGGGGTATCATGAAGCTGTGTGTAGATCCAGGCTGCTGATTGTCAAAGAGGATTTGGGGTTGGGGGAGGGTGGCTATAGCCTTATGGTTTAAGTGAGAGTAATCCCACTGCAGAGAGAGAGAGAGAGAGAGAGAGAGAGAGAGAGAGAGAGAGAGAGAGAGAGAGAGAGAGAGAGAGAGAGAGAGAGAGAGAGAGAGAGAGAGAGAGAGAGAGAGAGAGAGAGAGAGAGAGAGAGAGAGATTATATATAAATATAAAGAGAGGGAAAGAGGAATGCATAAAGAGAGCGAGAGAGGTGGGAAAGAGGGATAGCTGGAGGAATAGAGAGAGAGAGGAGAGAGAGGAAGGGGGAGAGAGAGTGATGAGAGGGATGGAGAGGGAGAGGAGAGAGAGAGAGA
>CM051001.1:34811155-34821155 GCA_027704905.1 Muraenolepis orangiensis
CCCCGGCGAGGGGGGGGAGAGTTGTGGTGGGCTGAACTCCTCCCTCTTGCTTCTTAATATAACCCCCCCCCCCTTTAGATCCAAGCCCCTGACTCTGGACCCTGGCTCCGATAAACGGGGGCCATTTACCCCTGGCGATTAGAGAATTAAGCAGGATTATAGTGCTATCATTAAACACAATGACCCCTGACTCCTTGAAGGGGGACGCTTCGTCTTTTTTTATAGGGCTCAAGATTGTAGCATCAAAGCACCTGATCTTATGAATATATATATAATATATACCTGATATATATAATATATACCTGATATTTATAATATATATATAATATATATATAATATATACTGGATTTCAAGGTATCGTAAAAAAATTAAATTAAAAAAAGCAGAGTAAAAAGCAGGACTTCCCCCGCTGAACGTAATATATCTTTTTTTATCATTCTGGCGTCCCTGAGAGCAATAATAATTCTTGAAATATTTGGCAACGAAACATGGTCAACATCTATCTGGTCAAAAATCCCCTGCTGGTTAATTATTGTGTGGCAACGTGTTTAATAAATTGAATTTAAAGTGATGACTGCATTGCAGTAATATTGTTTTTCTTCCTTGCTATGCAGAGAGGGAGGAGGATGGGAGGGAAACCTGTGTCTTGTGAAGGTGAAACCTGTGTCTTGTGAAGGTGATAGTGAACTTGTCTTGTGAAGGTGATAGTGAACTTGTCTTGTGAAGGTGATAGTGAACTTGTCTTGTGAAGGTGATAGTGAACTTGTCTTGTGAAGGTGATAGTGAACTTGTCTTGTGAAGGTGATAGTGAACTTGTCTTGTGAAGGTGATAGTGAACTTGTCTTGTGAAGGTGATAGTGAACTTGTCTTGTGAAGGTGATAGTGAACTTGTCTTGTGAAGGTGATAGTGAACTTGTCTTGTGAAGGTGATAGTGAACTTGTCTTGTGAAGGTGATAGTGAACTTGTCTTGTGAAGGTGATAGTGAACTTGTCTTGTGAAGGTGATAGTGAACTTGTCTTGTGAAGGTGATAAGGCGTGAGTGTGATCAGCCATTACAGGCTCTTTCAAAATTGCTGTGTAACTAAAATCGAGTTGTGTTACTGGGTGACACCACACAGTGGGAGGAGTTTCCACCCAGATCTATGATAGGATAGATCAGCCGACCAGTTGGTGCAGTCCACTAGGTGGGTTGGTGGACTGATCTAGTCATCATACATCTAGGGGGATGCTGTGTAATGTCCCCAAGTAACAGACCCCAAGTGTAGTCACAGTCAACGGCCTGTAACGGCTAATCACACTCACTAGTAGTAGGTCATATAATATGACACTTTAACTTCTTGTTAATTGACATTTGAATTAATGAGCAATTATTTGTAGAAATGCTTATTTATGAATAATTCATATTTATGAATCTATGATGTTTTACATTGTAGAAGTTGCACAAATACATACAAATATGTCTACAATACATCTCAAATTCAAAATTGGCTTGTGAACAGTTGACTCAGCATTAGTGGATGAAGTGACACTTGTGTATTCATTCATTCATTGACATAGTTTGGACACTTTTTGTCTTTCGAAACTTGTCTTTTTAGAGCAATTTCACTGTGTTTCAGATGTGCGTTTCACACACTCACAACTACTGATGGACACGTGTCTACTGAGGTTTCTTCTTCGGTGGTGGAGTCTTATTGCAAATAATGCACTTGGACATAGAGGAATATGTACATATGAATATATTTTCTTTGGTATTTGTGCAAAATGAATTTATTTGGATGCATTTGCACTTGTATGCATTTGCACAAATCATTGCATATTATTTCAAATGTAAATTTACAAGACACAAGTTCACTTTTGCAAAGTTGGGTCCTATTAGTATCAATAAGTATGAGACTAATCTCTCTCCATAGTTGTTGCCTGGAATCCGATAGCAGTGATAGGAGGGGAGGCCTATGGAAGAGACGCTTCACTTCACACTAATGCACCGCTACTTTTGAGGCACATTTCGATGCCACGCTTCGCATAGCAATGCAGAGGACCTTTATTAAACTGTATCGCTGCTCTTAGTCTGAACTGCTCTTTTGATTTTGAAAAATGAAAGCGAAATGTGCAGAGGAGAGAAGGGAGAGTGTCTGGTGCCATTTGGGAGACGGCCCACAGGTCGCTGTGTGGGTTTCTGTCGGTACAGAAGTAAAAATGAAAACACACATGGAAACGACGGTTGAACTCCCATACCAGACGATGGTTTCTGTGCACTGGTTTTCATGGTCTCCATGATCCTGCTCATCTGAAAGATTGTGACTGAGCAGTACAGACACACCTCCCTATAAGCCCTTGGTGTGTGTTTTAGGATCTTAAGGTGGTTATGCCTCCCAAACCCCCTCACCCTCCACCATCGGAGGGAACCAGAGGACTGGCATGGGCACTTTGCCCATGCCACGCTTTGGCTGGTGTTATAATATTATAGCGTTTATTTATTAGTATATAGTGAATAGTAATAGGCATAAATCCACAGCTCAAAAAGATAATACAATGTAATAGCCTTTTAATGTTCTATTGCATACAGCTGGTATCTTTGCGGCACACAGAAATCTCCTGAAATCCCCTTTTATTCCTGAGCGGGTTGGAGGCAGGGCGCTGGGAGATTTGCATTTTCACGACGCGAGGTTAGTGTGGAAATAATTGCATCATTATTTGCTTGTCGTTCTTATCACTAGATGAATTGATGATCTTTCCAAACTCATGGAAGCCTCCCGCTTTCCGTTCCGTTCCCTCTCTCGGTCTCTCTCTCTCTCTCTCTCTCTCTCTCTCTCTCTCTCTCTCTCTCTCTCTCTCTCTCTCTCTCTCTCTCTCTCTCTCTCTCTCTCTCTCTCTCTCTCTCTGTGTTGGGGTGAGGGAAAATGGTCCCCGGCTAACTAATCTAACTATTAGGTAGTAAATGTACGGATTAGGTTTTAAATGTGTGGCTCTCTCTCTCTGTGTCCTCATGCCGGGGGAGAGGGAGAGAGAGAGGGTGGGGGGAGGGAGAGAGGGTGGGGGGTACTGGGAGAGAGGGTGGGGGGAGGGAGAGAGGGTGGGGGTACTGGGAGAGAGGGTGGGGGGAGGGAGAGAGGGTGGGGAGAGGGAGAGAGGGTGGGGGGAGGGAGAGAGGGTGGGGGGTACTGGGAGAAGTCAAGGTCACGCTGGCTGTCTATTTCCATCAGTCCTAACAGAAAACTGGTCCAGAATGGAAGCCCTGTCTTCAGCTGCTGCTGCAGCAGCAGAACAAAAGGTTGCACCGGGCCAGCTTTGAGGATCAATGTGTGTGTGTGTGTGTGTGTGTGTGTGTGTGTGTGTGTGTGTGTGTGTGTGTGTGTGTGTGTGTGTGTGTGTGTGTGTGTGTGTGTGTGTATGTGTGTGTGTGTGTGTGTGTGTGTGTGTGTGTGTGGGTAAAATGGGACCGGTGTGTGTGTGTGTGTGTGTGTGTGTGTGTGTGTGTGTGTGTGTGTGTGAACTGTACATCTATGTGATATAGTATGAGAGGTATTTAGAAATGTGTCACTTCTTACTATGCTTTTCATTCCTCCCAAAAAAATTGATTTATGTAACAACAATAATAATAATAATAATATAATAATAATAATAATATAATAATAATAATAATAATAATAATAATAATAATAATAATAATACATGTATTTGTATAGGGCTTTTCAAAATACTAATAACTTTACAGCAAGAATAAAATCACATAAAAACGTTATAAAATAGCAGCAAGGATTACTCTTTTGGGACAGAAAGACAAGACAATATGAAAACTTGTAGACTCAGAGTTGAAACATTAAAAGCAAGTTTGGAGCGACGGATTTGTGGGAAGTCTTGACGGAGGAGAGTGAGATGGGTTTAGGGAAAGAGTTCCAGAGGGAGGGGGGAGGAGGAGGTGCTGGAGAAGGGCTCTGTCCCCCCAGGCTCTGTGCTGGGTCCCGGTGGTCCCGGTGGGGGGTTGCCAGGAGGTTTGCGTCAGTAGATCGGAGGGCTCTGAGGGCGTGTGCCTGGAGGTGAGAGATCAGTGAGGTAGGAAGTTGCCAGGTTTACGGAGAGCGGTAAGGTGGTAAAGGAGCAGTTTGCTGTTTGACAGGGAGCCGGAGGAAGCATTTCTTTCAGGACGGGGGTGATGTGGTCTCTGGCAGCTGAATTCTGTATGCGCTGTGGCTTGTTGATGACTTTGGCAGATGGGATAGGATATAGGATGCCGCTGCAGGGTGGATTCTGGAGCTGATGAAAGCATGTAGGGCCGTTGTTTGAGGCCATGTTTCTGAGGTGGAAGAAGGTAGTCCGGGTGATTTGATTAACGATGGTTTCAAAGGAGAGGCTTGGGTCACCCTATATGCAAAGGTTGTCCTTATTATTTGTATTATTATAATGTAGAAGTAGAAATAGCAGCAGTAGTAGTTGTTATAGTCTATTATTATTATATTTATATTTTTATTTTTATTAAATATCTTTATTATTATTATTTATGATGAGTATTTGTAGCAGTGTAGCAGTCATTGAAAGACAAGACACAGTAGTAGCAGTACTACTATAGGGTGAATCAACGGTGCCCTTGAGCAAGGCACCAGGCCCCTCCACCGCTCCCTGGATGTACAATAGCTGCCCACTGCTCCTCATACTAGGATGGGTTAAATGCAGAGAAACACTGTGTGTTTCACTGTGTGTGACCAATAAAGAGGATTCAATCCTCCAGATTTAGATTTAGATTTAGAAAAACAAGTAGTAGTAGTATGAGTAGTGGTTGTAATAGTAGTAGTAGTAGTATGAGTAGTGGTTGTAATAGCAGTAGTAGTAGTATGAGTAGTGGTTGTAATAGCAGAACTACTAGTAGCAGTATAACAAAGACACTATACACAGATTCACTGACTAGCTCTATGCCAGCCATACCTTTTAATATGATTCCACATCCCATCTCTAAATAAAGAGTGCCTGTTTTGTTTTGAGGAGAGGGGGGGGGGGGAGGAGGGTGGAGGTGGAGGAGGAGGAAGGTGGAGGAGGGTGGAGGAGGAGGAGGAGGGTGGAGGAGGAGGAAGGTGGAGGAGGAGGAAGGTGGAGGAGGGTGGAGGAGGGTGGAGGAGGAGGAGGAGGGTGGAGGTGGAGGAGGAGGGTGGAGGAGGAGGGGGGGGGAGGAGGGTGGAGGAGGAGGAAGGTGGAGGGGGAGGAGGGTGGAGGAGGAAGGTGGTGGAGGAGGAGGAGGGTGGAGGAGGAGGAGGGAGGTGGAGGGTGGAGGAGGAGGGTGGAGGAGGAGGAGGAGGAGGGTGGAGGAGGGGGTGGAGGTGGAGGAGGAGGGATGGCGAGGAGGGCGCGGCACTAGACTATAAAACACAATTTTGAAAGGAAATGGGTGCCTGTTTCTTCAGCCGGTAGGGGCAGGGCGGGGTTGTTGGTGAACACCGTGTCCGGGTATTATTGGAACCTGTTCCCCTCAGTGGGAGATGGGCACCGCGCTCCACCTAATTATCCCCCCCCCCCTGGTTGCCGTGGCCCGAGGTGAGGCCGTAGCTCTGTGTCATTATGACCACGCTGTGCCCCGGCCCAAGGTCCTGCTGTGTTTGGCGGACCGGCCTCTGCCGATGCTTCAGCCCCGTCCAAACGCCCACGCAGGCCGCTTGGACGCTTGTGTTTGCCCGGATCTCACAGCGAAAGGTTGGCACGGAGTGTGTGTGTGTGTGTGTGTGTGTGTGTGTGTGTGTGTGTTGTGTGTGTGTGTGTGTGTGTGTGTGTGTGTGTGTGTGTGTCCGTGGCCTTGGGGGGGGAGTACAGCAGAGTCCTGAATGTCAAAGAAGGTCTAACGCTGAGGGGAACTGTGGTTACTCTCAGTGGTCAAAGGTATCCATTTTAAACCTGCTTCAGCTTAACAGTCTCCCAATGTGTGTTCTAATTCCAATTCAGTTACAACTCATTCGTTCAGCCCACGCTTTTTAAATCCCAAAAAGTCTGTCAGTGATTTAGATTTTCCATGTTTAAATACATGACTTATAACCGAGCCAGTGAGGGATTTAAGCTCAAACACCCTCACACACACCCTCAAACACACCCTCACACACCCTCACACACACCCTCACACACCCTCAAACACACCCTCACACACCCTCAACAACATCCTCACACACCCTCACACACCCTCACACACACCCTCACACACACCCTAACACACCCTCACACACACCCCCTCACACACCCTCACACACACCCTCACACACACCCTCACACACACCCTC
This sequence comes from Muraenolepis orangiensis, assembly GCA_027704905.1. NCBI lineage: Eukaryota > Metazoa > Chordata > Actinopteri > Gadiformes > Muraenolepididae > Muraenolepis > Muraenolepis orangiensis. The sequence goes on from CM051001.1 coordinate 34,817,412, forward strand.
ACACACCCTCAACAACATCCTCACACACCCTCACACTCCCTCACACACCCTCAAACACACCCTCACACACACCCTCACACACACCCTCACACACACCCTCACACACCCTCAAACACACCCTCACACACACCCTCAACAACATCCTCACCAGACGCGATGGTTGGTAGGTTTTATTTCGTTTTTTACGCTGGTGACGGAGGAAGGAGGGAGCGGGGGTTTTTGCAGTCCCTCGTGGGCCTTCCTTTGTAAACACGACGGTCCCCCTTTCCACAAGTCGACCAAAAGGAAAGATAAATGCCTCTTGGCAGGATTTCGCGGGGCTGGGGTGTGTGTGTGTGTGTGTGTCCCTGGTGTGACCCGTGGATGATTCGGGCGGGTCTCTCTGGGATGTGATGGACTCCCTATCGACGCCGGCTTCCGGTGCATTACGCGTCCGGCCAGTCGCTGCAGGCGGCCGGCATCAACACGGCTCTTCTCCGTCCACTTCCTCCGACTGCCACAACCTGGCAATTCACAATGCAGTATTCTCCCCTGTTACTTTACCTCTGTGTTTACCTCACGACGCATTGTGACTAGTATGAAGCGATCCGATGATCCGCAACGCTTGCAATCGACCGGTTCATTTTTGGCCTGGTGTGTGAAACCATTTCCCCGTGAGGGTTTCTGAATGATAAACAGTGGCCCTCGGTCCGGTGTGAGTGAGTCGTTCAGGCGACTCAATAGCACAGCGTGGCTTCAGACACAGGCCTCCATGATCCACCAACGGGCTTCAAACCACGGCTGAAGGATAAATAAACTAACTCAACAACAACCGTGGAGCTGAGACACTGGCTGTTTCAGATCCATAGACCCCACCCCCATAGTCTGTAGCCCCGCCCCTAACTGCTCATGGTTACAGAGATGGATAGATGTCTCCCCCCCTCTTTATACTGTCTACAGTAGGATTCTTTGGATTTGTGCCTAATGGTGCACAGAAACAAATAGGTAATTTTACAACAAGTACAACACAATCACCCCCCCCACCACCTCCCGCTCCTCCCCCACAACCAATCCCCCAACTAACAACCAACAGGCAAACCAACCAATCCCCCAACTAACAACCAACAGGCAAACCAACCAATCCCCCAACTAACAACCAACAGGCAAACCAACCAATCCCCCAACTAACAACCAACAGGCAAACCAACCAATCCCCCAACTAACAACCAACAGGCAAACCAACCAATCCCCCAACTAACAACCAACAGGCAAACCAACCAATCCCCCAACTAACAACCGACAGGCAAACCAACCAATCCCCCAACTAAACAACCCAACACCCAACAAACCAAGGCAACACCCCCAACTAACAACCAACAGGCAAACCAACCAATCCCCCAACTAACAACCGACAGGCAAACCAACCAATCCCCCAACTAACAACCGACAGGCAAACCAACCAATCCCCCAACTAACAACCAACAGGCTAACGGGTCCACAAATGGCCTGACTGTGTGTTGTTGTTGAGACCAAAGTGGGAGCCAACAGAGACGGGCAAACATACAGATTTACCCCCATCCCCCCCCGCCCCCCCCCCCCACACACACACACACACACAACAACGCTTTCACTGCCATGTTTGTAGAGCACAGACATAAAAACAGACACACACACACACACACACACACACACATACACACACACACACACACACACACACATACACATACACATATACACACACACACGCATGTCGGGCTTGAGACTATGGCGAGCATCCAACTTTCTCGAAACGGTCCAGACTAACAAACCACAGACCATGTCAATAGCAGACTCCAATTATGGGGCACCGCGTAGATGTCCAGTTGTGTGTGTGTGTGTGTGTGTGTGTGTGTGTGTGTGTGTATATGTGTGGGGGCGCCATGCAATCTCTCCGTATCGTTCTATAATGCTCCAGACTTAGACCCTGCAACGTGTGGTCCATCAGCTTTATCTTGGCCCAGAACAAGAAAAACAAAAGATTAAAAAAAAGAAAGGAAGGGAAAACAAAGAAATAAACAGAAAGCATATTGTCGGACTGCAGAGACGCGAGTGTTGCCCGCTCAGCCGAGCGGCGTGGGCGGTACCTGCTGTTCGGCTGGGAGCTGTGAGGGTTCTAAACACACGTCCTCTACCTTCTACCTTCCTCTTTTCTTTTATTCAGTTTTTGTCTTCAATCCTAGCAGCACCTCCGTGCATCCCACTTAAAAGCATTGACAAGACACGAGGGTACATGACGTTCCCGCCCTCGTTAGTTAGCTCCTCCCTCGTTAGTTTAGCCCCTCCCTCGTTAGTTAGCTCCTCCCTCATCAAACGCTCCCTCTTAATTAACTCTGGTTTTTCCAGTGCGGCTCCGGGGGGGGGGGGGGGGGGGGGGGCACCGCCGTCGCCACGGCCACCGGTTTTGTTTGTCTTCAATGGTGACCAAGTTTGCACGATTAGCGCGCCCTGCTCTCTGTTCCTGGGGTCCTGGCTGACGTTCTGTATTGATCTCTGTATTGATCTCAGTATTGATCTCCTCCCTCAGGCCGTGGCTCTGGGGAAGAACAGTCGTGGGTACCACTACATCCTGGCCAATCTGGTGAGTACCCCGTCATCCTCCATTGGGGGTCCACCCCCCTCCTGATGGGAGAGATGTACCATAGTGGAGTGGTAACATGTACCAATGTACCACTCCTCAGCAACAAACGGGTTTATATATATATATATATATATATATATATATCCATGTCTGTGTCTATGTATGTATTATGGCAAACTGAAATTCTTGTATTTTAAGAAACGATAATGTTACAACAATTATTTTTACAGCAGTAGTAGCGTTATCATGACTTTGCTGTAAGAATTAATAAGAAAATAGTGTGCACATAACTGGTCTGGTTGGCAGAGTTGGGAGAAATGTATACGAAATAGCAATAATAATGATAATAATAATCAAATAAAAAAACACCAAACAACAAACAACATTGGCAGGGACGACAGTAATGAATTGCCGTCTTTTTAGCAATAATAATTGGGTGTTTTTAATGCGGGACTGTCACTCTCCCCTCTCTCTATGCAGCTCACCTGGCCGGTTTATTAGCACTGCAAGCCTGCAAAACATACCCTCCATTAGCCTTCATACGCTTCCCTTGAAAAGCACCAATTTCCCCGCAGTAAGAGAGGACGTGCTGACATGACCGTAGCATGAGGAGCGCCTCCCTCTGTGGGAAAAATAGCAGATTTTGATTGAAAGCAACCACAGCCTATTTACAACAAGAAACATCTGGTTAACACGCCCTGACACGCCATGTAAATATACTGCCATGTTGTTTATCTCTGGCCCCGGACATGTTAACACATGACACATGACGTTCTTATTCCGATAAAACCGTAACTTGTTGTTTTTCGAGATGGGGTTTCAATATTCGTATATATACAGTCCCATGGTTTTTTGAAAAATAGTAAAACCATTGATTTATGTGATATATATATACTGTATATATAAGAGAAATTCAACATCTCTGTACCCGTGTGATCTCAGGGGTTTTCGAACGTGAGCTTGGACAAGGTCTTCGCTGGTGGCGCCAACATCTCGGGCTTCCAGATAATCAACCCTGAGAACCCCATTGTGCAGCAGTTTATGCAGCGCTGGGAACGCCTGGATGAAAGAGAATTCCCAGAAGCCCGGAACACTCCTCTGAAGGTGGGCCTGCGGAGCGAGGCTTCGTGCTCGTCCAGAACCGC
>CM051001.1:34826155-34828655 GCA_027704905.1 Muraenolepis orangiensis
AGGGAGGGAGGGAGGGAGGGAGGGAGGGAGGGATGGAGGGATGAGTGAGGGAGGGAGATAGAGTAAGGGGGTGATGGAAGGAGGAAGGGAGGAGAGAGAGAGAGAGAGAGAGGGTAAAACGAGGTCAGGGAAAGGGAGAGTATGGGAACAGGAGGCCGGGCAGTAGTTAGTCAGGACCTGAAGCCCCGTCACCGCGGTGACAGTGAGAAGATGAAGGCTCTTAGAGGGCCTGTCGACAGTGATGCATGGCCCCGTGCTCCCCGCCCCCTCTCCCGGGGAGATCAGCGTGCCGCCGTGCTCTCGTGACTCGGCGCCGTCGAGGTCCACGGCCTCACCGGCCTCTCACTCCCGGAACAGCGCCGGCCAACGGGGAAAAATAACCTGAGCTTTATCGTCATCTACATCTAAGAAGCGCGTCCGGCCGACATGGCGATTGTAGTTTGTACTCGGCTGTGCCCCCCCGAAGCGTAAAATGAAAGGGAAAAATATATAAAAATGCCACAGCACCTCTCGCTAGCGCCCCCTGTGGCCGCGAGGCTGCCGGCGATACACCTGAATATCCCCGGACCTTCAAAGGTCCCCGGGGGGAAAGAAATGTGTACCAGATGTGAGGGGCACATGCGAGCCAGCACAGCGTTGGAGCGTTGGAGCGTTGGCAGCCGCACGCCGCAACGCGTTTCATCGCCCGCCAGACCATCCATTATGTCAGATGGAGGGGGGGGGGGGCAAACAAACACTTAATATTGGTTTGAATTAAGCATCTGCATCGCAGAATACTAAGTAACGGCGGTGGCAGGAGGCTGGCAGTGGAGCCGGTTGGTGGAGGGGGGAGGGTGGAGGGAGAGGGGGGGGGAGAGGGGGGGAGGGTGAGGGAGAGGGGGGGGAGAGGGGGGAGGGTGGAGGGGGGGAGGTTGGAGGGAGAGGGGGGAGGGTGGAGGGAGAGGGGGGGAGGGCGAGGGAGGTGGAGGGAGAGGGGGGGAGGGTGGAGGAGAGGGGGGAGGCGAGGGGGGGAGGGAGAGGGGGGAGGTTGGACGGAGAGGTGGGAGAGGGGGGGGGAGGGAGAGAGGGGGGGGAGGGTCTAGGGAGAAGGGGGAGGGTGGGGGGAAAGGGGGGGAGGAGGGAAAGGGGGGGAAGAGGCACTGGCATGTCCGTGATCAATTACTAAGTAGTGTACGCAATTCACAGGCCAGAATATCAATGATTTAGCAGGAGGTAAAACGAAAAGAACCCCGGGAGGGCTGAAGGTGTGGAGTTGTGCAGTGTTCTCTCATGGCGCATATTCCGTCTCTCACGGCATCTCACATCTGCAGCGACGGAGCGTCCTCCACTAAAATCTAAACTTTGTAAGCGTGTTTTGATTAGAGATCGCCGTCACGCTAATTGAGCGCTCTGGGCTGGTTCACACCGCGGTCCCATCAATACGGCTTCAGGTTCGGCTGTTTGTTTTTTCCGGCTCGCACGCCTCGGGTTCGGGTTTCGGTTTTCTCTCTCTCTCTCTCTCTCTCTCTCTCTCTCTCTCTCTCTCACTCTCGACTTGTGTATTTATTTATTTATTTTATTATCTTTATTTAATATTCCACTCGTGGTGCTCCTCCATCGGACACCGGCGGCCCCTGGGAGATCCTGTGTTAACTTTAATGAGGACCAACCCCCGCCACCCGCCGCCTAGCACCACCGCCATTACTGACATATACTGAGATAATGTCCGTTGCTCTAAGCTCGCTGACACATGTAGGGTGAAGGAGGAGATGGAGGCGGTGTAAGGAAGGTGCAGAACCATAACCGCCATTTTGTTGTCCCTCTTGTTCCCCTCTCTCTCTCTCTCTCTCTCTCTCTCTCTCTCTCTCTCTCTCTCTCTCTCTCTCTCTCTCTCTCTCTCTCTCTCTCTCTCTCTCTCTCTCTCTCTCCCTTTGCAGATCGGATACTGGAACGAGTACGAGCGCTTTGTAAATATAATGGACGTGCAGGTCACCAACGAGTCCTCCTCTGTGGAGAACAGAACGATTGTGGTCACTACTATTATGGTACACTTTTCACCCCGTTTTAAGTGTCCCCGCCCCTTCTGCCGCTCGGGGTCACGGGTGCCCCGACTCTGGCGGGTCGACGGCGCTCTGTCCCAGGGGCCGGGCAGAAGCCACATCTTTGTGTTTTGCTTTCCATCCACTCACTACATGTTGAAACAGTCGATCACGCGAGTGTTTCGACTGTATCCGTGTGGGTGCCAAAGCATTTTGATTTCCCATACTTCAGTGGCCTGTCGTAGCAGTGACATCACAATAATGGTATATATATATATATATATATAATAATAAATAAAAAGACTCCATCTATTTCCAAAACAAAACCAAAAACCCATACAAACGCATACGTAAGTAGACCTGATCACTCATCAAGTAAATGTGCTTTGACATGCGGGCCGACCCTAAAACAGATAACAAATGACTAGCGGGTTACCACAGCAATGGCTCCTCAAGGGGCAACGCAGAATAAGCTGCAGTGG
>CM051001.1:34833655-34898655 GCA_027704905.1 Muraenolepis orangiensis
TGAGTTGGTAGATGTAGTAGGTAGATGTAGTAGGTAGATGAGTAGGTAGATGTAGTAGATGTAGTAGTAGTAGTAGATGTAGTAGTAGATGAGTAGGTAGATGTAGTAGATGTAGTAGGTAGATGTAGTAGATGTAGTAGGTAGATGAGTTGGTAGATGTAGTAGGTAGATGTAGTAGGTAGATGAGTAGGTAGATGTAGTAGATGTAGTAGTAGATGTAGTAGTAGATGAGTAGTAGATGTAGTAGTGTAGTAGGTAGATGTAGTAGGTAGTAGTAGTAGATGTAGTAGAGTAGTAGATGTAGTAGGTAGATGTAGTAGATGTAGTAGGTAGATGAGTAGGTAGATGAGTAGGTAGATGTAGTAGATGTAGTAGGTAGATGAGTAGGTAGATGTAGTAGATGTAGTAGGTAGATGAGTAGGTAGATGTAGTAGATGTAGCGGTAGATGAGTAGGTAGATGTAGTAGATGTAGTAGATGTAGTAGGTAGTAGTAGTAGATGTAGTAGGTAGATGAGTAGGTAGATGAGTAGGTAGATGTAGTAGATGTAGTAGGTAGATGAGTAGGTAGATGTAGTATGTAGTAGTAGATGTAGTAGATGTAGTAGGTAGATGAGTAGGTAGATGAGTAGATGTAGTAGTAGATGAGTAGGTAGATGTAGTAGATGTAGTAGGTAGATGTAGTAGGTAGATGAGTAGTAGTAGTAGTAGGTAGATGTAGTAGATGTAGTAGGTAGATGAGTAGGTAGATGTAGTAGATGTAGTAGGTAGATGTAGTAGAGTAGTAGATGTAGTAGGTAGATGTAGATGTAGTAGGTGTAGTAGGTAGATGTAGTAGTAGTAGTAGTGAGTAGGTAGTAGTAGTAGGTAGATGTAGTAGATGTAGTAGGTAGATGAGTAGGTAGATGTAGTAGATGTAGTAGGTAGATGTAGTAGATGTAGTAGGTAGATGTAGTAGATGTAGTAGGTAGATGAGTAGTAGATGTAGTAGATGTAGTAGGTAGATGTAGTGATGTAGTAGATGTAGTAGGTAGATGTAGTAGATGTAGTAGGTAGATGAGTAGGTAGATGTAGTAGATGTAGTAGGTAGATGTAGTAGGTAGTGAGTAGGTAGATGTAGTATATGTAGTAGGTAGATGAGTAGGTAGATGAGTAGGTAGATGTAGTAGATGTAGTAGGTAGATGTAGTAGATGTAGTAGGTAGATGAGTAGTAGATGTAGTAGATGTAGTAGGTAGATGTAGTAGATGTAGTAGGTAGATAGTAGGTAGATGTAGTAGTGTAGTAGGTAGATGAGTAGGTAGATGTAGTAGATGTAGTAGGTAGATGTAGTAGATGTAGTAGGTAGATGAGTAGGTAGATGTAGTATATGTAGTAGGTAGTGTAGTAGATGTAGTAGTAGATGAGTAGGTAGATGTAGTATATGTAGTAGGTAGATGTAGTAGATGAGTAGTAGATGTAGTAGATGTAGTAGTAGATGAGTAGGTAGATGTAGTATATGTAGTAGGTAGATGTAGTAGATGTAGTAGGTAGATGAGTAGGTAGATGTAGTATATGTAGTAGGTAGATGTAGTAGTAGATGTAGTAGATGTAGTAGGTAGATGAGTAGTAGTAGTAGATGTAGTAGGTAGATGTAGTATATGTAGTAGGTAGATGTAGTATATGTAGTAGGTAGATGTAGTAGATGTAGTAGGTAGATGAGTAGTAGATGTAGTAGTATGTAGTAGTAGATGTAGTAGGTAGATGTAGTAGATGTAGTAGGTAGATGAGTAGGTAGATGTAGTATATGTAGTAGGTAGATGTAGTATATGTAGTAGGTAGATGTAGTATATGTAGTAGGTAGATGTAGTAGATGTAGTAGGTAGATGAGTAGGTAGATGTAGTATATGTAGTAGGTAGATGTAGTATATGTAGTAGGTAGATGTAGTATATGTAGTAGGTAGATGTAGTAGATGTAGTAGGTAGATGAGTAGGTAGATGTAGTATATGTAGTAGGTAGATGTAGTAGATGTAGAAGGTAGATGTAGTAGATGTAGCTGTGTATGCCGTGTATTTCTAATGATTCATATTGAACTCGATTGCCTTTTTATAACACACCCACATTCAATTTGGAACCAGTTATTCTCCTCCTTGTCAGGATGTCTTGGGGTGGACAGAATCACTCTTATCACAATCTGAGGAACATTCATTTATTTATTCATTTATGTGTGCTTTGGCTACAAGAAGAACCGTCTTAAGGCACGTTTAGGAGAACACGACTTGTGTGTGCAGTGCTTTTCCGTTTCTGAGGCATACATGAATGAATGAGCATGAGGGTACCTGTGTAGAGTTTAATACAGGTTGTAAATACCCTTTTAACTGCGGGGATAACAAGCATCCAGCACCATTAATTTGCTGTTATAGACTTGACGGTCTTAATGTTCTTCCACTATGGCTCTTAGGAGGTCATTGCCGCAATTCTTGGAACAAAACAAACCAATTAGGAGCCTCCGCAACACGAGTATATGTAGCATCGTGCAGTTCCAAATGGTACACAGGAATATGAATGCATCAATGTTCTGACCTTTAATGCTTGTTCTTTTTTGTGTATCCAAACTGCTAGGCCTGTGGCGCTAGCAGTCATTCTGCACTTATTAGGATTGCCTGCAGGTCTCAATGTTGTCAAACTAACGCTTGCTGTTGTGCATATGCCTTGCCTGTTTCCAGAGGGCAGATATAGCAGTCGCGCCTCTCACCATAACACTGGTCCGAGAGGAGGTGATAGACTTTTCCAAGCCCTTTATGAGCCTGGGCATCTCCATTATGATAAAGAAGCCACAAAAGTCCAAGCCCGGCGTGTTCTCCTTCCTGGACCCCCTGGCCTATGAGATCTGGATGTGTATAGTGTTTGCCTATATCGGTGTGAGCGTGGTTCTGTTCCTGGTCAGCCGCTTCAGCCCCTACGAGTGGAACCTAGAGGAGCAGGATGAGACCAAAGACCCCCAGACTCCCCCCGATCCCCCAAACGACTTTGGCATCTTCAACTCTCTCTGGTTCTCTCTGGGCGCCTTCATGCAGCAGGGATGCGACATCTCCCCAAGGTAGGTGTCCCCCCTCACCCAGATACTAGAGGGGTAACATGGGAATTCAATATGGAAAATGTTTTGGTGCTGATATGTGGAATATAATATTGATTATGTATATCCCATCATTCCTTGGAATGCACATGCAGTTTTTTTTAATTTAGCTCGAATGATATGCTTACTTTGATCCTTTACTCTTTCCATTTTATTCCCTTCAGGCTTTTATTTTGGAGTCGTTTTCACACTTTACGTTTGAAAGGGTTTGGGAATTGGTTTACTGAAATTGCCATGACCAAAATGGTTAAATCAATATCTTCATATGGCTACAGGCTCTGCCTGTTCCTCAAGTTGGAAGCCAGTTGGTTCTTAGTTGGAACGAAAGGTCATTCCTGAGTGCACATAGCACCCCTCTGGCCATATGCATTATTCTTTATGGCTTCACAAAGCGTTTCTGATGAATGATGCAGTGGCTCTATTACAAAGCAATTGGTCGACCCTGTCAGTTAATTGCCAGAGCATATTATGTGACTACTATTCTCAGTGGTCTGGTCTGGTTTTCTTTCCCACGCCCTTCTCTCAGGTCTCTGTCTGGCCGTATTGTGGGTGGTGTGTGGTGGTTCTTCACCCTCATCATCATCTCATCCTACACAGCCAATCTGGCTGCTTTCCTCACCGTGGAGAGGATGGTTTCTCCTATCGAAAGTGCGGAGGATCTCGCCAAACAAACAGAGATCGCATACGGGACTCTTGACTCAGGCTCAACAAAAGAGTTCTTTAGGGTGAGTACAAGAGGCCACTGCTTTAAAGATCGTCCTGTGATGGGGCAAACTGGAGTTAGTTGACAATGATGATTCCAAATGAGCACGGCCTTGTGAAACACTCCAACCTCGTTCTAGGCCTGTTTAAAGATTGCACCAAACACTGCATGTCTGCCTCTAAAGTACTTCTTGAAATCCTGTGACATGAATGCGAAGTGAATGCATCCGTGGTGCAGTGTGCAACCTTGAGGCAGGGGGAGCTGTCAGCGGTGAGCAGAGATAAGCACGTAGAAGAGTCTCAGAGGTGATATAAACCGGAGCCTAATCAAAGCACCTGCATCGGGCTCAAACTCAAAGGGGTCAACTCATAAAATCTAATTACTAAGCTTGCGGTCTCCTGCAAATTGGACCTGATGAAGTGAAGCCCCGCAGGTCAAAGAGAAGACAAAGTCTGAATCATCCCTCAGCTGGAATAAGAAATATGTTCTCCAGCGTCAGGAAATAGTCGGGTAATTTAGGCATGAATTTACCTACCACTGAATTTCAGATGGATTAGAATCCACCGCCTACTCTTTCACTCTCTAAGAGAGTGCCTGTGAGAGAGTGCCTGCCAGAGAGCCTGTGCACCTGGTAACAGCGCCTGGTCCACTGACTGTACTGGTTACAGGCAGTGGTGTGAACCTGCAAACTGCACGTTCACACCACTGACTGTACTGGTTACAGGCAGTGGTGTGAACCTGCAAACTGCACACGCATTAAGTTGGAGGAATGGAGGATGAAGCTACAGCACTCTGACCGCGATAACGAAAGACGTTCCTCATTACTCATCCAAGGGAGGGATTGGTATGTCTCACAGCTGCAGTCTTGTCGGCAGGATGAGCTATTCATTTGGTTTACCCCTGGGTCGGATTGCGGCAACAACAAAACAACACCAAATTAGACCCACATTTTCTGGGGTTCGAAGACCGACATGTTCCTGTCTACAGGGTCGGTTCCAACAAATACACACGCATGGCCTTGAACTGAACTCCCGGCATTCTACGCCGGTCCAAAATAAAGACGGCATTGTAGCAGGATGCGTGCTCAGCAGTCTGGTCTGGGTTGGACCGCAGTACGATAATAGATTGCAGGCACGATACATACACAGGTGTTTGTGTTTGTTTCACAGCTGTGGAAGGCCGATTACAGGTTAATTCCACTTCCTGTCAATGTCACCAGAGAGGTCAACGCTGTGAGAATGTTGTGAGAAGGTGTTTTCCAATATTCCACACAATGAGTGTCCTAGTTTCAGGGCTCAAATGACAATCGCGTGAGCCGCGATTCCGAGGCACCTTTAATTAAAAACTACAGCGAGCTGACGAAAACAAGAAAACAAACAGCACTAATTAATGGCGGTTGAAATTCCATTTCAGACCTGTTTCAGGGAATACATTCAGGCTTAATGAGACTCATACGGCCTCCACCGTCTGGAGGTTCTTAAAATCAGGTCAAGTGCTTCAAACAAGACATATGTCACCGTCCTTGACACTCCTAGCCTGAATATTTCATGATTTCACCTGGTTGGCTCTACAGAGGAGCCTGGGAATGGGAGCCAAAATCACTAGTGTCATACATTCATTCATGTGTAACATTGACTGTATGCCAATGCCATGTGACATGTATATAAAGTATATATACTTTATATACATGTCACATGGCATTGACTGTATGCCATGTGACATGTATATAAAGTATATATACTGTATACATAAGTTCAAATTGAGCAATACCCATCAGAATTATATTAATGTATTTGTCAAACATTTGATCACGGTTACAGACACATACATGTATAGAGCAAAAGACAACATTCAGGAACAAATGAATGAATGGATGAATGGATGAATGAATGACCCTCTGGTGGAATGCGAATGGACCACAGGCACTTGGCACCAAAAACCCAGCCCGCTTTTCTGCAGCCCTGTCCCAGACTACCCTGCTGCTCGTTGTGCTGCCATCACTCGCCCCCCCCCTTTTCTCTCCCCTGTCTCCCCCCCTGTCTCCCCCCTTCTCTGCCTGTTGCTTTACCCGGAGACAACCTCATCCCGGGGAGGTGTCTCTGTCCCTCTCCACAGCTGCCATGTGTCGCCACACCCGCTTTTGAACAAAGTCTACGAGGAGTCTGCAGCGTAGCACGGCTCGTGTCCAGTGTTCCTGCTTCCTATATAAAAATATGTTAAGATATGTTTAAAATATGTTTTAAATATATTTTAAGTATGTATGAAGGTTAGGGCCCGTGGATCTTTTTGAACTTTACAAAAGGGAAAGGTCGACGGCGCAAAGGAGTTCCGTTCTCGTCGCATCTCGTTATAACGGCATGAAAACATGAAGCAATCCTAGTTTCAATGTTTTTTATTTAGGGGAAAAGGGAAAACGTTGTGTGTTTGTTCCTCCACGGTTGCAGTGGAGGTTAGGAGCCGACAGGTCGGGGGCGTAATCGACGGCGCACCCTCCAAGCAGACCGTGACGACGCATGGGAGTTCACCTTATACTGTTTACAAGTGCTGTGGTATTGTGGCCGCTGTAAAACTGTTCCCTGGTTAATAGGACGCTGATTGTCATGTCTCAACTCTGCAAGCAGTCAGAGGAAGGCTGATGAGGATGACGAGGATGATGCTCGGCTCTGTAATGATACACAGCGGTGCGGCATTAACCTACCGGGTCCAGGCGCCCGTGTCTCTTTGTGCTCGGGAACAGCATTGAAGTAGAAAAGATTTACCCACAACAAAGACTACAGCCTTGTAATCTTACATAAAGGGGGAGGGGAGGAGGAGGGGGGAGGGATACAAGTGAGGCTTGTGGAGGGGGTAGGTGGGGGGGGGGGGGGGGGGGGGGGTCGGTGTGTCCTTAGAGAGACATGTTGAAGATCACATGAGTAGCGATGACAGACAGGGAGTATGTAACTGCACCCCACACAGAAACACACACACACACACACACTCTCTCCACTCCTCCTCCCCTCAGCCCATATACACATTGGTATTCTGGCCGTACCAGGTGGCTCTTCAATGACAATGTACCCCAGAGCATCAGCTTTCATTTCTGTGTACTTGAAAAGCAGGTAGTTCTGGCACAGTGGATATTAAGGTGGGCTGGGGGGTGAGGGTGGTGGTGGGGGTGGAGGGGTTAGGGTGGAGGTAAGGGTGGAGGTGTGGGGGTGGAGGGGTGAGGGTGGAGGGGGGGGGGGGGGGTGGAGGGTTAGGAAGCTGAAGGATGCTCTGTCCACAAACTAAATAATGCGCAACTGAAATGGGAACGTTATAGTCTGTGTGTGTGTGTGTGTGTGTAGGGATGCGTCTCTGCATGTGTCTATGCTTGTGCTATGCTGCTTTTTGTGCATGCGTGTGGGTTCGTGTGTGTGTGTGTGCATGCGGTTGTGTGTGTGTGTGTGTGTGCTTGTTTATACAAGCATGCGTGTGTGTGTGTGTGTGTGTGTGTGTGTGTGTGTGTGTGTGTGTGTGTGTGTGTGTGTGTGTGTGTGTGTGTGTGTGTGTGTGTGTGTGTGTGTGTGTGTGTGTGTGTGTGTGTGCGTGTGTGTCTGTGTGCATGTGTGTGTGAGCCTTTTGATATGCAGCCAGTGTATGGGAGCATAATAGGAGCTCCCTGCAATGCAGGAGCAGGAGGAGTCGGGGAGTTAAAAATATACTGCAGTCTGCAGGGCAGTGGCCAGAGGTCTGTACACGCTGCCTAACCTACAATCAATACAGATTAAGTAGCTGTTTAGAATGGAAGAGGCAATCACTTTGACTTTGAACTTTAATCACATGTCATCCCTGCACATTGACTGACCATGCCAGGGGAACTTTAGATGCAGACAAAAAACACGCCCACACACACACAACTGTGACTTTGGAATACCTTTTTAAGGTATGATACATTTAGCCATGATATTTGATAAAGTCCCATTACAGATCCACTCAGAGTTAAATGTCAGCCCATCGTAATAGAACTTATTTGCTGCTGTGGCGACAAAGAGAACGGGTTTCTGTAAGTTGTGCACATCTGTGTTTGTCCGTCTGTGGATCATCATTCATTTCTCTATGAATTTGTGGTATGAGAAAACCTTACGAAAATATGCGAAAGACCCCATCTATCCTCGAACCTACTGGTACCTCCTCTTACAGCTGGTAATGGCTTCCGTCTCCTCGTCTATGTGGGATAATCATTGCAGTAATAATACACCATTTAAGGTGTGCCTAATGACTATTACAGAGCAGGGAGTAAGACAATAGAAACACCTTCCATTGATAACCAGGCTTTGATTACCGTCTCACAGCCCCGGATACTTCCTTGTAATTGTTAGAGAAGTCCACTTGAACCCCGATGTGTCTCCACAGAGCATCACCCCACATGAATGCATAACGATGTATTCATGGAAGTCTATAATTGTGCGACATATTTTCATTTCCAGCGCTAATGACGGACCTTCGCGATCATTATGTCCTAATTGCGCTTCGAATGACCACTGTAGACCTTAATGTGAACGATTGCATTTTAGAACAGGAGGCAGAGGTGACTTCCAACGGGTTATGCTGTGCATGAATTTGTGCGTTAAGTGTCCGTGTGCGTGTGTGCACGTGTGTGCACGTGTGTGCACGTGTGTGCACGTGCGTGTGTGTGTGTCCTCATGTTTTTCCCACCCTTGTCTCTCGTACTCATGGCAGGTACATTCTTCTTAATGCATGTCAGGGATTGACTTTGGTCCAACCAAATGGGCCCAGTTAGACGTTGGTCTTCCTATTGATGAATTGACTTCATGAAGCACTGAGGCAGCACACTCTGGTGTTTGGAATCAATGCCTAAATCCATTATTTTCTGTGCCTTGGAGGAGGATGTCTGTGGGGGGCTGCTCTCTGGCATATGGAAATTGGAAATTGCCCTCCAGCCCGGTGTCCTTTTCAAAATAAAAGTCTTGACATGTGCATAGTAAACACATGATGAAGAGAAATACATTTTCTATGGAGGCACGCACAGCACGGAGAGAGAGGGCGCATTTTTGTTGTGTGGAACTAGGATGGCCAAGACTTTTATTTTCATTGTTGACTGTTAAGAGTTGTGAAGCCTCCTCTCATGCTGAAGCTGTGATGCCCAAATCCTCCCCCCTCGGTTCAGGGTCCATGTCTTTGTGTTTCCTTTAGTGAATAGCGGTTTTAGGCTTTTTGTTGTACACGCCATATTCTACATCTTCTGCTGTTGACAGAAGGTGTATTGTCTGAATATTTGTCTGATTATCCATGGCTGCCTGCGGCACGGTAGCGTGAATATTAATTTTTCAGCCGTCCGGAAGCATCTCCCATGGAAGGTGGGGGTTATGGCGGTCAAGGATGCAGATCAACGGGAGGATTTCACGCTTGTCGAGCGGCCGCCGCGTTACGCTGCTGTCATCTCATGAATAAATACAGCAGTGGAGCTGGGGAGTTATTGTATAATATCTGCGTATGTGAACATTTTCATGCCTACTAATTGTTTGACCGCGTAGGGCCTCTGACATCAGATTACTTTGTACATTGTGCCATCATTCAATTGGTCCAGTTTGAAAATCACTATTGATAGTCTGCCCCGCTGGTTTCCACTGTGGCCTTTTTAATGAATTGCTTTATGGTAATTATCCAATCTGCATGTCGCAGTACAGTGCATATGTTTATGCAAGTCCTACGCATCACCATGACACACATGTGCACACACACATGTGCACACAGACACAGACACACATACACACCCCTTAGTGCGTGCGTATCACGGTAAGAGACTTGTCACTGCGTAACACAGGATCTCTTTCAAAGTGTGTGATGCCGACGCCAAATTAAATCCAGTGCCGCATTGAATCACTTCACTGATGGTTATTATAGATAGAGGAGCTCCCTTGGTTTCCCTTCAGAGGCCACTGTGTCGCTAAGCCTGACCCGGGGGCACAGGGAGAACCGCACACACACACGCACACACACACGCCTGCCCGCGTGTCAGTGGCTGGATGGCATGTGTGTGGTGCCTGTTCTACTTGTGCCCCGTTTTGACAGTTTACCATCATGTGCTTCTGTGTACATCGCATCACTGACATCCTTATGCACATGCATGCAATGTTAGGTATACAATCGTTACTTTATGAGTTATGAGTGCTTTTTTTCTTTATTTTTGTGCTGTTGAGGCGGTTTAAGTGGTCATGGTGTGGTGTGTTAAGACACAAAGGCGTCCCTGGTGAATGGAATACACGTGCTCCCGCCTTGTGTCCCGTGTGTTGTTCCCTACGAGAGTTCATCGCTCTTCTGCAGATGATCTGATCTGATCCGCCGTTTAAAAACCTGCAAAGAGGTGATGTATCTTCTGGCAGGGACTTGTTAATGCTCAGCTCCCTCCAGCGAGCGATATGTATTCTCCAACTTTACATAATATTAGCATCCGCATGATCCGTTCCCCACTCAATTTCACTGGAATTTCTAAATCCCAAGGCGTCCAACAGTGTGCACGTTGATATCGCTGTAGGATAATGGATTCTGCCCGTTTTTTTGTGCTTCGTAATCTCATAATGGCCTGCAAGTTGTTTTTTTCCTCCGCCCCCAACCTACCCCCCCCCCTGCAACTGCCCACTACCACATTTCCCTCAAGTATTTAGAGATATCACACCGAATTTTGGCGGGTATCTAAAAATACTTTTCCGTACGCTGTGGTACTCTATTATGAAATACAAACGGCGCGGCAAAATCCAACAAAAAATAAATAAATGAGCACCATCAAAAAAACTAAAACTAAACGTCTAAACTACTTATCTTCTCTCCTCCTTCTCCTCCTCTCTCCTTCGGCAAAAAACCAGCGCTCCAAAATAGCGGTGTACGAGAAAATGTGGTCGTACATGAAGTCGGCCGAGCCCTCCGTGTTCGCCAAGACCACGCCGGACGGAGTGGCGCGCGTGCGCAAGTCCAAGGGCAAGTTTGCCTTCCTGCTGGAGTCCACCATGAACGAGTACATCGAGCAGAGGAAGCCCTGCGACACCATGAAGGTCGGAGGGAACCTGGACTCCAAGGGCTACGGCGTGGCCACGCCCAAAGGCTCAGCATTAAGGTGGGTGGGATATTATAACAATAGGGTCTTCTGTTGTTATAGTATTCCACCTACCCTGATGTCCCCCTCAAACCCACCCTAACCCCTACCCCAATCCCCACCCCATGTTGTCACTTCCTTCTCCTCTTCCTCCTTTTCCTCCTCTTCCCCGCTGTTGTGTTGTTGTTGTGGTTGTGGACAGGAAGGTATAACCTAACCCAAACCACACCCCCCATGGTCACTCTCTTCCTCCTTTTCCTCCTCTTCCTCCTCCTCTTCGCTGTGGCTGTGTTTGTGTTTGTTGTTGTGGTTGTTGTTGTGGTTGTGGACAGGAAGGTATAACCTAACCCAAACCCCATCCCACATGGTCACTCTCTTCCTCCTCTTCCTCCTCCTCTTCCTCCTCCTCCTCGCTGTTTGTTGTTGTTGTAGTTGTTGTTGTGTAGTTGGTGGTTGTGGACGCGCAGGTATAACGGTGGAATGCTCTTCTTCCTGACCCCGATGTACCCGGATGCCGTTTGCTCCCCTGCTGGATGTTTAGATGTGGTGTGGTCACAAGGATGTTCCCTCGCAGATGCTAACATTCCTAAAGCTAACGGTCATTTCATACTTATGTCTCCCCCCCCCCCCCCCCCCCCACGCTCGTGCTTTTTTCCTCTTTCCCTCGATCTCACCGTCTGTCTTGCGAACTTTTCTACCTGTCTGTGTGTGTCGTGTGTTGTCACTTTTAATTTAACAGTTCGATGGGTTTTCAATTTAGCCTTTAAAAGCTGTGCTGTCACTTGTGACGAATGTTAATTGCATGCTGTTTGTTGTTGTTACTTTCCTCCTCAATGACAAGTCTCCCCATCCCGCACACCTCAGCTCCAGACAGTAACCCTCCATGCCACCTAGCCCCGATATGAGCTTCCCTTGTCTCTCTGTATACCCTCAATTCCTAAACAATCTGTCCCTCTTTTTACTCGACGATTCTGACTTGCAGACAATTTTTTTAAATTATATATATTACATATATAACATAACTTCCCCTTGCACTAGTAGTGGTAGTCTTTCTACCATTCCCAATTATTATTATTTTGATAGATAATAGTATTAATATGATTCTAATTCTAATTAATATCGTGATCATTCCTTTGCATTAGATTTCTCACGGACCTGTGCATTTTCTTACAAGTTATGTTTTATCGTTTCAAGAAATGCTGTTAACCTGGCCGTTTTAAAACTGAATGAGCAAGGCCTGTTGGACAAATTGAAAAACAAATGGTGGTACGACAAGGGCGAGTGCGGCAGCGGGGGAGGTGACTCCAAGGTCAGCCTCGATGTCACCACAGTCGGGTACCATGATAGTACAGAGTAATCGGCACGGCTGTTACAGTAACCCAACCGCAACCATACCAACTGGCCGGCCGACCTGCTACGGCCCCACCGCCACGGCTACGGCTACGGCTACGGCTACTGCCCTAATGCAGAGCGGTCAGCCATCCCACAATGATGATGATGATGATGATAATGATGATGATGATAGTCCCCGTGGCCATGGCGATTTGACAACTCAATCGAACAAAAGGAAGCTCTTTACTTGACCCACAGAAAACGGAGGATAATGTAACGTTGGATGTGTGTGGTAGTGTGTGCGCAAGATGGATAGTTGATGGGAGTTCCAATTCAGCTTCAAGGTTAACAGTTTTAGTTGGTGGTGGAAGTTGTGCCTGTTTTTTTGTGTGAAAGTACTTACAGAATGTCTGTTAGCGAAGGTTATCTTTGTGAGTGAAGGTGGTTAGTGTGTTGGTGAAGAGAATGATTTCCAAGTTAGTGAGCTGCCCTGCAGATGTGAAAGGTTGAGGAAACAGCTGTTTAGCCTTATACATCTGTAGGCCGGCTACGTTGTTTTTAAAATCAGAGATTATAGTTTAGTTGACTAGGCTACTTTTCATGCAAGATGAATGAGTGTACAAGTAGCACTGTTGGGCGTTTTCCAAGTCAGAATATAATATATGCTATCACTTGGAAAGAAACGCCAGCCGAAATGCATTCCTCTGCCATTTTATCCATTAAGGCATAAAATGGGGAATTGCAGGACAATCGAAACAGATCCATCTCATCGCAGATGTTTTCCATGAGACAAACATCCCGAGGCTGTCCGATGGACCCAGGGCAGTTGTGTGTCGTTTTCACCTTTCTGACGTGAAAATGGCAGCTGTAGCTAGCAGGGGGGGCCGGGTGGCTCAGTCTGTTGGGACTTGGGGCTTTGGAACCGAAAGGTCGCCAGTTCAAGTCCCCGAAACACCTGGGCACTGCCGAGGTGCCCTTGAGCAAGTCACCAGACCCCTACCCTGCTCCCCGGGCAGCTGTATATAAAAACGCTACCCACTGCTCCTAATACTAGGATGGGTTAAATGAGGGTTGAGGGTTAGATGGAGGGTTAGATGGAGGGTTAGATGGAGGGCAGGCGAGGCGAACAGCGGCGTCTTGAGGGGAGTAAGCATTCCGGGCAAACGTGAGAATTCTAATTTAGAATCACCTAATTCTAAACTCTAAATTAATTTTTATGTTCTCATTTTTTTATGGATTTTTTTGCTCCTTACTCTCATCCTTATTTAAGTTACTTTGCAAAACACGTCTGTCGCACATTGAATGAAGAATGGCATTTGCTTCTCATGGAAACTAATGGTGCAGTTGTGTGAGTTCCTTATTGAACCATAAAAAAAGCCTACATATAAATGACTCACTCTATGAGTGGGAGGTGCTGTATTAGTGTCGAACGAGAACACACGGGGGGCGTCCATTTGGCCATTCAGGTCAATGTAAAGATGAATGAAACGTCCATGACACATGCAATTATTGAGGTCACCTAATTGGTTCCATTACAGGTTTAGCAGTAAGGATATTGTAGTTCGGCCTGACGTATTATTTGCCACGGACTGACCTTGCGCTGCGATGACTGATCGCACTAGGTAGTATTTAAGGGTCTACCTCATCGCATTGATCAATGACTGTTTAACCATTGGCTATACACCACCCAGACTCACGCGTGACCGGGAGATTGCTTTATTATTTTCCCGTGTTACTCTTTGACTGTGAATTCATCTTTCAAACGGTGCTTTCTGCTCACAAGGCTATGCGTTAGCAGCGCTGCACAGCTACGAGATGTTGTGATCTTATGAGCAGCTGTTACCATAGCCGGGTAGCACCCTCGGACTGAAGGCTCTGGCTCTTGTCTCTTTTTCGCTCCCCATCGATCCGGCACGGTGTGCAGGTATGTACCGCTTTGTTTCCTCTGCTTGTTCTGCCGTCTCCTGGTTCGTCTGAGGAGGAGGAAGAAGACGGGCTTAGCTTCACCCGGAAATCAAGCAGCCTGGAGCATAGTGTTCATTACCTGGCTGGGGCTCTTCTCACTTACAGCTCTCCGTTGCAAACAGGCATCACAAATCACACATACACACACACACATAGACCCTTCCAACACATATACTCTCTGCCTCTCTCTCCTTCTCTCTCTCACACACACACACACACACACACACACACACACACACACACACACACACACACACACACACACACACACACACACACACACACACACACACACACACACACACACACACACAGGCAGACAGCTTATTCTCACCCTCAGGCGCAACACGGTGTAGCTTAGATTGAGTTTCAGACACAGAACGTGTTACAGCGTAATTGCATTGTTAATCAATGTCTCTCTGAGCTGACTCAATGTACACAAAGAGTGTTGTGGAGAGGGATGAGGGAGGGGCCCCGTCTCCCTGAGAGCCTAATGCATGAGGCCCTAACGCCCTGAGGCCCTGATCCCCACGGGGGGCGCTGTGCACTGGAGACCAGCCGGGTCACTTGTTTTATCGACGTTGTATTTTCTTTGCACGGGGTTTGCAGATTTTTTCGGCTCTTACACCCAATTGTAAAGCGATTGTTTCCGTTGCTTCTTTTCGTTGTTGGTGTTTTTTTGTTGCCTAGTTATGCTGCGTTCGTGCAAAAGTTGTGGAGTCCAATCGCACCTCTGTCGAAGTTAGACTGTGTGCTTCCCCCGTCTCGTTGATTTCTGTGCTTCCTTGCATGGCTGCCGTGTCTCCGAGCTGAGCTCTGAAGTGGATTGTGTTGGCTCGTGGTTCATGCTAATTCTTCATGTAAAAAGTAGAAAGGGAACCACTTTGGAATTAATTAATTATTTTTCTTTTACGTTCCATGTCGTTGCGTTAGGGTGTTAAAGTGGCCCATAGGCTGTTCACCGCAACGTAGTTAAGCGCCTCAAGTTGCCGCGTTGGGAAAATGTGGAAGAGTTTTAGGATGGCCGGCGCTTTAGTGTACATCATCCTCGTGTTCCGCACCATGTCGTTTCCTGTCTGTGAAGAGAGAGAGGGGTTCCTGTTGGGTTGAGTTTGTTAAAACGCTGTTGCTGAACGCTACTAGAGTCTTATTACTGATACACCCACCTCCCCCTCCCCTCCCCCCCACACACACAAACGGCAAAAAAAGACCCCAATTGTTCCTCTTTTCCCCGTCTGTACGCACAGACTCGCAGATTGTACTCCCCGTACCTGCTTGTCGCCCTGTAAACAGCGCCTGCCGATTACTCAAAGCGATATGGGTAGGCCCTGGCTCTAGACATAGGGGGTGATGATGATGATGATGATGATGAAGGTAACAGGTTAGGACTGTGTTTCTGTTGTGTTGAACCTAGCCAGGGGGCCCCTGCCTTATCGCTTATACGTATGTGTTGTTGGTTAAAAAGAAAAAAAAAGAAAAGTATGTAGTCGTTTAAAAAAAGTTGAATAACATAAAATAACATAATATAATGTTATTTATGTTATTTCCCACGTGAAGAACTCCTGTAAACCTTGCCGTATTGAAACTCAGTGAACAAGGCATCTTAGACAAGCTGAAAAACAAATGGTGGTACGATAAGGGTGAATGTGGAACGAAGGACTCTGGAAGTAAGGTCAGTCGATGCTGGTCTTTTGTACTGATTGCAAAATTGCATTTTGACGTACTGTTCATATGCAAAAAAAGAAAAAAAAGATATTTCTCCAAACATCTACAGTTGCATTTTAATTTCCACACATTTTTTTCTTCTTTTCTTTTAGTATTTTCAACGTTTTTATAGTTTTTCTTTCTTTTCCTGCCACAAACAAAAGTAATGAAGTATTTGTGGCTTCCAGTCAGCGCACTGTTTCCCCCTCTGAAAATTACGACAAAGGAAGTTGTTTTCTTTTGTGGCCATGGTAATTCATTTTGAAAGAAAGTATTTTTTTTTAAATACAGAAACTCACGCTATTTTTGGAATAGGCTTGGGGAAACGGTAAAAAGTGCCGGATAGATTCATCAGTTTGTAAAGCACAACAGTCACGGCAACTGTTTTATTTTGCTCATTTTCACTCTGGACACATTCATACTTCCATTATGCTGCTGTTTCTATTTACCAAACTTTAGATTAAAATGAGATTTATTTGTTTTATTGCTAGTTTGCATGGAAATGCGTCTATTAGATGTGTGAGCGTCCTGTGGCATGGTGAACAGAGTGCTGGTGGTGATCAGTGGAAGGGTCCAGGGGCCCTGGGGTGGTGATCAGTGGAAGGGTCCAGGGGTCCTGGGGTGGTGATAAGTGGAAGGGTCCAGGGGTCCTGGGGTGGTGATCAGTGGAAGGGTCCAGGGGTCCTGGGGTGGTGATCAGTGGAAGGGTCCAGGGGCCCTGGGGTGGTGATCAGTGGAAGGGTCCAGGGGTCCTGGGGTGGTGATAAGTGGAAGGGTCCAGGGGTCCTGGGGTGGTGATCAGTGGAAGGGTCCAGGGGTCCTGGGGTGGTGATCAGTGGAAGGGTCCAGGGGCCCTGGGGTGGTGATCAGTGGAAGGGTCCAGGGGCCCTGGGGTGGTGATCAGTGGAAGGGTCCAGGGGCCCTGGGGTGCCTCGCTAACGCTCTCTCTTGATGCGTGAAGTTTGATGCTGTTTGTGTCCCACAAAAAGTTGGGAAATGTAATAAACCAACTATTTAACCCTCTGAGAAATAGCTTACTACTGGGTAGGATGGCCCGATTGTCCACACTCACAGGGTTAAAATGGCAAATAGTAAAACTCTCATGAACAAATTTTTAATAAATATGTTTGGTAAGTAAGCAGCAGCAAAATGGTTTAATTCTTAGTGATCAATTTTTTTTTAAACCAACTATTCATCCAATTATATGAAATTGACTGTACTGTATGACAATGTTACCATGGCAGTTATACGTACACGTCGCTAAGAAACTGACAGACAGGAGGGTTTTTTTTACCTACTGACCAGCTTCCCACAAGGTGGTCAGAAGCAGTACACACAAGCTAGGACAGGGAGTCTCTACATTCACCATCAGATCGCAAATAAGAGTTGGCTCACTAGTCTTTTGTCTTAGCCGTGGTTCGCCTATAGGTGCTCTTACAGCGTCTTTGTGTCAGCCACTATAATAAAGCATTGTTATGGTTAAAACGACAAAGAGTCAACCTTAGAACCCCATTAGTTTTTGTTTAGTGTCGTAGCTCTAGTATAAATCTGAAAAATATGATCTGCCATTGAATAGCACCAGAGAGCGAGGAGGTCTTAGCACCTGTAGCATAGCTAAAGGCTAGTTTTATGTAAGGACCTGTTTCAGGATTGTAGGGCTAGCCAATTATTTTCATGCTCTGTTCTCACAACCTCCATTGCAACTCTCTAACTATGTCCATCGCTTTTTACCAGGACAAGACAAGTGCTCTCAGCCTTAGCAATGTGGCTGGGGTCTTCTATATTTTGGTTGGAGGGCTTGGGCTGGCCATGATGGTGGCCCTGATAGAGTTTTGCTATAAATCACGGCAAGAAACCAAACGGCTGAAATTGGCCAAGAATGCCCAGAACTTTAAGCCAGCTCCCCCGACCAACACCCAGAACTTTGCTACGTACAGGGAGGGCTACAACGTCTACGGAACTGAGAGCGTTAAGATTTAAAGGTGAGTTGGTGAACAGCGACTCATCAAGTTATAAGAATAAGAATAAATAACAATAGGCAAAAAAGATATACTGTATACCAGGGACAACCCTTGCTCTACAAGTCCATGTGTATTGAAACAACTCCAAACTACCTCAAACGTCTCCATGTCTGATGGTGTTGTTTCCTCTTGTTTCCTGTCCTTTTGGGGGGGTTTAGGAGACTGAAATCATAATCGTCCCCTTACAACTGTGACTGAAGGAAGGAAGGAAGGAAGGAATCAAGCGGGAATCAAGATCCAAACCTACTCCCTCTCGCTTGGACATAGCACGACAATCTGCAGTGGAGACGCGACAGGACTGGTCATTGGGGGGGGGTTGGTGGGGTTGGGGGAGGGGCACAGCCGACGCCCGTCCCTTTCAGTGCCTTATGGAACTCCAGAGTCCACTCAATGCAAACCCCATTCGCAATGGGATTGCTTTCTTTTGTTTTGTTTTTTGCTTCAAGCACCCCCCCCCCCCCACACCCCAACCCTCCCCCTCACCTCCCCCTCCACCCACATCCCCCCCCCCACCGCCCAACCCCCCTCACATCCCCCCCCACCCCGCCCAACCCCCCCTCACCTCCCCCTCCACCCACATCCCAACCCCCCCCCCAACCCCCCCCCCCCCCCCCCGGCCACCCACATCCCACCCCCCAACCCCCCCCCACATCGCCCCCCCCCCCCCAAAACCCTGCCACCCCCGCCCCCATAGCGAGGAAAGATGATGCGCTGATCTGTGAAAAAGAATCTCTATCTATCCCTATTTGACCTGTAAAAACATTGAATGAACAAGAGAACAAAAGCCATCACTTGCAACCTAAGCACATTTTCAAGTGCCACAATGAGGACAAATGTTGAACATGCTTAATGGGTTTTCGTTTATTTTTTCTGGTGATCAATATGTCCATTGTGCTTCATCCACATCCTCCTGCCCTCGTCAGATAAACACTGGTGTTACACAAACCACTTTAGACATTATTCAAAGCACTGTTAGACACTAGACAATAGATTTTCTATAGACCGTGAGTTACTAGCGGTGACCCTGTAATTGTAAAAAGAGAGAGAGAGAGAGAGAGAGAGAGAGAGAGAGAGAGAGAGAGAGAGAGAGAGAGAGAGAGAGAGAGAGAGAGAGAGAGAGAGAGAGAGAGAGAGAGAGAGAGAGAGAGAGAGAGAGAGAGATCCTATTGAATGAGACGAGTCATATTCCAGTAAGAGTATTTCTATAATCTTCAATAGTGGATCTGCTTTCCTCGTCGTCTTCTGAGAGATCATTGGTGGAGCGCATGACGTACGAGATGAAGAGACGTGATCTGCTTCCACACACACACACACACACACACTCTAACACACCCACCCACACACATTGGCTGAAGCAGGTCACATGTCAAACCTCTAAAACTGCCAAGAGGATTTTTCCTGTTTTTATTTTTATTTTTCTTTATGCAACCGGATGACTGTACAGACTGTACAGACTGTACAGACTGTACAGTCTGTACAGTCTTGTTTGGGTCTGTTGGAAGAAAGAGAAAAGACTATGTGTTTTTTGAGTGTGTGATCTTCAGTGAGTCGACGGGGAAACTAAGCTTGGCACCTTGGTGTAAACGAGCACTGCTCAAAGCTCAAAAGTTGTCCCTTAAACAAAGTCAAGGACGTCTGTACATGAAACATGAAGCCAAACAAAAAGTGACGATTCAAATATAGATTAACTGCAATCCTCAAGAATGGATAACAGTAATGGCTTTTTAAAAAAATGGTAGTATTTGGAATTCAAATTTTTGTTAAAACAATCACACATTTTATGAGAAGCTGTGATTTGCTTTAAATTTCGACTTTGTTTCTTGAGCATTATAGTGTTTGGTGAATTTACTTAGTAAATGGAATTTTACAATATACATATGAATATATATATATATAAATACAATTGAAAATAGATTTATACCAGGTTGTAACAGGGAGTGTCTTAAAGTTTAGCACATTTCCTTATTGCTGTACCAACTTCTGTTATTTCAAAAAGACTGTGATTCCATAGGATTTAGACGGACAGTTATCTAATCACCTAAAACTATGGAGAGCTAGTTTTGTAGAAAAAAAATGTATACACTGACAAAAGACAGAAATTGCTGTAAAAACGATATGTACATTTAATCAAATGCTATTTATTTATACCACAGTGACAAAAAAGGGGAGACATTTTTGATGTTTTTTGCTTTGGTTCATTTCTAAAGAAATTGCATGTGGAATCAACGATGCTTGACGAGATCTGCTTCCTCACGACCCATCAGAGGTCACTGTCACCTGGTTATTCGTCTGTAAAATCCAGAGTTTTACCCTTTCGTTTAATTTTTCTAAGTCACACCTTCAAGAGACAACACGTTTCCAGGCATTGTAATGGGTACAAAAAGAGCAACGAGAAGTGCATGCAGAAGCTCACCCACCTCATTAACGAGGTGCTGTACAGATGGTTTTAATACATTTTGTAAATAAAATGTACAGAAAACAATGGTCCAATGGTACTGGTCTTCTTTTTTAATCTGTGTCAGAAATGTGGTTTATTTTTCCTACGAGTGTACATGACAATTTAGTTGGATATATATTTTTGCTTTAATCCCAGGTGCCCAATGTGTATCTGTCCCCCAGGCAAATATACAAAGAATGGAAGTTGTTTGTGGAATTGTCCAATATTGAGCTGTGTGTGTGTGTGTGTGTGTGTGTGTGTGTGTGTGTGTGTGTGTGTGTGTGTGTGTGTGTGTGTGTGTGTGTGTGTGTGTGTTGGATCAATAGCAGCACCATCTGCCCCACCACCTCCCCTCCCCTCCCTTGCGGCTTGACTGATTGAGGGTTCCATTGACATCTTCATTTTGCATGCTCTCTCTAACTCTCTCTTACTCGCTCTCTCTCTCCCTCTCCCTCTCTCCCTCTCCCTCTCTCTCTCTCTCTCTCTCTCTTTTTGTCTCTCTCTCCATTCCTCTCCCTCTGGGTGTGAGATGCTTTGGGACAAGGAATCAATAGTGGGTTATAATAACCACCAACCAACCACTTCCTAAAACCTCAGTGCACACACTCAGACTCCGACCCAAGTATAGCGACTAAGCATTTCCTGTCCTGTTTTCAATGAGGGGTTTCAATATTAGGATTTAGTCCGTCAGTAGACACTAACACCACTAGACCATCCTGCTGCTAACATCTAGCCCAGCATGCTCTGAAGACATAAGGTTTCCTTACGTTGTCAGTTGGTCTGTCATTGTATTGGTGAGAATAAGCAGTATGTAGCGTCCCGTCTGTCCAATGATGCAACCATGAGCATGGCTGTGTGTGTTTTCTAATTGCCTGATTGATTTTGATTGTGTTAGATCAAATATAATTTTGTGTTTAATAATTCCCTCCCCCGTCCTGTCCTGTGAAAAGGCTTTGTATACGCACACACGGGATGTTTTTTTAAATGACCCAAGTCATTTATTTAAATAATATATTATTAGATATATTATTCATTTTCTTCCTTATTAGCTCTCTTCTCCTTACAAAAAACACTGCTCTTTGTTACGCTCCATGGAATGCTTTCAAACGGCAGCGAAACGGTTTCTGTTTGAGCCTGACAATGGGCCCTGCTCTGGGCTCTACTCAAGGCTCCTGAGACGTGGCCCTGGAATTATTCCATTCAGTCACAGCCCCCCCCCCTCTCCCCCCCCCCCCTCTCCCCCCCCCCCCCTCGCTCTGCTTCGGCTCCTCCACTCTCACACCCCAAAAAAGAAGGAAAAAGAAATAGGTAAAGTAAAAAATATTAGGACCTGACATGGATAGACAACCCTATCTCTCAAAGCCCGAACAGGGGTTGAACGTATTTCGTCTCCTACAGCCAGGGCTGGGGGGGGGGGGGGGGTGCTGTTCCACCCCCCCCCCCTCTTCTCCTCTTCTCCCCACCCTCTTCTCCCCCCTCCTCCCCCCCCTGTGAAATGTTGCACACTTCCCGTGTTGAACCATGCGATTAGGCCACAGTCGTCCCCGTTGTCTCCCTGAGATAGTGACTGGTAAGGGTGGGCAATCTGGTCTGAGGTTGTTTGTTTGTTTTTCTTAAGGGTTTCAGTTGCTGTATTGAGGGGGTTGTGTGTGTGTGTGTGTGTGTGTGTGTGTGTGTGTGTGTGTGTGTGTGTGTGTGTGTGTGTGTGTGTGTGTGTGTGTGTGTGTGTGTGTGTGTGTGTGTGTGTGTGTGTGTGTGTGTGTGTGTGTGTGGTGCTGCTTGAGAGGTAAAGAGAGCACTCAAGAGACGAAGAAGAAGGTGTCGTCAGGAGGATTCTTTGATTACTGCCGTGAAGAAAAGCTCTCTCTCTCTCTCTCTCTCTGGTTCACTAACTCCCTCACTTCTTTCCGTGACACAGTCTTCCACTCCATACTCCACACTACCGCGACAACATGCACAAATGCAGCGTTCTAACCGAGTGCTGCCATCTCTCTCCTTTCAACACTTTTGCGCCATTGATTAGTGGAAAGCTGATTTCAGGGGAATCAAAGAGCTGCACTGCACAACACGGTTTTGAGTTCCAACCATCCCAGATGGTTAGTTCCCTCTGTGCCCTTCAAACAAGGCCAGATAGGAGTGATTTTTAAAAGAGCTGTTTGTAGTTGTAAGTGTATGGGTCCTCAAAGAAGAACGCCACTGACAGGGATTTCACTTTACCTTATCCTTCACGATCCCTTTCTTTGGGACTTTTCAACTATGATTCATGACGACGAAACTAAAGTACAACAAGGCAACTAGGTCGGGAAATGTCGGAAAGATTAGAAATTATAAAAAGAGTGCTTGCAAGAATGAATAAAAACACACACAGCATGGTAGCATGCACATATACATCATGGAAGTATATAGCATGTCAGTGACGCTATAGGACTGATTTGGAAGAGATTGCTTAAACTCAAGATATCATGATTCCAGACACATTTTGAGATGTAGTTGTTGCCCAAGGTTACCTTCGCTCATCAACTATTTACTTTCCTTGGTGTGTATAAATATCTATATATATATTGTACAGAATATAGCGGAGGTACATGGTGTTCTTAGCGGTTCTGACAGTGCTAGCTCATAGACTAGCTGAGTGGAGAATAGCGGGGGCCTGTGTCCTATAGCGCTCAATTAGCGCACTTTAAAGCTGCCATAGCAGCACCCAGTGTGACTTCACATCTGGACATCACACCTATTCATCATAACACCAGACGGCTGCCTTCTGCAATGAAATACAATCAACACAGTGTTGTTTATGTGGCCAATCGAGACGTACGCACACAACGCACTCTTCTGAGAACACCTGGAGCCGGGATGACAGGAGCTCTAGAAACCCAATGGCTCAGGCTCCTGTGATTGGTGCACTGAATATAATGTTTAAGGGTTCTGATTGGCCTCTGGCAGTCGGGGAAAAATGTCATTATATGAGGCAATTTGGTGAAGACATTATTTTGCCTATGATAAGCTTGCTTCAAAAAGCAACATAATATGCGTTACAATGTGAGGACAGCTTCTATCCTGTAATGAAAAGGCCACCGATTCAAAGGAATCCTTCAAAGTAATGAACCATTTGATGGAGTTGACCAGCTCGCCACTTTCAGTTATTGATGGCAATATTCCCCTAGAAAGAACTCAAGAAAGAAGATGGTCATTGTCCCCCACAGTGCTATGGTTCCACCTCCCCCCGGTCAGCTGATCAGAGTGCAGCGTTCACAGGACAAAATGGAGTCATCCGTCTCATAAAGAGAAATGTTGAAAAAGCAGGAAGAGGACAGGCTAGTGTTTGCCTTGCAGCCTATAAGACGTCGTCTCTGATGCTTCACACAATAGGTTTTCTGATGTTCGATTTTAGAGCATTTGGCCAAAATACAGACTCCACGGAAACAGGCTCAGAAAGACCCGCTCAGAAATGAGGGTCATTGCGTATGCAGAAACACATGGAAGCAATTAATCATACTTGTGTTTTTGAACATACTGAGTGATCTTTATTCCCTCCTGGGCCACTCTCTTGAACACCTAGCAAGCACCTGCCATTTGCTGTTTGGAGCTGGTCAAATTCATCAACTGGCTCCCAATCCCAAACACTTCCTCCAGGCTAACGGCAATTGGTTTGCTTTGATGGACTGAGGATGCACATGACTTTCATGTGTGGGCTGTCACAGTGTTGTGCATATATGTCTGAGCTATATGCATTTTTTTTCCTGTGAATGGAAAACTCTGGGATTCCGCTCCCTTGGATAGTCGGCCGCAGACTTCAAAGCTCCATCTTGGAAAGAGTGTTGATGGAAAAGAGTTCCTGTTCCCATTTAATCCCTTGTAGTCAAAAAACTTGGGCCAATACCTCCTCTCTGCATGCCTAATGTGTGTGTAGCGGTGATGTTGCCGACCAAATGCAAATTAAAGATTGGAAGTGGTTCTGGGGATGGGTTGACCATGAGCTATTCCAAAACATTGATTAATTCCTATGTCCTCAATGATCAAACATTAGTCCTGGGTTCTGCCTCTCTGGGTATGTCTTAAACAAAGGGAATTATGGCTGGATAATATGTGGACACTAGTTAGGTGGTACATGCTGCAAGGACCTGAGAAACGTAGATACACCAGACATAAAGCTATTTGAAAAGCTATTAATCTAATTACTCTGTTTGAATCCGGGTAAAAGTGAGCACACACTTCATGCAGTGATTCAGCTCAATGAGCTGAACAATAAACTGATGCAAAAAAAAGTGTCCCCTTGTCTAGCCAGTGAGAGAGAAACCTCATTCTGCAATGCTGTAAAAGTGTCTCTCTAAATCCCATTTGTACAGTTCTGCACTTTCAACTGGGCAATAGCAATCAAAAATGTCAGCTGTTTGTTCAGTCATCACAGTGCAGTGGTGCTGCCAAGCCCACAGAGCAATGGTTTCTAGGAAGCAGTGGGAGGGGGGGGCACTGGTTCCTAGCCTGGTTGTATCCCTGTGGAAATACTCCCTCTGTCTCACAGCAGTAGTGGGGAGTAGCGTTTTAATGAATGTGTATGATGGACAACGGTGGCACATATCAATAAGCAGCTTTCCCTGTGAATGGAGACACAGTGGTGTGGATCGAATGACCCTATGGTCCTTGAAAGGCCGAAATATCCTGTTGGCAAACAAAGGAGCGACTGATCTCATTTCAAGGGTACTATTGGGGATTCTGTACAAAGCCTATTCAGGAATACTGAAGTGAATATGTTTGCCGTCAGGCAAAATACCCACTGCCCTCTCTGGTCCTCTCTACAGCCCAGGGAAATGTCTCTTCACCCTTAGGGCTGGATGTTGTGGAGCATGCTCCAGGCCCCACACAGTGCTGCTGTGTACCTTTTCAGACAGTACATACATCACACTGTCTCTGCTAGAGGGAGATCCAGCCTGGAAGGATCGAGCTAATCTGTTCTGCTGGTAACAGATTGCCCCAGTGCCTTGTGGAAATTATTCGACTTGTGCTTCTCAAGGCCAACTGTGAAGTGTGTGGGAGATGCCAGGATGATTTTTTCCGCATGGCAATACATCATATTATGCCCCATTATTATAGATGCCGTTGACGTGGATGACTATTATCTTGATTTTAAGGTTAGGTTTAATGACGGCTCAGGAGTCAACAGAAACGTCAACAGTTGCCTGAGGCCATGTTGTTACTAGGAGTTGACTGCCAGCTGTTATGCTGCACCAGAGACAGGGTCAGAGGGGCAATGTGTTGCAGCTGATTGAAAATAGTGCCAAGCGCATTTTCTTATTAGAGGTCTGTTTGACATATCGTGTGTTAGACCCTCAGCGGCGGGGGGGGGTGGGGGGGGGGGGGTTGCTGTCTGTCTGCAAACCTGGAAATGCTCATTAAGCCTCCAGGCATAGGAGATTAGGCAGGTGTTTGTTGCCACTGGATGCCTGGTTCTCTCTCTTCTCCCTCAGACCATGGTTTAATGAAGTCTCCAAACCCCAGCATTTGGTCCAGCAGGATGTCGATTCATCAACACAACCTTTAAGCCAACAGACTCTTAATGGGCAAGGCTTGTGGGAAATATAACGTCAGTGATTGTTCTGATGACTATGATTATAAGGCCATAAAATGATCCCCTTTGATATGTTGCCTGAAGAAGTAGAGCAACTACAATGGGCAGAACCAACATTTATACCAAGTTAAGAGGCAGGCTAAAGGCAGCCTCTTAACGGGTCATAATGGTATCAGGAGTCTGCCCCAGGCCGGCTGATTCAGCCCAAAAAGGGCTTAGCGTTCTTCTGGGTTGTACTAGACCAGTGGGTTTCAAGCTGTGGGATTGGGCCCATAAGTAGGTCTCACAAAGAAAGAGAAGGAAGGAAAATCAGGCAATATAATTATATAACTATGTTGAAAAATAAAAACAAAATATTTTTAGAAATATTTTGTTTTATTTGGGTTTTATAAGGTTTACAAGGGTTTTGTATTAAGCCATGATCATGAGTATGTTTGAAATCTGAAAGGGCCAGTACTGTATTGTTCAACACTGGCAACATTGGCAAGGTTCATTGTTTCTGTTTTTCAAAGTATTGAGGATGTCAAAATATGAGTTGGGTCCTTGGCAAAAAGCACCAGCGGTGGGAACCCCTGAGTATCGATACCCTTCCAAATGAAATGCACAAAACCCTGCAAATATCCAACAGCTAGATTGTGTGTTGTGCACATTTGATGGTGTTTATGTATTCGCAAACTCCTGCCAAATGTGTCTGGGTGGACATATAGTCTTTGTTTTAAGTGTGTGTTGTGTTTGTGTGGGAAGGACATGTCCTCGTTGTAATTGGCTGATGCTGCTACTCCTTAGTTGACAGCGGTTACAAGGGGCTTTACCTTAAAGCCCTCTCCACAGTCAACCCCATCGTACCTCTCCCCAACATGTGAGTGCACGGCAAAGTGAAGACCCAAATGAGGAGAAGCCGAAAGGATCTTCCCCGCCTCATTATGACTGCGAGAAGAAACTGTTTAGATGAGTGACGGAGCCAAACTTCTTTGAACTGGAAGTGACTGTCACCAGCAGCTCCCCACAAACCCAATTAGAGTTGTGTGGCTGAAAGGATTCCACCATCATGTTTGGGGGAGAAGGACTACAGTAGAACACCTTCGAGTCCCCTTTCATGAGTTCAATCAAAGCCACCTCATTTGTGTCATTTTAATGGCGCCCGCCCTCTCTACTCTGTGGCGAAGGCATGAGACATGAAGACACGTTCAGGCCAGCTTTTCTTCTTTCTTTTTGCTGTGCATTCATTTCCACAGACAGAGCATCACATCCTACCGCTGTTAGAGGTCAATTAGTACTCTGATACCCAGTTTAAAAGAAAAACTCTGTGTACAATATGTAATACAGGTAAACGATGTGTTTATCATGGGGGGAAAAGACCACTTCAAGAACCGCTTTTAAATCTTATATATCTATCCGCATTAGGGATAAGGTGTTTAAAACGCCTGTAGTTGCTGTCAAACTGTTGCTGTCGTGGGGAGATCTTGGTCGGTGCAGGCAACATCATTTCATTTGCATATACTACCCACAATTTAAATACTCTTAGCAGGTATTCAAGCATTGCATGGGAGCATGAGAAAACACATGAGATCCCCTTTGTCTCACTGTCATATTCAAAGTTAGCACATCGTGCTCAGAGCACTTGATTCTCAGATCCAGCAGTTCTACGGTGGTACAGCCGGTACAGGCCGGAAACCCAAAACCGAATGTGGGTTATGTCTCCAATTTCTTATTTAAGAGAAGCTCAAATGGAACGAGTGGATGAAGCGTCCAGAAGGGGTTTGAATGGGTTGATTTCTACATGTTCATTTGACCTTTTTTTATTTTTCACAGTTTACCAGCGCTGGCCGAGTTTGTGTTAGCTGTTAATAGCCAATCACATGCTCACAGTTCCTGGCCTGCAGGCAACATGATTGGTTGCAACAAATATGAAGTGAACAAAAGAGAAACCCGTTCACCCATATTTGAACTTGTCTGCTGTCAGATTGTCTGATTTATGAGACTAAGAGCGCCTTAGCCCACAATGTCAACAGGAATGCATGGACTATTGCATCCCCTTTCTCATGGTGAACTGGACGTAGGCCAGTGTGCCGTCTGTCTGTATATAAAAGCTTTATCCCCCCCAACCATAAGTGTTTATGTATTTCAATGTTTTCAACCCATAGGAATTGCTGTTGGAATGAAAAGCAGAAATTCATACCGACTATTTTTGAACACTGCTATAATACGACCTCCGGTGGACCCGGTGGTACCCAGTGACCAGACACTGTTGTCAACCAGATGATATGCAGTCCTGGCCAATATCAGGGATCCTTCATAGTGAGCCAGGAGAGGGGAGGGAGGGAGGGAACATGGAAACAGTGGCTGCTCTCAATTCTGTGCAATTGCTCTTTCAAGTGGAGCCATCAGCATATTTCCCAAATTCACTGTCATTTTCTTCATTGACCATAACAGCAAAATACTTTATCGTCTCTGTGGCTTGACGGGCGCTATTCAGCGGGAACCGGATGAATAGAGGCGCAGAGCCGGCAAAAACCCTTGTCCAATCAAAGGCGTCGGACAGGCGTACTAGCCCTAGAGAGAGAGAGAGCACGAGAGAGAGAGAGAGAGAGAGAGAGAGAGAGAGAGAGAGAGAGATTGTTGTGTAGAGAAATGTTATTACAAAAATGTGTGATATTAAAATATAAATCTCTAAATGTAATTTGCTTCAAATGCATGGTTATCGTTAGATATAAACAGTGTACAGAATTAGGGTTATTGTACCTAACATATGTACATTGTTTTATTTCAACTTGAATAATCCTTCTCCTACTGCAAATATGCACGGTGGCCTTCACCAATGCTACTATTCTACAGCGCCTTGAGCTACGAGCTACGAGCAATGAGCTATGACTGCTAGAACGCATTTGTGATCATCATTATTCTGTAAATTGAAAGGGTAATGAAGAGAAAGCATCTGCAAAGATTAATAATTCCTTGGGAGAATTCAGGAGAACTGATCATTTTGATGGGGTTTCTATGCCTTACATAGACCATCTACCACTGGAGCCGTCTCCCTCAGCTCATAGCTCAATTGAATAAAATCGTAACGGGATACTTGCGCTGGAGAACACTGTTCAATTTGATTACACAGTTCATTGGGGCTGCAGACTTTGATAAAGGATTGATTTATTTTCACCCGGCGCTTGAAATAATAACCCCTCCGCTAAATCCCCTCTCCGGGTCTCCGGGCCCCCGGAACTTTTAATAGCATTAGAGCAAAAATGAGAATAGTGCATCATTCTCAGGCATGGTGTAGCTCAGCACAGCTGTCCAGCCTCCTCTCCCACTTGGGGATTGTATAGCCCTCCCACCCACCACCACCCCCCCCCCCCCCATCTCCCATGGCTGGTGGTAAGGCTGCGTTGATGGCTTGTTTGTTGGCAGCTCTCGTCGCTGCCAGGGAATTCGTCCTTGGGTTTTTATCCGGAAAGTCACGTGGCGCGTGGTACTTTAATAAACCTGCTATGGATCACAGTGGAGGCGCCACTGTTTACAGCGACAATGGCAATTTGGGGAAGACAATTGAATCCTGATAATGGCAGTGAAGAATATCATTAAAACACAAAAAGACGGGCGCGGTGAAAAGAAAAACAAACAAAGGTTGGACATCGTGTGCCGCTTAACGGGAAATGACAAGAGGAGAGGATGAAGAGGCCCGGGGGACGGGAGGAGGAACAGCTTGAGCTGCATCCCGCCACCCACTGGGGTTCATCAAAAGTGAATGAAGGGGAGATGCGTTTTAATTATTTAAATCTATTGGGCCAAGGACCTTCCTCTATTTTTAATCACCGGGCGTAGGCAGAAACATCACACAACCTCCAATTACAAGCCAATCTGGTGCCGGTGACCCTTTAGATGTGCAGCCGGTGACAGAGAAAAGAACGGACAAACATCACAAGTAAGAACATCTTCGAAATGAACAATCGGCGACCCCCCCACCCCCTCACGGCAATAAAGAGGAGAAAAAAGGAAAAAGGGGAAGTCGAGGCAATTACCGCTCCACCGCTTCGCTTAAGTGAGGTATGTGTCTGTTCTTCTTCTTCTTCTTCGCTGCACTGCGGCGGTGGCGGTGGCGTTAGGACGCCCGCCCCTCCCCCTCCCCCGCCATCCTGAGAGGAGTTATCTCGCCGCTTCATCATGACGGGACAAAGGCCACGGCCGTCCCATCGAGCGATCCGATTGGATGAATGGCATTCATTAAGCCCCCAATAAGAGCCTTTACAGATGCGACGACCTTATCCTGCCACTTCATCTTCCCCCCGTGGAAGGAAGGAGAAGAAGAGGGGAGGGACGGAAACCAGAGGCTACTCGCAAAACAAAACACCACCGGCGTTCGTTTCAATGGTAGCTGGGGAGTTGACAGACTTCCCTGAGGGAGAGCCGGGGCAGACCGGGAGCTAGGTAGTGGCTCCAATGGGCCCTGGCTAATGGCCCCTCCGA
Source organism: Muraenolepis orangiensis (assembly GCA_027704905.1). NCBI lineage: Eukaryota > Metazoa > Chordata > Actinopteri > Gadiformes > Muraenolepididae > Muraenolepis > Muraenolepis orangiensis. The sequence continues at coordinate 34,864,033 of CM051001.1, forward strand.
TGCCACAGTGAATCAAAAATCTCCCCAGACATACGCAAGCAGTGGTAGGGAGGGAAGGAAGGGGGAAGGTTGGAGGGGGGTGAAAAAATAACAAAATAGAAAATGATTCTGTCCCTTAATGGACTAACCAGAGGTGTAATATGCGCAGTGGGAGCCCAGACCTTGAGCTAGGGGACACGCGCCAGATGCTGCTTTAAGAGCACCGCGAGGGTGAACGTGACTGCCTGTCCAATATGAATCATTTACTGCCGCACTGCTCCAGCTGCTGCTGCTGCTGCTGCTCGCTAACATGCTAACATGCTGCCATGCTCCCCTGGACCCCCTCCCCCCTGAACCTGCAGCACCAGAATACTCAATGAGTTCACTGCTCATCACCATACACTGGAAAGACATGGAGGGCGGGAATCCAATGGCGGCCTCAAAGTAGTCTATGGCCCAAACTCATTCATATTCAATCCTTAATTACTTTTAAATTAAATATAACTGTCAAAATGGACTTCTCAAAATACCATCATCTGGAGATGAACCAGCCACCGAGATCCGTGCAGAGCAAAAGAAAAAAATGATTGACTTTGTATTACAATACAGAAATCACGTTTTTTTAGGTTGGTGTAGAATGGCGGCAGGTCTTACTGCATCCAACCACCACAAGCAGCCTATAGGGACTAAACAGTCAGTCGATTCCGCCTACAGGGCTGCGCAAACAGGCGGTCAGCGCTGCCGCTTTGTCACATCGCACAAAGTCGTAGTTACTTACCGCCACTGCTACATAAGTGTGTGGCTCGGCTACGACACAAGCTAGCATGGCTGACCAATTTAAGGTGGCAGTGATACGTCCGCGCCGCTAACGCCTCCCGACGCGGGGCTTGTATGTCGTCCTCTGAGGAATAAATCAAATACGTCAATGAGGTATTTGTAGAGCTCAACATATGTTGCATGGAGAGGCCTATTGATTGTTTTAGGGTAGGCGTATCGGTTATTGAGTGTTTCTTATTGTATCTTTTCAAGAGTTTAGTAGTAATACAGTATATATATGTGTATTTTGTATGTATTCATCTATAATTACATTTGATTTGATTGACTGTACAACATGTGTGCATTTGCTGTGTTTTTCTAGATACACCATTCTTAGATGACTTCCCTCTTATTTTGATTATCTGTAGAAACAAAGTAAAATGGAATGAGGAGATATAATTAATAGATCAATTATTATTTTATAAAAGGAGACGGAGGAGATGGAGGAGATCAATCAGTTAAGTTCAGCTGTGCTCCACTCCCCAGTTGTATATTACAAAAAGGTGAAATAGATGTTCCGTCTATTTCAGCCTTGGACCGGCACAGCAATGAGTTAATCAAATATGGCTCCTGACACATCCTCACGTCCGTGAAGAAACAAGCAGATTTCGAAAACATTCATGGGTCTTTTCATGGGGGCTGTGAAATATAGCACTCGCAATAAAACACAGAACACCCAGTAACAATGACCGATTGTCCTCCTTAACACGGACATATCTCTTAGGTTGGAGAGCTGCCCAAAGACCAACCAACATGTCAGCTACTGTTAGCCGCGTATCCGCTAACCTCATCGTCTTCCAGGATCTGATACGTGCACGACTACCATTAATCGTAGGGCCATGTAGTTCCCACAAAATGTGCTAATTTGAACAAATGGCATTATAAGATAGCTTTGAAAAGAGGTTTAAAAAAGGTATCCACACAACACTGTAAATCTCCCCGAAAGATAAAAGAGCTCCTTAATTCCACGAAAATATACACGTCAAATGTTGTCATTTCAATGATGCATTGTTATGTCCTGATTCAATCGAGGGGATGGAAGGAGTAACATATAAAACAAATGACAAAGAAGTGAGGAGAACGGAAGTAAAGGAACAAGGATAGAACGGTAGATAGCAGTTAAACTAACTATGGTGTGTGTTTGTGCGTGCGTGTTATTTTACATGCATGCCACTCCCATGCACGCTGATCCAGTAGGGCCTCTCTCTCAAGTGGCATCCTGAGACACTAACGTGTTGCTTCCCTCAATCACGGCAATTGTATGGCTGTCGAATGCATGTGTGGTAAACACACTATTGCTGCTATCAATTAGTCACCGCTAAGTCACTAATTACACAGCGGGATGGCTATCACTGGCTGTTCTCATTGTCCAATGTCTCAGTCACATCTGCAGAGAGGGCGGGACAGAAAGGGGGAGAGGGAGATAGCGAGAGAGAGAGAGAGAGAGAGAGAGAGAGAGAGAGAGAGCATACATACAAAGCACATCATCACAACAGCAAGTATCAATGGGAGGTTCTTGAGTGGAAATCATATGAACTCCACAGCACAAATGGGTTGTTCTTTTTTACATACCAATTATGTGTCACAGTTGCTGCCACTGATAAACAAACTCACTGGGGTGGAAATGCATGTTGTTTGAAGTCGAATTTTCTTCATGACATGCTACTTGTTGGTTAAATGTGTCATGTGTGTGTTGGGGGGTGGGGGGGGGGGGGGAGTGGCACGTGTAATCATGTAATCATGTATTCATGTATTCATGTATGCATGTGCACGACTCACAAGGGCCCCAGGTCAGCCAGTGAGTGCACTTTCCGGGGTCTTTATTTAGACCCAGAAAGAAGATTCCTTATATTCTTTTTTTTATTTTAAAGCCATTTCTGTCTCTCTTGTGGCGTTCCGCCGTCTTGCCCTTTGCGGTGGTTCTGGCCTCCCCTCCATGGTGACTGAACCACAGCGGAGGATCACACGGCCCGTCCAGTAGTCCAATCCCCAGCAAACAGGCAGCGCCCCTCATCGGGCCGCGGTCCCCGCAGCCTCCAGAAGCTGAAATGAGGCCACGCCCACTCTGTGCTGGCGGGGGACCGGGGGGGGTGAGGGGGGGGGGGGGGAGAGGGAGGGGAGATTTAGTTTCTCTGGCACCGAGCGCGGATAAATCACCGCCACTAAGCAGCCCGATAGTACTTACGGAGCCAGAAAATAATAATAATAATAAATTAAATGTAAAAAAAAAAAATGGAATGAAATACGCTTCTGTTTATGACACATTGGAAAAAAGAAAAAGTCATAAAAAAGTACTGCGTTATATTATATAGGAGTTGACGAACTTAGCGACGTGCCGTTATAGTTCAAAGAAAAAGTCTTGGTGAAGGCGTTTCTGCGAAAAGTGGTGGTGCAGGGCGGGGGGTGTTGGGTGGGGGGGGGGGTGGTGGTGCAGGGCGGGGGGTGTTGGGTGGGGGGGGGTGGTGGTGCAGGGCGGGGGGTGTTGGTGGTGCAGGGCGGGGGGTGTTGGTGGTGGAGTGGGGTGGTGGTGCAGACGGGGGGTGTTGGTGGTGGAGTGGGGTGGTGGTGCAGGGCGGGGGGTGTTGGTGGTGGAGTGGGGTGGTGCAGGGCGGGGGTGTTGGTGGTGGAGTGGGGTGGTGGTGCAGGGTGGGGGGTGTTGGTGGTGGAGTGGGGTGGTGCAGGGCGGGGGATGTTGGTGGTGGAGTGGGGTGGTGGTGCAGGGTGGGGGGTGTTGGTGGTGGAGTGGGGTGGTGCAGGGCGGGGGGTGTTGGTGGTGGAGTGGGGTGGTGGTGGTGGAGTGGGGTGGTGGTGCAGGGCGGGGGGTGTTGGTGGTGGAGTGGGGTGGTGGTGCAGGGCGGGGGGTGGTGGTGGTGGAGTGGGGTGGTGGTGCAGGGCGGGGGGTGTTGGTGGTGGAGTGGGGTGGTGGTGCAGGGCGGGGGGTGTTGGTGGTGGAGTGGGGTGGTGGTGCAGGGCGGGGGGTGTGGTGGTGGAGTGGGGTGGTGGTGCAGGGCGGGGGGTGTTGGTGGTGGAGTGGGGTGGTGGTGCAGGGCGGGGGGTGTTGGTGGTGGAGTGGGGTGGTGGTGCAGACGGGGGGTGTTGGTGGTGGAGTGTTGGGGGTGGGGGGTGGTGGAAAGCCAGCGAGTAACGGAGAGGAAGAAGAAAGCCGATGCCAAAAAACACTCCGGCGCCGCGCGGCGCTCGGCTTTTATTGACTGCGAAAGAAGGATGGCATAAAAGTGAGAAATAAATGGACAGAAAGGCAGCGAGGGGAACGGAGATAAAAGCACTGATTGAAAAGGAGGGCGTGCACGGCGTCACCCCGCATGCATATCTTGTGTGTGTGTGTGTGTGTGTGTGTGTGTGTGTGTGTGTGTGTGCTTTTATGAGTGTCATCCGTGCATGTGCATTTAAATGTCTGGTGGATTATTTCTCTTTGAGTATGCACTTCCAAACTGTGTGTGTGTGTGTGTGTGTGTGTGTTGTGTGTGTGTGTGTGTGTGTGTGTGTGTGTGTGTGTGTGTGTGTGTGTGTGTGTGTGTGTGTGTTCGGGGTGTGTTGGGTGGGGGGAGGGGGCGAGTATGTGAATGTAGACTTTTGTTTGTACGCATTGTGCATGTGTGCGTGCACGTGTCTGTTGCTGGAATGTCTGAATATGAGTGTGTGTGTGTGTGTGTGTGTGTGTGTGTGTGTGTGTGTGTGTGTGTGTGTGTGTGTGTGTGTGTGTGCACTGTGCCGCATGCGTCGGGCACAAGACGTTCAGGGCTGTGAGTGTAACATTATTGTGTGTTTTCTGGTCCTGTTTATTCCCCTCAAAATGCAGATGTTGTTAATAAATCCTGCATTTGCTCACTTATTTGGGAAGACTGCACCTTGCTTTATTAAAGCCATCCATCACAGAGGGTCCTGAATCGATGGCTTGCCGAGGAAAGCAGTGTCAGCAGCAGAGACACACTGAGAGAATACCAGAGCCCTTATAACTCCTGAGAGAGAGAGAGAGAGAGAGAGAGAGAGAGAGAGAGAGAGAGAGAGAGAGAGAGAGAGAGAGAGAGAGAGAGAGAGAGAGAGAGAGAGAGAGAGAGAGAGAGAGAGAGAGAGAGAGCACTGCATCGGGCAAAGACAGGATCAAAGTATAAGTCATACAATGTGAATGCAGGATGAGAGAAGCCAGGGTTTTTAATTTGAAAGGACCACGCGTACGACACTGATAACGACTTTGAAGATTTGCCTACCATGTCTTGTGCTGAGGCTTCCTGTACGACATCAGATCCTAATTTGAAATAGCTGCTTACCGGCATCATCAAAAACATCACCACGTGCGTCATGGCGGTGTTTTAAGAGAACACATCAGTGTCCGGTGTGTCTGGATGATGTAATGCGGTGGCTAATCACCTACACCGCGGCTCTGTTAGTTAGCATTCAGATGCGCGTCGTTATCTGCCGACGGCGGCGTCTCGGGAGAAGGCGGGGGTGCGCTGCTTCAAGCTGCTCCCATCTGGAGATCCCTATGCCTGGAATTCACTCTCCTGTGGCGTGTGAGAGGGCCGATCAAAACCCCCCCCCATCCACCCCGCCAACCCACCTCCCCACACATCTGCCACGTCCAACACAACACACACACACACACACACACACAGTCAATCTTCCGGCTGCTTGGTAAATATGTGTTGCAGCCCCCTGGACCCCTGGGTGAAAGGAACAGGTGGGGGATCTGAGTGAGGGACGGAGGAACGGGACAGAATTAGGATGGAAAGGCCGGGACGTGATTTAGCTTCAGCGCGGGGAGGAGGCGAACGCAGACGTCCACGTGATGGGCTAGCGGCCCCCCGGAGGGAGGGACGGCGGTCAGGTCGCTCCAGACAGCGCGGTGAGGGGAAGGTGATGAAGGACAGCGTAATGCTATGTTGAGGGGAAGGTGATGAAGGACAGCGTAATGCTATGTTGGGTTTGTTTACTGGCATCTAAAGACAGCGATGGAAGCGGCAGAAGGGCCGGTCTAGTGCGGAGACGGGGACCATGAGGCTTTTCGGCCAAATACCAGAAAAGTAATTGACCAAAAAAGTAATTCCAGCCACATGAGCATCAACCCATTATCAGCCCAAATGGACCGGCCCACCCCCATCCAAATGGACCGGCCCACCCCCATCCAAAGTGGAGCGGTCCGGGCCGAGCCAAGGTTTCAAAAGTAAACAAATCAATACTTTCTAAAGAGCAGCGGTTACTAGTAGACGGTCATGTAGGACTAAAAGCATTAGAGTTATGAACAAAAAGGACAAAACATTTAAAACGTTAGGGCTGCTAAAATTTAAGATTCTGGAGTCTGTTTGCGTTTAAATGCGCAAATATACCGAAACAAGTGTCTCAATTAAATGTGTTGGCACAATGTTGTTTCTTGGTTGAACCAAGAAACAACCAAGTTGTTTTATATGTTGCTTTCATGTTGTTTTTTCCTTATGCTTTGGCCAAGGTTGGCCAACATTACGCTTACAGTAACTCAACACATAATAATAATAACAATACATTCAATTTCATATTGAGCTTTCCTGGACAAAATTGCACGTACAGTAAGATAATTGAATAGATCAATGAAAAATAAAAAGGAGTATAATTAAAATACGTTTAATATAATAATAATAATAATAATAATAATAATAATAACAATAATAATAATAACAATAATAATAATAATAATAGCAAGTTATGTAAAAAAATGCGCAGGCCACACAACAATTAGGTCTAAGATAAATAATTAAATAAATAAACAGGCGACATTCCAATGGGAAGTGGTGCCAGTCAATCCGTTAAATACAGGGGCCAAATCTAAGTTCCATCCCGGTGCTGTGCAGAGGTGCTCTTCCGCTGTTGACCAAAGGCTCATGAAACGCACACACTCCCAGGCCTGCAGCGCTCCACAGACTCCACCCACGCCATTAACCAACTCCAACGCTTTAGTCCCTTCCCAAAACCTTCCAAAGTCGAATCCCCGTCCAAACCGCTACATACTAAACAAACTCCCTCCCCTCACACCTTCCCTACAGGCAGCACACCCACCCTCATGCTGGATGGTGGATGGTGGATGTTTGTTAGTGGATGTTGGATGTTGGATGGTGGATGTTGGATGTTTGTTAGTGGATGTTGGATGGTGGATGGTGGATGTTGGATGTTGGATGGTGGATGTTGGATGTTGGATGGTGGACGGTGGACGGTGGATGTTTGTTAGTGGATGTTGGATGGTGGATGTTGGATGTTGGATGTTGGATGGTGGATGTTTGTTAGTGGATGTTGGATGGTGGATGTTGGATGGTGGACAGTGGATGTTTGTTAGTGGATGGTGGATGGTGGATGGTGGATGGTGGATGTTTGTTAGTGGATGTTGGATGTTGGACGGTGGATGTTTGTTAGTGGATGTTGGATGGTGGATGTTGGATGTTGGACGGTGGATGTTAAAGGTAAACCGATGACCTTCAAGAGACCCACCTCCCACATCCTTCTTCACGACCTGGGGAAGCAGACAACAGCCAGGGCTCACTAGATAAATACCTAATGCCATAAGCATGAAGGCATTATATATATATATATATATATATATATATAGTTAGAAATAAATAAATAAATATATATTTAATAAATACATATATACATAAAGGCATTATTATTATTTATATATATATATACACACATACATATACACACACATATATTTACTTACATACATACACACATACATATCTATATATATATCTATATATCTATATATCAGTGGTGAAGCGTCAGGGCCTTCAAGGTATTCAGAGAAGACCCTGGAACCCTCAGATGAAACAAAAAAAAAATCGAATTAATTGTATTAAGAAAATTGAATAAAGTTTAAATAAAATGAATAAATGAGAATCGTATCCGTGTTGTTATCTGTTATATTACAGTTTTACGTTGATTTGTTTGTCTTTCTCGGTCCATGCATTTGGGTGGCTTTGTGTTAGAAAGAAAAATGCAACCAATCAGATATTTTTCTGGGTTGCTGGGAAGAATATCCTTCAATCAAAGTATTCACGAATGCTTTGGCCTTAAACTGAATGAGACAATGGATTGACAATTTGATCAACCAATCATATATTGGTATGTAGTCAATGGGCGTATTCTTTCAGATTTCCCCACAGGTCCATAGTGCGCTAGAAGGTCTAGTTAGTTCACTGGCTGGAGACAGAGGATCTAGCTTAGTGCTACGTTGTTTTTTTTCTACGTAGGTTTTTTACGTCGTAGGTAAAGATGATGTTGTTGCGGAATTGTTGTTAGTACCCTTTTCATGACGACCATTCAGTGAAAAGATCCCCGTTACCACTGCATCTGTGGAAAGGACATTTTCCGTCCTCAAACGGATAAAAACATATGGAGGAACAGAACAATCCTGACTCACTGCTCAGCTTCCATAGCTATTGAAAGGCAACTTATTTTGGATCTGAAAAGCAGTGATCAGCTTTATGACCGGGTTATCGATCCATCCAGAAGGACAGGAGAATGGATTTGGTCTTTAAGTGAACATCATTGGTGAGTGAGACTCATTTGTCTTTGCTGGTTTTGTCTCAGTGTTGCGTCTCGTTGAGCTGGTTGGTGCATTTTGTTTCCACACACTTGTTGACTGATTAGTTAATGGCTGTCTTGGGTTTGTTAAGCATTGTTGTGCATTTAAATTGAGAGTTTTGACTTGATCTTTCTTTGCATCGCTTAACGTGAAAAGGCTTAACGTAACAAACTACAGAAGGTCCAGTTGTGATACACGGCTCGCCACTGATATATATATCCAATATCTCACACCTGTTGTTTTGCTGAGGTGCAGAAAGTAGGCAACAGGAGTGTGCCTTTAGGAACACGACAGTGAGAACTAGAACTCGAACACAACTAATAGCTCCCAGTGTCAGAGCTACGCGTGCGACCGCAGACGAGAGGCCGGCAACTTTAAGCTAACTTAAAAGAAAAAAAAAAGAAAAAGGAAAGGCAGCGCCGAGCAGAGCGGCTCCAGAAGGAGTGATCCATCCGTGATATCTGGTACACCGCGGGGGTCAACTTTTTAGCTCCATCCACAAAGCTTGTTGAGAAAGCCCCGGCCGATATTAAAGAATCATTAACCCCATCAGATTAGTTTAGCACGGAGGTCATAGCGCAGCAATGCTCGTGTGACTCTCATATAATCCTCAATTAGCACCACGACGCCACTGTTGTTGTGCTGGTGTGCCGGGGCCAATTAGGCTAGCTTAATTGGGCTAGCTTAATTGCAGGTAATGCCGGAGAATCCCAAAGTCAAACAGAGGCCCTGGATTGGTAATGAACACCGAGCGCAGCCTGCAACCCACCACGACAGACAGCGGAGAACACCTTCCACGGTGCGGTGTAACAAGCGTTTGGTAAATATATGTGTGGCGTGACGACAAAACAAAAACAAAAGCACACTTATCTCAGGCTTATTTGTTAAATGTGTATCCCTTTTTGTGTCGTGTTGTGACACGTTCAAGTGCATGACTGTGGAGTGATTCAAAAGTGCTTTAGACAACACAGCGAGAGAGAGAAAGAGAGAGAGAGAGAGAGGGAGGGAGGGAGGGAGGGAGGGGGAGAGGGAGAGGGAGAGGGAGAGGGAGAGGGAGAGAGAGAGAGAGAGGGAGGGAGAGAGAGAGAGAGAGAGAGAGAGAGAGAGAGAGAGAGAGAGAGAGAGAGAGGGAGGGAGAGGGAGAGGGAGAGGGAGAGGGAGAGGGAGAGGGAGAGGGAGAGGGAGAGGGAGAGGGAGAGAGAGAGAGAGGGAGGGAGAGGGAGAGAGAGAGAGAGAGCCTGAAGCGAGGCAAAAAAGTACTCCTTTCCAAATATTTCAAGGACCGACGATAGGCGGCGATGCTCCCGAAACGCCACGTAAAGCTCATGCATAAATCATGTAATCACTGTCAAACACACACATCCAGGGGATGTGTGTGGGGAAGCGAGAGCCTCTGCATCTCTATGGGAGGTGAGAGGGCGCCCGGGACGGCGCCCGGGACGGCGACACAGCCCGGCTGATTGTAATGAGCATCTGTGTCGGCTTCCTGCACTGACAAAACAATGTTAAATTAATCATTTCAGCTCCCTCCTATGGCGATGGGGTGGGGGGGGGGGGGGGGGGGTACCAGTCCTCCCACTCCTCTCTATACAGCAATTTGGGAACCAGGGAGAGAACAAGAGGAGTGAGAGATGCCACGCAAATCGGAGGGACCCCCAAAAGTCTTCATTTAAGTCATTCAAAGTAAAGCGCTTTGGAGGGAAATGTTTTTTCTCCGTCCTGGGCTGGCCTTTTCAGGGAACATGACCGGAATGCTTGATGGTGTGTTTGTTGTTCCGCCATCTGCAGTGAAAGGCGTTAGATAAGTGAGAGAAATGAGGGAACAAATAACAAATAGCCATTTGGCTCACTTGGAATACATGTTGAATCCCTCAGCTGGACCATGGAGAAGGAGTGTGTGTGCGTGTGCCTGTGTGTGTGTGTGTGTGCGTGTGTGTGTGTGTGCGTGTGCACGCGGGTGTGCGTGTGTGTACTCGAACAAGTAATTGAGGCTTATAGGTTTTTTTCTTCTTGTGATATCCGGTGATTCAACCATTCCAGTTGTTGCGTGCAGTCCATTACTTTAACCTGAACTTGAATTGAAAGTAGTGATATTATAAATTCATAGGGATATATATATATATATACAACAATATATATATATATATATATATATATATATATATATATATATATATTTATATATGTTTATATACACAATGTATATACAACATTATATATATATATATATATAAATAATGGTGCATGGGTGCTTGTTTAATACCACAGACATTGTGAAGCATAACAGTAACAGATAAACACAGAGCTGAACTTTGAGTCTGATTGACGGCACACCGAGAGAGTTGCTTGTTAACATCCCAAAATTCAATCCAGGAGATGGAAGGAGTAACATATAAACTGAGGGACAAAGAAGCAGAGGAGAAGGGAAGTAAAGGAACAAACCACGGTTATATTAATAACTGAAATCTAGGCACAAGGCAGTTCACGCAACACTACGGACGTAACAAACATTATTCATCATTCAGTGTCATGCTTATTTACTGGACTTGTTACTATTGTTACTGCACTGTACTGTACTGTATTTATGATGCTGCAACCACGCACTACATGGCTACACCAGACCCCATATACAGGCCTAACTACTTACACACATATTGTTCTTTATTGTTATTATTGCTATTCATAACTATCTTCATTTAAATGTTTATTTTTTATTTATACTTATTGTGAAGTTTGACTAACTGTTTGTGAATAGTGTTGTGACAAACCAACCACAACCAATAACTGAAATCATACGTAGGTGTACAAAACAAAATGACAACGAACACAGGAAAACAGCAGTGAACTTTAAACTACGGCTGGACACAGCGCTAGGCTAACGTCACTTAGGCTGAGCACAACACGAGACACACACCCTCTCAGCGGGAGTCAACCGTACCGCTAACTCGGGCTTAGCGAAATAAGCTAACCAACACACAGCTCCACAACCTCCACAACTGTATACGTGTGTCCATTCCTCCTGGTCTTTGTCCTCCAGGCGTGAGGAGGAGGTGGGCTCACGCAATCACTCTGACCATGCAGGGGGGGACAGGGTGGTGAGAGTGGAGGGGGGAGAGACACAGGCCCCGTTCACACTGTCAAACACACATGTTAATGCCGAGTGTGAACGGGGCCTATAATGTGTTGTTTATCCACATTGAGATACGATCTCTGAAACCACATTGGGAGGTGGTTTGTGCAGTCTAGGCCACTTAACACCACATGTGACCACATTACTTTTAGCAGTGTGAAAGCGAATGTGTCTTTGGCCACATTAAGGACCGCCCACTCAACTGACGTCCTCTGTGTAAGCGGAAGTAGTACTCCGACGGCATTATATTAAACATTGGTAACATTACCATTACCATGACAACACCAACACCGGCAAAGTACTAAAATGCCCTGTCACACCTTGACCATTTAGCTCGATGATTCAAATCATAACCGCACTAGACATTGCAGTATCAACATCACCGTATCAACATCACCGTATCAATATCACCGTCATGCCCAAGAAAACTTTGAAGAACGCTGCCAAGAAGTCTCCTGGGCGTGGACACAAGGAGGATCCATCATCACCCTCACCCTATCCCTCACCCTAACCTCACCCTCACCCTCACCCTAACCTCACCTCACCCTCACCCTCAACCTAACCCTAACCCTCACGCTCACCCTCACGCTCACCCTCACTCTCACCCTCACCCCCACGCTAACCCTCACCCTCACGCTAACCTCACCCTAACCCTCACCCTCACCCTCACGCTGACCTCACCCTCACCACACCCCCACGCTAACCCTCACCCTCACGCTCATAGTTATAATATAGTTAATAGTAGTAGTAGGAGGAGAGTATAGAGAATATATAACAGAATGACTCTCAGTGGTTAATATAGTTATAATATAGTTAATAGTAGTAGTAGGAGAGTATTGGAGAATATATCACAGAATGACTCTCAGTAGTTAATAGTTATAATATAGTTAATAGTAGTAGTAGGGAGAGTATTGTTGAATAGATCACAGAATGACTCAGTAGTTAATATAGTTATAATATAGTTAATAGTAGTAGTAGGAGGAGAGTATTGGAGAATAGAGCACACAATGACTCTCAGGCCGGAGGAAGGAAGAAGCCGTCGTGGAGGACCGGCTCAGAAGTGGATCAGTGATGGGGAGGTCGCCCCGCAGACATCGAGAGCCGGATAGATAACGATCGCAAAGCACGGTCTGGCGGAAGAATACTGGACAGGACGAGGAGAAGGACGAGAAGGACCAAGCGACGACCAGGCGGAGTTTGAAGGGGATGTGTTTGTAGCGGAGAAGCGGGAGACTTTCGGGTGACGCTGGCTAAATGGTCAAGGTGTGACAGCGCCATAAACAAGCAGTAATTAGGAAGAAGACGAACAGACCGGATGGATCCTCGCGGATGGTCGACTCCGGAGACATGCTCATGTTCAGCGCAAACTTTGGGACAAAGTTTGCAACATGAGATTTATGAATGATTATGAATTTATTGAAATGGTCGTTGCAAGTGGAAATGATATATGTGTTTTTGTTGCAGATAGAGCGGGAAAGTGAGGTGGGATCTCAAGTAGTCTCATCAGAACACATTCTCAATGCCAAGTGTGAACGCACCAACTAACGGCGTCCACTTGAGATCGGATCTCTCATACCACATGTGAACCACGTGTTATCACACGTCAACTTTTTGCACTTTTTGCACCAGCCGCCACATGTAGGTCTATACTGAGACACAGATTGTTATTTATTGTTATGATTGCTATTTATAACTATTTATTTATTTATTTATTTATTAATACTTTTTATTTGTACTTATTGTAAAGTTTTACTTCAACTGTAATTGTTGAAGTAATTGTGAATAATTGTGAATCATTTGTACTGCGGGAGTGAATGGGGAGTAAGCATTCCATTGTACTTGTAACACATCTTGAATCTTAATAAACAATAAACAGCAATGTTGAGGGTGGTGGGAATAAAAGGAAACTAAGGTTCATAAATAGACATGTGAGTTTACAGATCAATATTTACACAATTACAAACAAAGGAAAAACCAACCGCCATCATTCTGAGAGACAAACATTGATGACACCACAGTGTCACCACACACACACACACACACACACACACACACACACACACACACACACACACACACACACACACACACACACACACACACACACACACACACACACACACACACACACACACACACACACACACACACTGTAATGGAAAAATCATATGTTGTCCCTTCTATCACTCTCTGTTTCTTTGACCTTGTGACCCCCCTATGTAATTCTCCCTATCACCCTTTTGTCCTATTGTCCTGAGGGGTTCTTATCCTTATCCTTATCCTCATCCTGCTTGACCAACTGTAATGTTTATCTCACAGCGGGGGACAGTGGCTATTACAGTCTACAGCTGTTGAGGGGGGTTGGCATACAACTATTGAGCTGGATCAAAGGCTTGGCCTCTCCTGGTCCAACACCTCTGGCTTCCTCTGCCTGCACGAGAGTTCCTCCGTTCCCGTGCTGGGGATGGGGCTGGTGGAGCCAGGTGGTCAAGACTTGCATCATTGGGGTGAAAGACAGTATCTTAGGGGCAGTCCTAAGGAGGGATAAATACTGAGTGTTGCCAGCATTGCGGCGGACTTCCCTATCCTCACCTCATAGGATTCGGGGCTCCCGACAAAGCTTTGTCTGTCTGTCTGTCTGTCTGACTGTCTGTCTATATGTCTGTTTTGCTACTTGACTACTTGACTACTTGACCACTTGACTACTTGTCTACTTGTCTATTTGGATATGTTCATTGTGTTTCTGCTTGCTTGATAAATCTTCAAACTTAATTGAGTTCATGCGTGACAGTTCTTATTGATTGATAATTTGCCTTCTTATTCACGTAAATTTCCACCACAACACACACACACACACACACACACACACACACACACACACACCGTTTTCACCAAGAATCGATTTAATCTCCCTCTCCTGGCGTCGTGTGGTTGAATGATGCCCAGCGTCTTTCAGATACTCGTCTGATGAATTCCTTTCTGCTTTGCTGCCAGGGCTCCAGCGGAGCAGCACCCTTCAGACACCGTATAGAAGCCTAGCAGGCAGGTGAAGACAGGGTGCCGCCGTACCAGGAGGTTTCACTAGTGGGAAGTGTCACCAAATAAAAAATAAAAAAAAACGGTTTAGCCTCATGGCAAGTTGGATAGATTGGATTCTAGCCGTGCCCGCCCCCAGCCACCCGCCGACCTCAAAGGATGTCCCTCTGAATTTTGTGACTCATTCTTACATGTACGCATGTTCAACATTTTGCCTTAAACTAGGCCAAACCCCGGCCTCTCACTCGTATTCAAGGCACGTCATTTCACTGCAAGGCAGAACTTTTGAACATATGCGTTACGTGTCCTCAGCTACTGTGAGGTTTTTAATTCAGCGAGTGAACTTTGGAGACAGCCGGCGGTGGCTTTCCAGAGGGAGACGGGGGTCACAGTGTGACCTCCTGACAAGAACAGTTTCAAGCATGGACTCCTTCCTGACGTCCTATCGCAAAGCCTACCAAACCAAACATTTTAAAAAGCCCACACAGAAATACCCCACAAACTTTGTGTCAACGCCCCTTGTAACGTGTAAAACGCCTCACGTAAATGTAATATAAACATGCACAACATGCAATCTATTCACTTTCCTCAAGTACAAAAACAGAGGTTTTAACACCAGGGTCATTTACAATACATGTGAAACAATGAATGATGGGCAAAGGACTATCAAAACGAGCTGGAATGGTTTTACCTTACCTCACACAATCTATCCCTGGAGATGTGACATAACAGCAAAGACTCATACAGGAGTGCAGGGCGGTATATCCCATAATATACTTGCTGACGCCAGTAAATACAGTATGTCTCCCATTAGGCACTGAGCTTTAATCTATGGGGCCTGTCTGTCTCGCAAGGAATGAAACTAGCGGCCATATTTGTACATCAAGAAGCCTTTGCTGATAACTCAAAAGAAAGTAATGAAAGACAAAGAGGGCAAAGAGTTTGAGCGTGGGCACGGGCAGAAATAAACATTCATGCTATAAACGCTAGCTGCACATTTTGTGTGTGTACCTGGAGAAGAGGACTATAGGCAGGCGTCTATAGGCAGCAGGCAGGCATCCAGAGAGCCACATTATCACCAGGCGCTGAGCGGCTTTCAGAAGGAGGCTCAATGGGAAACTGGAGCTCAGCACTAACAGGCCTTTCAAGGCTCTTTTCCCCTCTGATGATGGTCGGCTTCATCTAAAGCAGGTCAAGCTGACGGGGCGCCCGTCTCCCCCGTGTCCTGCTTCTCTCTCCTTTTCAGCCCACGGCGGGGGGGGGACAAGTGGGCCAGCTAAAAACACCTCAGTCCGGCTACTCGCCCACGAGACACATGGCGGAGGCATACTGCAGCACTCACCAAAAGTTACACCAATGCTGCAAACACTGTTCAGGATAATCAGGGCCTTTTCCACCCGATTTGGCCCCTCCTGATTATCGGGGGGGACTTGGTCGGGGGGCTGTTCGTGTCCGCAGCTCGGTACCCATTATCTCGTTGTTCACTGATTTAATCTGAAGCGTTCCGATCTACTGGAAAGCTCGTCGGAGGCAGCCTGATGATATCAAACATGTTTAATATTTACGAATTTGAATTAGCACGGCCCGATCAAATCCTGTAGTGTGAGGGTTATGGTTTTAGATGTAGAGCACATTCAGTGACGCCCAAGTATTGAATTTGATTGGTAATTCAGCTCAAATCACTCACTTCTACACTAACTCTCTACAGAAAATCATACAAAAAAATGTATCATACAAAAAAATGAATCATACAATAACCATGATTGATGGGATTATAACCACGATCCAACATCATCATGCTTGTTTTACCCTCATGGTTTACACTCACATTTGATCACCAGAGTTTGGCGATAGTTTCAGGTTTTTGGAGTCTGGGTTGTTGTGTGAATCAGGGAACTGGTGTGTGTCACTTTGTCCCCCATTTAAAACCGTTGAGTCTGTCCCAGCATTAGTCAGGGCAGCCTGTTTGATGCATTATTCAAGTCTGTCTGTTAAAATATGTGTACATCCTTTTTGCATGAAGAAATTATGTTGTCAGCGGCTGCCTTTCCTGGTGTGAAAAATATCTCTATCTCTGCAGCCCGCCATCTGGGCGTGTCCATAACCAGCGCCGCGGTAACGTAGTAATCGCGGCAGAGACCCAGACCTCTGACTCTGCATTGAACTCTGCAGGTTCCAAGTTACAAGATGAAGACATGGGCATCCATCTTGACGAGGTTGTAGCAGGTAATGGGGGGAGAGGTGGAGGAATGGTGGCCTTGCTAAGTTTCACCAGAACAAAGAGACAGCATAGGTGTTGATGGCTGGTGGATGGTGAGGTAGAGGGAGATGGAGACAGGAGGAGGGGGGATGGGGGGGTGGTATATTGCACCTTAGTTCTTCCGTCCGTCAGCCGTGCTGATCCAGCTTTTTTGTCTATGTATTATATTCCCTCTGAAATGCTAATGCACAAAGTTCGTGAGCCGGCATCAGCCTTTTCCCAGACATACACCCCCGTCCCCCGTCGCCCCACCCCTCGCATCTCCATATCTTCGAGAATAAGGCAGCTTTCGCTTTGACTCTCCTCTTCCCCTCTACTCTGGATGTATGCAGCTTACGCGCGGACAAAGATGAAAGTTATGTGACGCTGGTTCCCTTTAAAGCGTCTGCAAAGTTAGCAGAAGGTCAGCGGTCAGCTTCACTTAGCACCCTCGCGGATACGTCAAGGAGGCAAAAGCTTCATAGCATTTTCAGACTGCTGCGTCCCTCGAATCAACAGTGCACTGACCTTCTCCTATTGTTACCCTCTGAAAAGGGTGCAATTTTAAAACCATTTGATCGGCTTTCGAGGGGGTAGAGGGGGGAAAAGCTTTGGAATCAGCTGTTCTCAAAGCATCCTTTGACAGTTCTTTCAGTACACTCTCTGGGCCCTTGCCATCTCGGCAGCATTTGAGAAGGACACCTCTTGTGCATAAATACCCTAATTAAGATTCACACCGGCTGTTACCTTTTGCCCGCTAGAAAAAGAAAAAAAAAAAGAAGTAAAAACCCTGAAGAACTATTCATACCAACGCAAGTAGGAGGGATTAAAAGAGGATATGATCTCAATTAAAAGGTTTATGTTAATGAACTTCCGCCATTTTGTTACAGCAGCCACATTTTAAATGGGTAAAAAAAAGCAGGCATGGGCCTTAAAACATGTGCATAATCAAAGCCTGTGAGCCATGCTGGCTCCCAAAGAACACGTCGCAT
Organism: Muraenolepis orangiensis; assembly: GCA_027704905.1. Taxonomy (NCBI): domain Eukaryota; kingdom Metazoa; phylum Chordata; class Actinopteri; order Gadiformes; family Muraenolepididae; genus Muraenolepis; species Muraenolepis orangiensis. The sequence goes on from CM051001.1 coordinate 34,881,798, forward strand.
CTGACTTCCTGAGGAACTCTCCGGGTGACACTTTGCATTAAGATCACAACACACACACTCAATCCATGTTTTTGCTCTTTGGTTTGCCGGAGTCCTTTGCTAGTATCTATTCTAATAGGGAGCCTGACTGTTAATGGAGAGCATGGAGCAACACACACACACTGACAGAGTTTCCCTCTGGAGCAGCCAGGCAGCACTGCTGCTACAGCGCTGACAGCCAGAGAGCATTACGCACAGGGGCTCCGACCGGCCAACGCAGGGGCTCACCCAGCCATGACGGTGTCATTTATTTTAATAGGGTCTCTCTCTCTCTCTCTCTCTCTCTCTCTCTCTCCCTCTCTCCATCTCTCCCTCTCTCCCTCTCTCCCTCGTACTCTTATTTTCTTTTCACTCTTTTTCGATCATTTACGGTGTCTTTTTCCATTTTGTCCCCTTTGTACTGCTTCCTGTTTTCCACTGCCTGTCCCCCAGCCCCCCACCTACACACACACCCTAACACACACACACCCTAACACACACACACACCCTAATATACACACACCCTAACACACACACACACACATACCCTTTTAGTTTCTCTTAGCCGCTGTTTTTCTTTCCAATCAACCCCCATCGACACCCACCTCAGCAGCCCCCTCCCATCGTGTCCCTCCTCCTCCTCCTCCTCCTCCTCCTCCTCCTCCTCCTCCTCCTCCTCCTCCTCCTCCTCCTCCTCCTCCTCCTCCTCTTCTCCTCCTCTCCTCCTCCTCCTCAGCTCAGCTTCTCCTCGTGTTGTTAACCCTTTCTTTAACTCCTGGCTCCTGATTCTTCCTGACTATTTAGAATGCGCGGCGTGGGGGATGCTCCGGTTGCCGAGGACCCCGACGGCGTGTGGGGAACTCTAATTGGTTGGTTTAACCTTCAGAGCACAATGAGCGCGCTGTAATGAAGAATGGTGATTCATGGTCAGGTAATAAAGCTGAAGAGGGGCCGTTTACCCACTGGCACGCGCGCGCGCGCACACACACACACACCACACACACCACACACACACACACACACACACACACACACGTGCATATATATATATATATATATTTATCTTAAGATGTGACGAAGAACACCCACCCACCCACCCACACCCACCCACACACACACACACCTTAAGACGCAACGAGAAACACGTGCACGCACACAGCCCACAGGTGCACGCGTGTGGAAATATATATATATTAAGATGCGACAATAAACACCATATGCTGTTGCATATGGTGTTTTTCGAGACAAACGCGAAAGTGTTTGTCAGGCGAGCGCATGGTCCCGACACGCAGCCTGGAGCCGTTCCTCAGGAGGACCGCAGAGGAAGGAAGAAAAGAAAAAAGGGGGGAAGAAAATTATGAAAAGTGTTCCTACTTTGGCAAGTGATCATCATCAAACACATGCAAGGAGTGTGATGGGGTGGAGGTGGTGGTGCTGGATGTGATGATTGTGGTGGTGGTGGATGTGATGATTGTGGTGGTGGTGGATGTGATGATTGTGGTGGTGGTGGTGGTGATGACTGTGGTGGTGGATGTGATGATTGTGGTGGTGGTGGTGGTGATGACTGTGGTGGTGGATGTGATGATTGTGATTGTGGTGGTGGATGTGATGATTGTGATTGTGGTGGTGGTGATGACTGTGGTGGTGGATGTGATGATTGTGGTGGAGGTGGTGGTGGATGTGATTTATTTATTTTTTATGAAATTTATTTTAACTACTTGTTTTATCCCGAGGGAAATGAGTTCTCTGCATTTGACCCATCCTAGTGTTAGGAGCAGTGGGCAGCCATTAGTACAGCCCGGGGAGCAGTGTAGGGGGTGCCTTGCTCAAGGGCACTTAGGTAGTAACCTGGTGTTTCCGGGTCTTGAACCGGCGACCTTGCGGCTCCCAAGCCAAGTCCTTATCCACTGAGCTACTGCCTCCCCACACGGTTGGTGTGGGTGTGTGTGGTGGTGTGGTGGTGGATGTGATGGTGGGTGGTGGTGGTGGTGGTGGTGGATGTGATGATTGTGGTGGTGGTGGTGGTGGTGGTGGTGGTGGATGTGATGGTGGTGGTGGTGGTGGTGGTGGATGTGATGGTGGTGGTGGTGGTGGTGGATGTGATGGTGGTGGTGGTGGTGGTGGTGGATGTGATGGTGGTGGTGGTGGTGGTGGTGGATGTGATGGTGGTGGTGGTGGTGGTGGATGTGATGGAGGTGGTGGTGGTGGTGGTGATGGTGGTGGTGGAGGGGGTGGTGGTGGTGGTGCTGGTAACCAGGTGCTGATCATTTAAACATTGCATTCCAGGAGGATCAGGGTGAGGGTCGGTGGCGGTTGACAACATAATGTCAAAGTGTGCGAGTCAGGCTCATGTTCACCTTTCCTTACAGGTTTCCCACGAGGACATGACCCCCATCTACAGTCAGAGAACCTGGAGGTAACCTCAGTGTGTGGACATCTGGTGATTGAGAATGTCAATGTTTTTTTTTTTTAAGATAAATCAGAGATTATTATAAATAAGAGAAAACTTTCAAAATGAGGAGCCACTAGTCCCAGCGGTCCCCGGGGTCCCCGGGGTCCCCTGGGGTCCCCTGGGGTCTGAGCCGGGTGGGCACACTGCACAAACGCTTACATGTCGTGCATATTTATTGTGCATATTTGATGATGTTTTCTTTCGATAAACTCCTGGGCTGATGCCTGGCATCGCCGTGTCAGGGTGTGGACTGACTTTTTAAGGGCCTCTGAATAAGTGATGATATTTGGAGAAATAATTTGATGTTGGAAAGGAGGACATGAAGAAGGTGAAATTGTCAGCAGAAAAGTCTTGAGACCGGGTGACAGCAGAAGGTATGGAAGCTCGTCGCGGTCAAACAACTCTACATTATTTTACTCCTTTGACTGGAAACGCAGTAAACACTCTACAGACTGTGTGTGTGTGTGTGTGTGTGTGTGTGTGTGTGTGTGTGTGTGTGTGTGTGTGTGTGTCACGTGTATTGCCCTTGTGTCCTCCAGACCACTCTTGCCCTGTCATAGCATAGTTTCACCTCTAGGGGGCCCGGTGCCCTGGAGCACATTTATTAGCAAAGAATTATATTGACTCCAGCTGGCATAACCCAACGGTGCACAGCAGAGAGCCACCTGAAACAATGTTATCATAACTGACTACGGGTATCTGATTCAGCTGTTGTGCTAATTTAATTAGATTAGATTTCAATTTGTGGAGGACTATACAGTACATGTCATTAGCTGAAATGATAGGACCTTAAGAATTCAATATTGACACAGCTGCTCCTCCACATGACAAGGCATGAAGACTAACTCAACAATACTCAACTGGTTATTTAGGAAAATATCCCCTGATAGACCTGCTATTTGGAGAACAGCGCTCTCCTGTATTGTAATCAGGGACTGCATGACGTACCACACTTCACCTGAACATAGAGAGACAGGAAGCAATACAAATAATCATAGTCATTGATCTCCTGCGCACACTTCAAGACACGTTATGACGTTATTATTTCCAGGTGGATTGCGATTTCATTGGCTTTATATGGACTACTTAGCAGCATGCCAGCAATGGGCTCACAAGCAAAAGCCATTTAAAATGACACGATGGTCGTGTCATAGACTTTTAGTTTGACAGTAAAAATACTAATTAGGCCTACATGGCAAAGACTGTTTCATTGGAATGTTCTGCAACAGGTAGCCTGTGAATATTATGGGATGCATAAAGGTAATTAGTCTGCCATCTTGGTTTTGTGAAATACTTCATAATGGGATATAACAACAGCTCTGCACGCTTCCAATTCCCTCCTGGGGGAAAACAAATTGACGTAAAAGATAAGAAACAGGGAGATAACGGCTCCCACCCGGTGAGCCTCAGTTCTCTTCATACCCAACCAAACGTACATACTGCAGTGTCATATAAAGGTGGAAATCACACCGACAGTACTTACAGAACAGAGGGCGGAAATGGGGCGGCAGTAGCTTAGCTACTAGTTTGGATTTAGCTTGAGAATCAGAAGGTCGCCAGTTCAAGTCCCGAAACACCTGGGCACTGTCGAGGTGCCCTTGAGCAAGGCACCAGACCCCTACCCTGCTCCCCGGGCAGCTGGATATACAATAGCTGACCACTGCTTCTTATGCTAGGATGGGTGAAATGAGGAGAAACACATTTCACTGTGTGTGGATGTGACCAAGAAAGAGGATTCAGTCCTCCACATTTAGATTTAGAATAGAGCGGTCGTTACGAGCGGTCGTTACTAGGGGTAGGAGGACGGTCGTTACGAGCGGTCGTTACTAGGGGTAGGAGGACGGTCGTTACGAGCGGTCGTTACTAGGGGTAGGAGGACGGTCGTTACGAGCGGTCGTTACTAGGGGTAGGAGGACGGTCGTTACGAGCGGTCGTTACTAGGGGTAGGAGGACGGTCGTTACGAGCGGTCGTTACTAGGGGTAGGAGGACGGTCGTTACGAGCGGTCGTTACTAGGGGTAGGAGGACGGTCGTTACGAGCGGTCGTTACTAGGGGTAGGAGGACGGTCGTTACGAGCGGTCGTTACTAGGGGTAGGAGGACGGTCGTTACGAGCGGTCGTTACTAGGGGTAGGAGGACGGTCGTTACTAGGGGTCGTTACTAGGGGTAGGAGGACGGTCGTTACGAGCGGTCGTTACTAGGGGTAGGAGGACGGTCGTTACGAGCGGTCGTTACTAGGGGTAGGAGGACGGTCGTTACGAGCGGTCGTTACTAGGGGTAGGAGGACGGTCGTTACGAGCGGTCGTTACTAGGGGTAGGAGGACGGTCGTTACGAGCGGTCGTTACTAGGGGTAGGAGGACGGTCGTTACGAGCGGTCGTTACTAGGGGTAGGAGGACGGTCGTTACGAGCGGTCGTTACTAGGGGTAGGAGGACGGTCGTTACGAGCGGTCGTTACTAGGGGTAGGAGGACGGTCGTTACGAGCGGTCGTTACTAGGGGTAGGAGGACGGTCGTTACGAGCGGTCGTTACTAGGGGTAGGAGGACGGTCGTTACGAGCGGTCGTTACTAGGGGTAGGAGGACGGTCGTTACGAGCGGTCGTTACTAGGGGTAGGAGGACGGTCGTTACGAGCGGTCGTTACTAGGGGTAGGAGGACGGTCGTTACGAGCGGTCGTTACTAGGGGTAGGAGGACGGTCGTTACGAGCGGTCGTTACTAGGGGTAGGTGAGGCCTGTTGGCAAATATATGCACACTTGATATGCTCTTGGTGTACAATATTAAATGGCCTGACTTGGTTCATGAATAAGTGAAAAAGTGTGAGGTTATCGTAGGTCGCCGCTGTGATTATGTTTATTATGTATCATCTATTATGTGTGTATTCAAATATGTAATCCTATATCTTGTTGACTTAGTTCCAGGACACTTTAGTTTAATCCGTTTCACCTCCAACCGGCCTGCAAATCAGCCATGACTATTGTTTATTGGAATTGGCAGGAATTGACACGCTCCACCGTCCGACTCTCACTCCAGCCTCGCTGTGAGACAGACGTACTCGTCTTGGAATTCATCCAGTGGAGAGAGAGAGGCATCAATTTACCATCCTGGCACACGCAAGTACAATGTTAAGAATGTGTGCCTCGCTCGTATTTCATCTGAAGCACCGGACTCCAAGCCATATTAACCTATCCGAGATACAAGTATCTACAGGAGGTTGTTTTCCCCCCGACGACAGCTATCTGAAATAATATGATCCACCGCGGGTTACTCTGAAACATGATGCTTGGAAATCTAGAACACATGCATGCGCTCATGTAAAGGGTGGAGCTGGTAGGCACATGAGAAGGACAAGGACAGGTAAAACAAACAAAACACCATCAGATCCTGATCTTATCCTTGTGTTTTGGGTCGACGTTTTCTAATTGAATCGGATGACTGTATACCATTACGGTTCAAATTTGCGTGTCTCAGTTTGTGTGTGTGTGTGTGTGTGTGTGTGTGTGTGTGTGTGTGTGTGTGTGTGTGTGTGTGTGTGTGTGTGCGTCAGAGCCGGTTTTAGGTGAGGCAAAACATCACCATAACATCACTGCTTCATAAATTGCCCTAAATAGCTACATTTTGCAGATAAAAGCATGCTGTTAAGGACTGTGCACTCCATCCAACTGACGCTGATGTTTAGGGAGGCTGGGGGGTGGGTGAGAGCTACGTGGCTCATTTGAAGAGCTGCACGTTAGCCGCTCAGCGCATCAGAAATTCCCTCTTGGTTTTCTATATTCCTCCTGAATCATGACTGAGGCAGGATGAAAAAACTTCACACACACGTGTGTGTGTGTGTGTGTGTGTGTGTGTGTGTGTGTAGGAGGAGGAGCCAATGTAACCAATTCCTTATCTTTTCATAAACCTGTTGCCTTTTACTGGAGATTAAAAATACTGAACTGAGAATGTAACATATGGGTAAAACGAAATAAAAGCATTCACCTCATCCATCATTTACCATGCATATCCAACTCACCATAATGATTTTACGTCAACATCCCGGGAGAAGGGGGGGGGGGGGGGGGGGAGTAGCAGCCTCGACGATACCTCATTAAGAACCCTTATGTTTTAGCACCCCTGTCCAACCGAGCTGCTATGCCTTCTGAAAGCGCTTTGATGCAGCAGCGATCAGCCGTAGTGAAACTCCACGGTGAACCATAAGGGCCTGTGTCTTCAGCAAACTCTCTCTCTCATCTGGTGGGCACGGCTCGTTGCGTTATGAGCTCAGAGAGAGGATAGTGTACCACACCTCGTGTAAAATGATTCCTGGAGAAAGTAACCACAGCATTCGCGGTTTCACGATGGCTGGCATTTTTAAGCTGATGCCGTGATTCAAGATTCAAGATTGTGCTAAGGACTGGGGAATGCTTACTCCCCAGTCCCTCCCGCAGTATGAATTTCTAAAACAAAATTCTATAAAAAATACTATACACAATAAAAATGAACATACAAGTGACTGAAGGATGATATGTACATGTGTAGAATTGTGCAATAAAAACGTTTAAAAGCATTTCAAGTGCCTGTAGTGCAGCAGCAGCATGAATACAGTGCAGTAACTGTGATGAGTCCAGAAAGAAATGTTAATGACAATGTTATGATAGTGGCAGCACTCCTAGCAGTTCAGCAGGCATAGTAAAAATGCCTACTAAAAAACTATCCTTGAGACCTTTGGTATCGTATGGGTATCAGTAGGAAGGTGACTCAGACACGCTCTATTTTCACTTGACCTTTGTTACCTTTGGGTCACTTGGCTTCCACTTCTCAACAAAAAGAAAATCGAAATTCAAAATTCCAATAATTCAGCTATGAAATGTTTTATATTTATTATATATGCAGGACAATGTGTGGTTCAATATCTCGGCCCCCACTATAATCTGTCGGGGGCTGGAAGCCATTGTGCTTCCTCCACTGGAGGAAAGCTGCAAACACGCTTAGGCTGAGCTCTCAGTCGCAGACGGCTACATGAGTCAGAGAATGTCCTCCTCTATACGGTTTGCATCTTATAGTTTGATAATGAAGCAATAGCATCCAAAAAGAAAGCCATATGTGGGAGGGGGGGGGAAACAAAGAATGAAAGAAAATATGTGTAGGCCTATTCACGTTTTATGAAACTGAATGTAGCTATCCTAGTCGATTTGGATTTAATTGTAGGCCTATTATTTATTTATTTTTATATTACACTCTTTCATAGCGCAGTTGATTTGTGGTTGGGCAATGCTGCCCTTCAGTGGCAGTTGACTAGAATCACTTTGGAAGCACATTATGGAGGCGAAACGCAGCGCTGTCTGTAGGGAAGTCTGTGACGCAGCGGCCCTCAGAGCCGAGTGTCTGTGGAGACGCGTTAACAGACACGAGCTGCCCGCTGTGGTGGGTTGTGTTATGTCATGTTATGTTATGTCATGTTATGAGCCATCGCTCACCGTCTGTCAGTGTGCGTTCCCGTCAAGGGAGAGCCTAACCTTCTGTAGGTCAAAAGCACACACAATGTCAAAACCCGGCCCAAATAAATAAAGACAGATGTTTTGTGGCAGCTGTCTGAGCGCGAGGCTGAGTGGGTGATCCGTCAGGCCCCTGGTGCGGCTCTGCTCAGTGTCCCGGGCTCCATCACGCGTGGCTCAAGGACGGGCCGATTGGCAGACCTCTGGTTCCCCGCTCCACAGATCAAAGTGTTCATCTGAATACATGTGCAAACAAAGAACAACGATAAATAAAGTTCAGGCTTTGCATGCCGAAAACTAAAAGGAAACGCGGTGGCACTCCCGTTCCCAGTGGTCGTGAGGACATTGTTCTAGGCCGGCCTCTCCACTAACGCCATGTCAAACTGTTGCACACACACGTCAAGCTCGATGGCCGCTGTGTGTACAGAGGGTTTGATGCTGTTGTACACAGAGCGCTCCCCGAGCGCCCAGTTGACTTGGTCCAGATGGACTGGAGTTTGTATTCGTCATATTCTCTCCGATTGGTCTCTTTGATCATGATAACCGATGAGCCGAGGACTACCTTGGTTTGGGTGCTTTGGGGTTTTGAAATACTTTCAGAAGTTCGTCTGCCATTTGTTGGGTTCAATTTGCAGGCAAAGCTGTAGGACTTCTAACTGCGCCACACACACACACACACACACACACACACACACACACACACACACACACACACACACACACACACACACACACACACACACACACACACACACACCACACACCACACACACACACACAATCTCTCTCTCAACTTCTCTGCTTTAAGTAGGCCTATCAAATGGGCGCGGGGTCAAGTGTGTATTTTATTAGTCACAATGAAACGATCCTCATGCCATTAAGCAGATTCCAAGACCTAACGGGGTTATCATAACGTTTTTGCAGAACTCGACTCGTCCAAAAGATGCCGCTAAACTCCTGTAAGCATCCAGCCGAGCGGTCTGTCCGGACGGTCTGTGCGTAATTGATCTGAACCAATCCGCTCGGTGTAGGCGGTTCTCTGCTCTTACTACAGAGAACAGGAGACGGAGCGACCTGCCTGCTGCTTGCTGCTCATGTACCTATGAGTTCCTATGAGTTTGTGTACGGATTGTAGGTGAATGACGACCCGTGACCGAAACGTGACACACGTCTTGATTATGCCGTGGTAAACGCAACAGCTTGCTCTCTCTCTCTCTCTCTCTCTCTCTCTCTCTCTCTCTCTCTCTATGCGATCATAATGGCGTGTGATGGATCTCCTGCGGAGGGCTTCCCGGGGATGCCCGGACCCCCGCCGTGCACATGCAACAACAACAAGAAGAAGAAGAAGTGCAAAACTCGAAGCAGCGGCGTTGTGTTCTTTGGATTCTTCCTGCTGTCGCTGTCCCTGCACGCCATCACGCTCGTCTGCTATCTGGACCTCCGGTCACAAGTGAAAAGGGAAATAGTTCACCAGAAGAGAGACTCGGTGATGACACCGGGTGGGAGGGAGGTGACCGGGCCGCCGGCGTTCTCCCACGGATCCCCGCAAGCCGTCTCCGGCGGCGGAGAAGGTCGTGAGGTGAGCATAATAACATCCAAGAAGTTATGTGTGTGTGTGTGGGGGGGGGGGGGGTTGGGGGGGGGGGATACTACAGATAAGAAAAGACATCTTTGAACTCAAAACACCCAGACAAGACGCACGTAGCGTTCATTCCTAACACACGACCGCTTCGTGTTCAGTCACCTCCTGCTTCCTTCTCGTGTTGCACGTCCCGTGTCAGATGGAGTGAACGCTGTGTCAAGGCATGTTTTAGGACAAGCTATTTGTACAGTAGCCCGTCTTTGGCTTCGTTCTTCAGTTTCACTGGTATTCACTGGGATGGTCTAGAGTTGTTGTTTCCCAGCAGATGTCATATTGCATGGACCCGTTATGTCGGGTTATGACCGGATCTCCATCAGCCGCTGCTAACACAGCCGCACATTAAGTTTGAATGAATAGGAAAACGAAAAAATGTGATTCACACATTATCAACTCATTAAAACATCAATTGCAACTGTGATTACCGTTATTAGTGTGTAACTGTTGTGTTTTCCTGTTACTAGCCCATTTGCACACAAATTGTCTATTATCTGTTCCCCGTTTGCGTTCATGTAACTGGCCCAGGCTCCTTCCCTCACAGGGCTGCTGGGGAGGTGGTTGAGCAGGTGGACAGCACATTAACTAAGTCAGGAGCAGGTGCAAACCCTCAGGCTGATGTCAATTAATCTGGACTTAGATGGGCATTTGGTACTTGGAGCTGAGCCAGTTGCATCTCACATGTGTTTCCATTTCTGGGAGCACACTGATCAAATTTTCATCTGCTCCTCTGGTAACCACCAACCCCCCCTGTAATATCATCAATACAAAGGGGACCAGGCGGGGGTCTGCTGGCCTGTGCCAGCCTCATTTGTTCCAATCTCATCTCGTTTTATCACCTTGTCTTATTTATTGATATGTCTTTTCCTTTTGGACTAGGGTGTGTTATAGTGCGTTAATAGCCAGAACCGGCTCCATTTAGCTTCAGTTAACCTCGGTGTTAACCCCCGATGGTAACCTTGACAAGTGAAGGCCTGACAAACAAACGCAGCAGAGACTCCATGTGTTCCCTCTCCTCCCCATCTATTTGAAGTGGCTAAAGCCTCAGAGTTCATTTGGACCCTCACGTTGTCCCTCTTTTGGGCTAGTGGTGGTTTCCCCCCATTGAGATGAGTCTGGTATTCAACCCAGATGGTGATGCCTCACGAGGTGAAAGACTGTAGGCCAGCTGTAAATATTTAACAGGCTGCGATGCTGTCCTGGCCAGATGTCTGCATTAAACAACTCTGATTACACATCCCACAGTTTACATAGTTGGAGAAACGGGAGCATGTGCCATCTGGGCTGCAAGGCCGCACTTGTTAGCTTTTTCGGAATTCTTCCTTTGAAGGTTTTTTTGCTTACGGACCTTAACGTTGTTTATTGGATTGTTCACACAAGTCAACATCAAAGCACCTTGAGAAGCTAAATCGATGCCATTTTTGAAAGCGAACACGCAGGTATGCAATCAAGAGTCATTTAATTCTGACAAAGTCCACGTGGAACGAGAAACTAAAAGTAAAGGGACAGACAGAATCCAAGCAGCAAACATAAACATACGTAAAGCTACACGTGCCAGGCATTCCAGAGACCATAAACCTGCTGACTCACTCTCATATCAGACCTGTTGGAACACCCTGTTTGGGATGAAAGACGGGGCACAAGACAAGAACAGATATGGTACTAAGTTGGACGCATCGTATTGTTCCAGTAAACAATTGACAATTTCAATAAATGGGCCAACAAGGGCCCGCACCGTCGTGGTTCTTACCACGTAAGGTGTGTGTGTGTGTGTGTGTGGGTGGTTGGGTACGTGTGTGTGTGTGTGTGTGTGTGTGTGTGTGTGTGTGTGTGTGTGTGTGTGTGTGTGTGTGTGTGTGTGTGTGTGTGTGTGTGTGTGTGTGTGGTGTGTGTGTGTGTGTGTGGTGTGAGTGTGTGAGTGGGTACGTGTGTGTGTGTGTGTGGGTGAGTGGGTGGTTGGGTACGTGTGTGTGTGTGTGTGGGGGGGTGAGTGGGTGAGTGTGTGTGTGTGTGTGTGTGTGTGTGTGTGTGTGTGTGTGTGTGTGTGTGTGTGTGTGTGTGTGTGTGTTTTATAATGAGTTCAAGAATAGTTGGCCTCACCACTGTTCCCAACCGACACCAAACTAATTATAACCCCAACGATACAGTCAGGAGATAGTTCAACTAGAGAGTCAGGAGATAGTTCAACTAGAGAGTCGGGAGATAGTTCAACTAGAGAGTCGGGAGATAGTTCAACTAGAGAGTCGGGAGATAGTTCAACTAGAGAGTCGGGAGATAGTTCAACTAGAGAGTCGGGAGATAGTTCAACTAGAGAGTCGGGAGATAGTTCAACTAGAGAGTCGGGAGATAGTTCAACTAGAGAGTCGGGAGATAGTTCAACTAGAGAGTCGGGAGATAGTTCAACTAGAGAGTCGGGAGATAGTTCAACTAGAGAGTCGGGAGATAGTTCAACTAGAGAGTCGGGAGATAGTTCAACTAGAGAGTCAGGAGATAGTTCAACTAGAGAGTCAGGAGATAGTTCAACTAGAGTCAGGAGATAGTTCAACTAGAGAGTCAGGAGATAGTTCAACTAGAGAGTCAGGAGATAGTTCAACTAGAGAGTCGGGAGATAGTTCAACTAGAGAGTCAGGAGATAGTTCAACTAGAGTCAGGAGATAGTTCAACTAGAGTCAGGAGATAGTTCAACTAGAGTCAGGAGATAGTTCAACTAGAGAGTCAGGAGATAGTTCAACTAGAGAGTCGGGAGATAGTTCAACTAGAGAGTCAGGAGATAGTTCAACTAGAGAGTCAGGAGATAGTTCAACTAGAGTCAGGAGATAGTTCAACTAGAGAGTCAGGAGATAGTTCAACTAGAGAGTCAGGAGATAGTTCAACTAGAGAGTCGGGAGATAGTTCAACTAGAGAGTCAGGAGATAGTTCAACTAGAGTCAGGAGATAGTTCAACTAGAGTCAGGAGATAGTTCAACTAGAGAGTCAGGAGATAGTTCAACTAGAGAGTCGGGAGATAGTTCAACTAGAGAGTCAGGAGATAGTTCAACTAGAGAGTCAGGAGATAGTTCAACTAGAGAGTCGGGAGATAGTTCAACTAGAGAGTCAGGAGATAGTTCAACTCGGATCCAACAAATCCAGTAAATCTCACTGGTTTTCACTGACTATTCGGTCACTCTGAACGTGTCCCAAGAAAATGGACGTTTTGGGCGTGAGGGGGATGCTGTACATGAGAACGGCCTGACGCCTTTGTCGTTGAAGAATGTGGCCCAGCAGGGTTTAGCAGTAACAGTTGCCCGGTTTCCGCGGGCAACCAGATTTGGGTCACAGTGGAGCGTTTCATGCCGTATGGTTTCCCCTGTTAGCACCAGGCCCTATAGTACCTGGACCTTTCGGGTTGGCGGTTGAGACTTTAAAACAGAACACATTTCAAATAAAAATCTGAACTGCAATGTGTTGGGAAAGGCATAGGCCTATTAACACAAATGCATTCAATGAATTCAAAGGATTGCCTTGTGTATCGTTATAATTTAGTTGTTATGTTATTACCCTATATTTCTTGTTATGTTTAACTTTTGGGGAAAACAACATCTCTAACCTATTCAAATCCATTAAAGCCACATCTTGCTATTACTATTACTGAAAATTGCAGCTTATCTCAATGAATAATTGTATATGAAACTCCAGGCCCGATGTCCATACTAGATGACTAGATGCCTAAAGAGCATTCATCTGGTTTCTGCACAAGCAACCTGCCTGCATCACTACTTTGTTTTAGGGATACGTGACAGAAAACACAATTTTGTAAGTAGTTTCTAACACACACAAGAATATTTGTACATTAGAGCTTGCACATTACAGTGTCTGTCTAAATGTACATTTGAAATCATGCTGTCTAGTCGCCTCATGCTGTCATCAATGTCTCATCTAACCCTAAGTTTGTGTCCCATTGTATCGCTAAATAAAGTCGAGTAGGCGTTTGTCGCGGTGACACCCCAATGCTGAGCCCTCCAACATTAATTAGCATCTGTGCTGAGCTTCGACAACAACTGCAGGCATGACACTAAATAGAATAGTGGTTGAATAGATATGATGGATGAGTAGCGGCAAAGTTCTCCTTTAAGTTGTAATGAGACAAAAAACTAATTGGATGATTTACAATCTGAAAGAAATCTAAATAAATAAACAGTGACGTGTCCTCGGTGACCCCAAACGGGGCCCTTGGGCAAGGCAGTAAACCCATGTGTCTAGTGAAGCTGCACAGTTCCCAGTGTATAAAAACAGTATAAATGTAGCAAGCACCTTGCAGGTGTGAGCGTATAATTAAGTGCTGGGCATGACGGCCAAGCGTTGCAGTGCCAAGTAAGAGCAAGTGTCACTTTGTCGCTCAACTTCTTCCTCGTGTAACCTTGGTAACAACAGCACGCTATCTGGGCGTGTTGGCCGAGATGAAGGCTTTTATCCGACCCGATATTTTTTCTCATAACCAGCATATGAAACAATCTGTCCTCTGATGTATGCCTTCAAAGTCTCACAAAGAACAGATGCTGAAACATCTGGACTTTCGTTACCAGCTATTAAAAAGTCAGTTTGATGGGACGCAAAAAAAATCTTCAGGACGCCATTGCCGTGCACCCTGGTGGCCTGTTAATATCCATATCAAACCTGAGCAGAGCTCGGTTTGATATGGAAATTTGATGTATTTTAAAGCAAATATTTTAGGATTTTGGATTCCAGACTGGTCAACTCGACAGTGAATGGCTTGGCAGGCCTTGAGGACACAACCTTGGAGAGGAGCAGTCCAGTTGGGCGAACGAGCCAAGAGTCACAAAGAGCGTACAAAATTAGACGCCGCAAAGCCTGTTAACTGTGTTCAGATGGGGAGCGAGCTCGTGCCAGTGGTGTTGCAGCAATAGGTTGTGTGATGGGCCGCTGACAGGTGAAACACAGGGCTGGATGGTGACCCATCGCTGCAACTGGGTCTAATTGGCCATTTCATCGTTTCAAGTTAACATCCCTCTGTGGGGATTTCAGAGTGGACACCAAAGCTGTCCAGAGTTTCGCTTATTAAGAATTAGACATTTTTCCAGAAATTAGAAAAAAAGCCATTGGTCTCAATTGGGAGTGTAAACCTTAGTATCACCGTAGCCCATACTCCCTGGAGCATAGAGTAGGTAATGTCATAGGTAATGTCTTTAAAACAATGACTAACGGCTAACTAGTGGCCCATAGGATTCATGATGTCATATCTCTTCAGGTTTCAAATGTACTACGCTACTCACTCGCTTGTAAGCCACTTTCTTCAGTTTAAATGCATAAAGCCGATTCAATTTTGTATATAAACATTTACTACATATAACAAGCCTCCCAGAGGGCAGCTACCTTGAGATTCCTAACGTGAGAAATGTGAAAACAACAAATCAGTACCACAGTTGTTCAACAGGAGGAAAAAATAAAGTAATAATACATATACACACACAGTATAGAAGCCACAACTGGGAACCTTTTCAAAAAGGACGTAATCTGTGCTTACAAATTGCACATCCCTCTCAATTTACGGCAATTGAGTCATATCCTCACCAAGCAACGGGAAGGAGTCACCCCCCCCCCCTTGCTCTTTGAAGATTTAAAAGGCCTAACTAATTCCCCCCCCCCTACTCCTCCCCTTGTGTTGGCATAGTTGGCACTGGGCATACACACCAACACATTGTCATCCTGACTTACTGTAACTCTGCATGCCTTTTTTTATATATGTTTTATCAAGACTGTAAATGCCCTTAATGACATGGAAGGAAGCGGACCAGGTCACGTGGCGCCCTGGAAGCCGCGTGTTGTTTGTTTTGTGTTCTGTCGTTTTGATTGGAACTTAATCCAAGTTCATAAATTGGCTGTTGGAGAATCGTGTTTGGCCGACGGTACTGACGAAAGTGTAATGCCATATGCCTCGAGGTACACCCTCCGAATCCTTTGAGGGGTAAAATCCCCCCCCCCCCCGTGTGCCAACAGCTGGCGTGAAGATGTGGAGACACCTGCGCCCCAAATGAACGGCGAACTCGGGCTGCTCGTGGGAACATCTGGAGGCCTGTGCGCTGATAAACCCTCCAACACCATCGTCCTCCATCAGACAGGAATTCCCGTGCTCACAGGGTCGTTCATGGTTGGCAGGCGGTCACAGATGTGGACTTTTACTGCTTACGGCATGCCCAACATAGCTTAGGGGTGGTTTGACATGATTTGACTCATCTCCACCGCCCCCCCCCCCCCCCCTCCTTGGGTGTTCACATCTGAGACGAACTATAGATAAGACCCGAATATAGATAAGACCTGTAGATACGACCTGTAGATACGACCTGTAGATAAGACCTGTAGATACGACCTGTAGATAAGACCTGTAGATACGACCTGTAGATAAGACCCGTAGATAAGACCTGCAGATAACACCTGTAGATAACACCTGAAATATAAGTTTCCTTGTCAGACGGCCTTCCAACGGCCCCCGGGAAACCACGAAAGGTTTTGAGTTTGGGTTTCACTTGGAAGGGTTACCTTTAGTTTGAGGCCATTTCAATCCAGACATTCCAAGAGTGAGTCATCTGAACCCCACTGGGTCAGTCCTACATCGTGAGTCGCAGGTTAAATGCCTTTCAACAAACCAAAATGCCCTAGGCAGTCGGATGTCCAGGGTAGGTCCCTATCTTGGATCATTTGATTCACGGTTAAGTGCAGCACGTGCCTATGCCCGGGAGAAATGGCTAATACAAATTTCAAGCAGATGTCTGCTACAACAACACTTCAATGGCCTTTTGTCCCCAACCACTCACCACTCAACCACAGCATTAATACCCACGACCGCTTACCATTATTCATGCTGACACAAAGTGTGGCCGGATCGGACGATTCAACGACAAAAGGCTTATGGGTGGTCTACTCTTTGTTTTAATAGCGCTTGCTTAGCGAGTCCTCTCCGTCTGTCTACTTCTGGGAATCCTCCAGAGATGTGAGCACCGCCGCTGGCACTCTGAGCAGAATGTGGCAGAAGAGCAAGCCCCATGTAGGAACTCTTGACAGAAAAACCAAAACAAACACAACTAAACCATTTGAGCACCCAGTGTGAGTGTATTGAGGTATTACAGTCAGGATGTCCTATAGAGTTCACGTGGACCGTAACCAGTCTGCCCGGCCACATGAGAGCACAGGCATGCAGTTTGTCCCCCCTCTCACTCCCCCAGGGGAACGTCCCTCCACTGCAGCCCGTCGTGCTGCTAGGAGCTCAGAGGAGCTGCATCACATCCT
>CM051001.1:34903655-34916155 GCA_027704905.1 Muraenolepis orangiensis
TCCCCCCCCTGCCTGCCCAGTGTTTTAACATCCTACCCTCTCTGCCTCCCCCACCCCAGGTTTACTACCTCAACTTCACGGACATCGCCAGCTACGAGGTGATGGTGGACTCCACGCCGTTCCTGCGCTGCACCTGCAGCATCGAGACGGGCCAGCGCAAGTTCAACACCTGCTACACGGCCGGCGTGAGCCTGCTGCGCGCCGGCCAGCGGATCTCCATCCGCATGGTGTACGAGGACACCCTCATCAGCATGACCAACCACACCACCTTCCTGGGCAGCGTCCGCCTCGGCGAGGCGCCATCTGCTGGCCAACACTGACCACTGCAGGGGCAGTGGTTGAAAAAAGGCCCTTCAACCAACCAACCCCCCCCGCCCCTCATCCCAAAAATAAAGAAATAACAGTTTGTGGTGTCCGACTCGGGAGTCTTAGCGTCCTTTCAGTCCCGGTAGTGTGCCAACAGGGGAGGATCAGACCAGGATAAATGCATTAGATCTGTGTGAAAGGGGTTCAACCCAAAAGAGAAAAGGCCCTCCCTCTCTCTCGAGGCCCTTTTGTTGAGAGAGAACACGTTGAGGAGAACCGTAGAACTTTTGATCCGAGAAACATTTCTTTTCGAGGAAGCCAATCTGTGACTCTTGTTTACTTTCCCTATTCTGTGTTCTGAAAACAACAGGAGACTGGAACAAGGACCGCAAGCTTCTCACGAAAAGACTCACCGAGCCACATGGCCTCTCGTTATTTATAGACATGGATTTGGTTTTTTTTTACACATAGGGATTTCTTTCTCTTTTATTTTCATATTGAGGAAGGACACTGACACATACTTTTATATTCACCTACCTTACTCGCTGTCCGACGATAACCTTGTATCTCCAGAAATGATAAAGGGGGAGAGCTATGGCAAATATGTTAGTTTTAGACTGTAGGTGTTGCCTTTTATTCAATCAAATATATGTAGGATGTTATCAGCGTGTGTCCTCTGGATTACTAATAGACGCAACGCATTCAAAAAATAAAAAGTGAAAAGCAGAAAAATCTTTGAGTTAAAGTGTTTTCACCAGACGGCCGCACATTCTATTTGCACACATTTGCACTACAGCATCCAGAATATCAGTGATATGTTGTTGTTTTTGTAACAATGCTATTGTTTAGCTACCGTATGAATGAGTCCATGTTATGTTTATACGTCATTGTATATATTGTATATAAAATGGGATATACTTTTTGTAAATTGATTTGATTGACGGATTAAAATGTTTTTCTTTCCTGTTTAAAAGGCATTTGTCTTTCTTTGTGCTCTTTGTTCATTCAGCTGGTGGTATCACTTTATAAAGGTCCTCTTTCATATTGGACTGGCACAAGTACTGACAAGAACAAATGATGTCCTCTGAATGAATCCATTGTCTATATTAAAACATTGCTTTTAACTCCGAGTGTGAGTTTCACAATGCATTGCGGTGCGTTTGGCCATCATCTCCGTTCAACCTAAATGAGTTCCATCTTGAGAAGGTCCATAGAGAGGGCAGACGAAGATGGCTTCGTCATCGAGAAAAACCCGTTTCAAGTGTTCGTTTGTAAGCTTTGTAAGAAACCTGAGGATCTTAAGGTTCATCGAGTCGCAGTGTGCTTCAAAACATTTCACTATCAGTATACAGTGTTTACACTCCGTCTTAATCCTTCCCTTGTCGTACACTGCCAGCATGTTGGGAGAATAGATAGATAGATAGATAGAAAACAAACTCTGGGGTATGGATACCATTGTAAAATTGAATCAGTGGAAATGTGGAGAGGGTCGGTGGATGGGGTGATGAAAGGGAATGGACAAGAGGGGTATGTCACTGATTATGGTGATGGAGTCATCTTGGACACCGTACGTCTGAGAGTCATGCCGTTCTCCGTTACTTGGACAACACTGCAATAATAAATCCCCTCTCCGTGTTTTCTCTGAGGAAATCAAGTCTCAGCCCATTTTCCAACAAAAGAAAAGCCAAGAAGGCTCAGAAGGGTTCTCTAGTTTTTGAAGAGAACCTTATTGAGGGGGGGGGGGGGGGCTGGTCAGTTGAGAGATTAGAAAGTGTGCGTTACTTTAGCAGTGAGGCCATCAAAAGAGCACCACGTGTACGTTTATTACACAGTCATCGACCCAGCGACCCCAATGCTAACAATGGTGCGTTTAGGAGGTCAGCTCTATCTCATGCCTTCTGGCTATTGCTATTAAGAGTGTCTGTCATTAAAGCTGCACTTAAGCGTGACTTGCCTGTTCACACAGGAAACAGACTGGCCACCCGTTGGTCGCTTGCCCCCCCCCCCCACACACACACACACACACACACACACACACACACACACACACACACACACACACACACACACACACACACACACACACACACACACACACACACACACACACACACACACACACACACACAGCAGAACAGGGCCCCATTCGATGTGAAATCCAAGTTGGTGTCCAAAGGGATGGTGGCAAAGTGTGTTTAGCCAAGCATCGTGTCTACATACAACATATTTTAAGAGTACTTGCAAATATCACCTTTCAAGCACGTCTTATAACACATTCAATAGCGATGTTTCTTGTTTACCAACAATGACGTCATTTTCACGCATACGCAGTTTTACGGTTGGCAAAAGGTCCTTGTTATTGGTATCTTTTACATTGAATCAAGTCGCTAGTTCTAGATATTCTTGTAAACTAACGTATGATAAAGGTTCCTGCTTCACTTCCAGACACGTACGCATTGAAATAATGGCAAAATAACCCTTAAATAATAAGTCTTTGGCCAGATTGGAGCGTCTGTGTTATTTCCACGTTAGGGAGAGACACAAATGCGTCTCTCAAGGCTTTACAATCACTGGAAGATGATCAGTTCATCCTTAGTGGTCACGTTAAACCGCTATTTAACTGTTATTTCATGCAAAAAGCATTTTATTATGAGTTTTCAAACGGTTTAAATTCCAATTACTGAGATAATTCGTAACAAAACATTAAATAAAGCAAACTGTCATCAAATGTTTATTAACTGAACATAATCCCAATAAATACTGACCTGACATGAAGATGTACATCATCCCTCAGTCACTTTATTGTTATTTTTTATTGTGTACAGCATCTTTATAGTAGGCCTTTAGGGTTTTAGAAAAGTACTATTACTTATAATACTGCGGGAAGGAATGGGGAGGAAGCATCTCATTGTAAATGTTGCATATGGACAATAAACATCTTGAGTCTTGAGTGTACAGCGCAGACCCGAAGGCTCCCAGTTGTTCCTATGAAACACATTTATCAGGCCTCTTGCTTTGGTTCTCCTTCAGGAATCGTATACTAGAACCCTTTTGAACCGATTTGTGCAACCAATAACAAAACTACTTAATGCATTATAAAGGAATTAGGCATTATGCCCAATGGTTACTTTTCATTCCCATGTTAATTTCAGGTCACGCGTCACTTTTTGCCAACCAGAACACATAAAAACACCACGTGACTTTGGCTGTGACGTCACAAGGAACATCTCTACAAGACCCATAGTCAACAGATGCTGCACTGCTGCAGGAGTTGCGGTATAATAAAACATCTACTTGGCCTGAATGCAGGTCACGTGGCTTTCTTAATTACACTGGGCTTACCATATATATATATATATATATATATATATATATATAGTTTAACGTTCCTCAGTCAAACCACTCATCTAAGATTATGACAAGAAATGTTCCAAACAATATGGACGCATGTAGCTCATGGTTGCGGGAGGTGCGACGTGCTGCCGCTCGCTGATACAGAAACAAGTGACAGCAACAGGAAAACTCAATTAGATAACGTCTTCTTGACGTTCGAGACAAAATTAGTTTTTTCTGACAACAATTTGGCCAACATTGCGTTGACGGGCTACATGTTAATAATACATGTAGTAATGAAAGGCCCTGTCATGTGGTATCTGCTTTGGGGAACTTCAGGCGTCATGTTTTCCTGGTGTCTGTATCGCGCCTCTCCAGGGCCTCCTTCTTCTCTTCTATTTTTAAAGGGTTTCCATATTCCATAACTATTCATCAGGAGCTAAAACATGCATTGTGTTTGTGTATATATATTAATTATGACTTTTTATACTTATTCCTATCTTTGTTATTCAATATTGTTGTCAGTTTAGTTCATGACATTTGGCAAAGTGTATCCATTCAAATACTTATTTTCAGATTCAGATTCAGATAACTTTATTTATCCCGAGGGAAATTAAGGTGCAACAGTTGTAACAGGGGGAATAAATGCACACAAAATATACTAATACCTAAAAACTAAATAACAACAAACTAAACTAAACTAGTATAAACAAATATAACTCTAAATGAAATCTAAATGTATTGATAGATGAATTGCACAATTTACAGTATTATTACAGTAATACGTAGGTATATACAATACACAACAATACGTATAGTGCAAATTGGTAGTAATAAAATACTAATAAATAACTCAGATGAATACTGAAAAAGTGACAAGTGAAAAGTGAAATTGAATTGCTCAAAGGTTCTTTCTAAAACATGACATTGTCCACATGTTTATTGTGTAAACAAGCCATATACAAAGACTGTTGTCCACAGCTGTGGTTTCTTTTCATTGGCGCACATCTATAAATAGGTGTGTGTGTGTGTGTGTGTGCATGTTCAGCCAGACAGTAGCAGAGTTAGTACAGTAAAAACAACAGCCGCAGGGAACCGATAATGCTCAGACATATCCTCTCCAAGTTCTTACTACTGTGGTGCTTCGGCCAAGACATCTATGGGGTTTCTGTGTTATATCACAATGACAAGGTAGGCACTGGCAGACAGCCGCACTTCTCATATTGGAGTCATAAAACTCCAATTTGTCATTTTCACTGATAATGCATTCTCTTGTGTCGGTTGCCATCTGCGAATGTCCAGATGTTATTGGTTTCAGGAGGATGAATGTAGGTATCACTTCATGCTCTGTAACTCATCATCGCTCTCCCGTTGGGTTACAGGGGCAGCAGCCCTGGCACCGCCACGACCTCTATCCCGTTCCTCTGGAAATGGATATGAAGCTAAGGAGATTGGACCTGTCCAATAGCTTCATCAGACAGTTGCACACGCTTGGTCTGCCACACCTGCAACAGCTTGACTTGAGTTACAACCAGCTGGATCTCATATCCGAGGGGGCTTTCAAAAATCTGGCCCGACTGGAAGCGCTGAATCTGTCCAGAAACGCACTAAGCGACAACGTTGGCAGGAGCGGCAGAGCGCTCCGGTCCGTCGGCGGGCTGAGGACCTTGGACATATCTCTGAACCGTTTGAACGACACCGCGATGGAACTCTGCCTCCGAAACAAGTTCTCCCTCCATCACCTTGACCTCACCGGCAACGCTGTAACGGCCCTCACACGCAACACCTTCAAAGAATGCCCGCGACTAAAGACCGTTCTCATGGCTAATAATCTAATAAGAGATATAGAACGGGGAACATTTGAAGCGCTGAGGCAATTAGACACACTCAACCTGGCTGAAAATCATTTGGCTAGTATCTGTGATTTTCGGTTGCATCAGGTGAGCTACTTGAATCTCAGTCGAAATTCGATAGAGCTATTCATGACACGTGAAGACGAAAAGTTCAAGTTAAAATTTCGGCTTGAAATCCTAGATCTGAGTGACAATAAACTATTTTACTTCCCCATTGTTCCAAAGTTCATCCATTTGAGATATCTGTATTTACAAAATAATATGATTGGTGCTTTGAATTCAGAAGCAACAATGATATCAGAGGCCAAATCTGTTTACAAAGAGATTGTTAGCGGGAAATCCAATACGGAGGATCAGGAGATATACTCAAACTGGAGAATAATGCCATTGGTTTATATCGACCTGAGCAACAACCATTTCAGCTCTGTACCCTTTGAAACGTTAAGCCTTCTCACCTCTTTAGAAACCATAAACTTTAGTCGGAATTGTCTGCAAAATATTGAACTTAATATTACAAAGCCTGGCCAATTGGGATATAATTACCAGCGATTATTCCCTTCCCTGAGGCATCTAGACTTGCAGAAGAATAGCCTGAGATATATTACCCCGCTCTTTTTCAAGGCCTCACCAAAACTTGAGACATTAAACCTACAAGCAAACGCAGTGAAACCGTGTCCACCTGGAGAGGGGCTGGGACGGAACAGATCCCCACAGCACGCACCACGCAGACACAACATGTCTTGTGTTGCCTTCGGACAAATAAAGACTCTTAAGCGGCTAAACCTGGAGGACAATGGCATACAGATGCTCTACGCAAACACGTTCGGGAAAATAACGCTGGCTCACCTCAGCCTCGCTAGGAACCGTCATCTGGTCCTCCAAGCGGGCGCGCTGCAGGGTGTGCAGGGGAGCCTTCAATCCCTGAGTCTTAGCCAAACCAACATGACCAGCCGTGGCCTGTCTTTGCCCTGCATGCCGGCATTGTCTCACCTCAACATCTCAAACAACCTTCTGGATGCCCTCCCTAGTAGTCTGAGTTGTTCTCCGCTGCGGGTGCTTGACGTCAGCAACAACGCCTTGACGTCTATGAACCGTTCCGTTGTCGAAGCGATGTCGTCGCACCTCGACGCCGTGTACGTCAGCGGGAACCGATTCGACTGTTGCGACGCGGCGTGGCTGGCCGTTTTGAATGAGTCAGGGGGGAAGGTCCTTGACTTTGGCCAAGCTAAGTGCACCGCACGCGGTGTTAGCGCTTCTCTAGCCGACTACGCGGAAAGTCCTTCGAGATATTGCTCATTTCAAACCACGGTGCCAGGGCTCACCTTTGGCCAAAAAGTTATCGTTGTTATATTTGTGATGACAATCGTCTCCATGTTGGTTGCTTTCACTCGAATTGGGTGTACTTGACAGGCTTTTTCACAGTATTAGGTTCAGTGATCCTAAATTATGTTCTATGTCATTATCAAAATCATAATATCATTAATATGCAAGATGTAGTGCACTGCTACTGTTAATATTAACCGTAGCCTATGAAGCAACTGAGTCACCCAAGACATTTTGAGGTAGAATGTGAATGTGAAGTTTTGGCCCCCTGTCTACTCATGTCCATGTTGGTAAGGTGATCGGGTGTGTGATGATGTGGGTTTGGGCCTATGTCTAAAGTGTGAGACTCGGTGGACTCGGTGCGAGGAGGTGTTTTTTCTTCCCTTGCCCCACCCTCAAGATTGACTAGATCAAGTAGCAGCTTGACAAGTTCAAGCAAAGAGCACTCAAAGAAAGGAACACTGTGCATATAGTATTAGCTGTAGCAGCGCAGGAATGCATTGTGGCCAATTGCATGCCCTCCGTTTCCTAGACTTTTTTTTGTGTGCATGTTTGTGTTATTGTGTCTGGCTTTTCTTACTCGGTCACCGACTTCTGCTGCTATCATGGCGGTTGCTCGTTGGCATTCAGGACTTAATAGTACCCTGCGCTGAAGCAGGCCAGTCTGTTTTGCTGTGTTTATCAGACCCAGAAGCTGAGCGGCCCAACAAACACAAAGCCCATTCTTGTCTGTTGTATTTATTTGTATTTATTTCAATCCGTGATGGCTTATGTTCTAACAGAAGTTTGAAGCACCAATACCTGGTGCCGTTTGCAACACAATACTCACTGTTGAAATTCACCTTCTGGAGTTTACCATGCACCGCTTAGTCCCAGTGCACGTGTTTCTGGAACATTCCTTTGATCCACACACTGTAGATACACGTAGTACACATTAATGACTCATTTGGTGGAGTCTTCTTATTGCAAAGGTTGTCTGCCTGCAGTCAGTGCAGCAGTGGGCCGTGTGTGAGTGTTTAAGCAGTCAGCTAGGTATCTTAACTATCTAACTGGATATCTTTGAATATTAAGAAGTGTTGAATTATGTATCACAACAAACTGTATGCCTATAGTAGTAGCAAATAGTCAATCCAATTCTATTTTTCTTTGTTTCTTTAATGGCTTATTTATTATTTTTGCTTTCATATTCGAAATAAACACTTCAATCAATCAATCAATCAATCAATCAATCTTGTCCCCCCACCCACACACACACACACACACACACACACACACACACACACACACACACACACACACCACACACCACACACACACACACACACACACACACACACACACACACACACACACACACACACACACACACACACACACACACACACACACACACACACACACACACACACGCTGGGCTATAACAAAGCGTTGGTTTGCAGACACATGGATGCAAGCAGACTCCGCCTGTTAAGACATCTATGATGTGTCATATTAAATGAGCTTGCAGATATAGTCAACTAGGTTTGTTCTCCCTACACATGCCACTGAAGAGGTACAACATTTCTTAAATTTGTCATTTTCAACCGATCGGTACTCTGAGCTATCGAAGAGCTTGGTCACAAAATGAGAAACAATAAACAATCTCATAACTGCATTACAAGACATGACACGTGGTAAGTGCTGTGACGTCGATATGCTCGTCTAACATAACAACAGAACATAACAAGTAATTTCACTAGCTTATGCATACCATGTGGCCAACGTAGAAAACATTTGTTTTGTCTCCTATACAGGCCAAGCCTTATATGTTCTTCTATTGCAGATTCACAGTTCTGTGTCAAGGCCTCTGTAGACAACGGAGACATAATAAATGATACATTTACAGACTAAATGGTTTCGACAACAGATGTTCTTAAGTTTGGGCCCTTTTTACAGAATGTCCTTTGGGCCAACTCAATAACCAAGATGGTCCAAGTGTTGGGAGCTCTCTTTTCAGAGGCTAAAGCAGCTCCTCAACCCTTAAGCCGTCAACAATGACAACAGGAATCAGCTTCCCCTGAACTGTCAAATGTTGCTACCGTGTTTTCGCCTTCAAAATGCGGAAAAATGCAAACGTTGAGCGAGGATTAGGTTCAAGGATGTAAACCGAATTGTTCAAAGCCTCTACTACTACAGTCCATTTGGTTGTGCTCAGTGTCAAATGTAGTAGATGGCAAAGTGGTAGTAAGAGGTGGATGCGTAGATTACAAGTCTATACAAAACTTGAGGTACCATGTTTATTGTTCATTTGTACAAGTATATACAAAACTTGAACTGATATGAATTGTTCATTTGTTTACATCTCTACAAATGTGAGGTGTTATTGTTCCTTTCTATAAATCGATATAAAACTTTGAACTGAACTATCTGGTTTGATTGTACTTACACATGTTTCTATATTGCGCTGTTCTTTAAGGCTTTTAAAGGTTCTTCAAGGCGGGTGGACTGGATTTACACTTTTGCAAAAATGAATGGGTGATAACACTAAAGTGTGTTGCACTGTAAATTCTTATTTAAGTAGACTATTCTTTTTCCCTCTTATTCACTGGTTTATGCTTCCTGACATGACTGAGTGGTCTGCGACCACTCAGTCATGTCACTGTCCCAGATATGGTTCTCGAATAATATAATATAATAATAATATAATAATAATTTGACGGATGACTATCTCCACCAGAAACCCGAATTTTGCTGAACTGCACATCCCGTTTAAATGGTGGTATCACAAGGGAAGCGGTTCTTCAATGGTAAAGCCCTCGTCTGCCATGACTGCCATCACCAGTTTCAAGGAGGTCTAAGATGTGAGACTTTCTGGTGGTCTCCTTACCGACCCAGTGTAGAGTTAACACGGCTGTACCTTCCAGTGATCTCCTTACCGACCCAGTGTAGAGTTAACACGGCTGTACCTTCCAGTGATCTCCTTACCGACCCAGTGTAGAGTTAACACGGCTGTACCTTCCAGTGATCTCCTTACCGACCCAGTGTAGAGTTAACACGGCTGTACCTTCCAGTGATCTCCTTACCGACCCAGTGTAGAGTTAACACGGCTGTACCTTCCAGTGATCTCCTTACCGACCCAGTGTAGAGTTAACACGGCTGTACCTTCCAGATGGAAACCTGCTGTAAGATTTCATGGTCCAATCAGGCAGGACTGGACCATCTGCACTACACTTCTAACTTTATACTTATATTTATACTACCGTTTAAAGTGCAATCAAAGTGCATATCAATACATTCCACTATTATATCAACTATTATATGTACATTTGTAAATTATTTTGTATTTTTGGTAATTTTGCAGATCTTCGGAGCTGGTGATAACAATTCACTGTACACTGAACCTTATGCATGTGACTAATGAACCAAATCTGAAATCAGACACACAAAACCTACCCAGGACGTCTGTGGCCCCATGGACATGGACTGCAGCCTCGCACTACAGCAATGTAGTGAAGGGCTTCATCGAGCACACCTACAAAACAAACTAACATCATTTGATATGACTGCATAGCAGTAAAACAGACAGACATGTTCTTATCCTTTGAGCTAAATCATTTTGCAAGCTACGGGTAGGCTAATGTCACAACTGATCACTACCTGTATGTATGTATGTATATATATATATATATATATATTATATATATTATATATATATATATATATTATGCACATATCTCATAATTTTTGCTGTTTTTATACCTAGTAGCCTGTCTTTTAGCCACTGTTAACTGTAAATTATATATCACCAGGCACTTTACTGCAACATTTGCACTCTGGTTTAGATGCCAAATTATTTTCGCTGTACTGTACTTGTGCTGTGCACTGACAATACAATCAAACTAAATGTAATCTGTTTCCTGTGGTTTTGAGACTTCATGTTTCTAGCATTTCATCACCACCTAGTGGGTCTATTTCAAATAGAAAAGTGTAATACAGTTCCATGTGTGACCAGGAGGGGGCGTGTGGCTGCTTGGTGCTCCTCTCACCTGGGACTGGGACGCTCTGTCTGCGGCCCCTGACCACGGACATCGATACCCAGTCGTCCTTTCGTAGACTGATGTTTTCAATCGTTTTGTAGGTTTTTTTTGTTTGTTTTAAACGATGTGAATCAATTTAAACGACTGGGGACAGCAGCACCCATCTTTCAACCCCAACCGTCGTAAAGTGTTGACTGCAAACCAAGCGAATAACAACATATATGATATATCATATATATCCCTTCATCTCTCTTATGGCTCAGCCACTTGCTCCTTTGGTCCGCATTTGTAGGGAATTCGTGAACTATTAGACACAAAATAAACTCTTGTTCTTGGACTGCGCGTCATTTTTTCATCATTTGCATCGAACGTTGTCACCGAAAGTAACATTACCGATAGCAAGGTAACATTACCGATAGCAAGGTAACATTACCGATAGCAAGGTAACATTACCGATAGCAAGGTAACATTACCGATAGCAAGGTAACAACGGAAATGGGAAACCGGATGAGCCTCCACTAAGTAACAACCAATGTCAAAATGGATTTCCCGGAGGTACTTCCAACCAAACCAATGTCCCAGAAAACCAGCGATGGTCATTCTACAAACGCTCTTCCGGACGCAGAGCTCGCTTCCAGGCATGACCTCGACCCTGACCTCCCGGCGCCTTATCACCATCTTCATCATCATCATCATCATCAGAAACAAACCGCCGCTCAGCTGTTGGACTTCCTACGAACACACGCGGGGCAGCGAGGTGCGGCGGAGGCCCATTTCACACGGGTAACGACCAATGCGCAGCTCCAAGGAGGGGGTCCTTCGACGACACAACACCGCAGGGAGGGTCGGCGTCTCACCGAAGCGTCATCATCACCCCCAAAGGAGAACGCATCATCACCCCCAAAGGAGAACGCATCATCACCCCCAAAGGAGAACGCAGCGGCCGATGCGTTCCGCAGCGTTCCGCCGTTCCGGTTGAAGCGCGTCGGGCCTCATGGCGCCCTGGTGTACTCCTGCATGGTCCTCACCAACACCGAGCTGTGGGACATGGGGGAAGTGGTCACACACCAGACACCTGGCCCTGTGGAACAAGTGGCCGCCCAACAACAACAAAGTGAAGGGGAAGACTGTCACAACAAAACCCTTGCCGACGACCCCCAGAGGCCCCAGTGTACACAGGCCACATGTGGCCCTGCCCCGGCCACATGTGGCCCTGCCCCGGCCCAAGCCGTACCACAGAGACACAGCACCAGCATCCCAGAGTTTGAGATCTGTACGTTTAAGGAGATGGAGGTTGTGGTTTCTCATATTGTCACCCCTGGAAACTTCTACATTCAACATCCAGATGTAATGACCAAGCAGCGGGACCTCGTCAAAGAGTGAGTTATCCCCAACATGTTTCCAATGTCTGTATTGTAATTCCCCTTTTTCTGCTATCCACACAACCTAACAGTGTTACTGACAGCACTTGTGTCCATCTGTCTCTGATTTGATGGACGTTAAACTAGCGTGCGTAAACATATAAACAGGATATTTTTTCTTTTCCTCATCAAAACAGCTGGAAAGGCCAATTGTTTGCAGAGGACAACCGCGTTCCAGACATAGGAACCCTGGTCATGGCTTTCTTCTCGGAGCAGCAGCAGTGGTGCAGGGCCCAGGTCATGAAGAT
>CM051001.1:34918655-34958655 GCA_027704905.1 Muraenolepis orangiensis
ATCAACACAAATATTTCATTGAAAAAATACCAGGCCAAGCGACACCCCCTCCCCCCTGTTCAAACTGTGGGCAGAAGTGACACAGAATGTGGTTTCTACTGTAGATCATGCGATTAGCGCCCAACAAACGGATGCATTGTGACCCTGATGGGTGAGCTGGCTCCCCTGGTCCTCTACTGCCCTGTTAATCTAGACAAATGTAGGCGGCTTCTGCCACCGTTGTCGAGTCTAATTTGACGACGTGACAAGACCACGGATAACAACATCTGGCCAACGGGGAGGCCTTGAAAAGCTGTCCTACAGGTGTTCAAATAACCGGTTCTCTGGATATGAATAATCTGTTTGGATAAGGGTGTCAAATGATATAACAACCACTCATACAAGACCCAAATAATCTTTTCACACAAAAAATTGTAATGTGTGATTTAGAAAATAAAATAACTAGATTGAAAATGTTTTGCAGCTTCATTGTATATCTTCATATCACAATAATTGCACTGTTGTCGTCCCATGTTGAGCAAATGAGAGTGGAAGCCACCCTTTGCTTCCCCGGCCAGCAAACACAATAACTAATGTGTCAGCCTTGGCCCCTTTTGTGTCCACACAGATTCTTTCTTTTGCTTGGGGTGGGCGGAAATCGAGGCGTTTGATCCGAATTCTAAAGAGTCTTGTTGCAGCCCAATGAACGACGCCATTGTATGCAAATGGTTTATATAAGAGCATATGACCGCCATGGTGCAGGGCAGTGGCAAGTGGTGGAGCAATGATTAGCATTTTCCAAACGCCCGGTGTTCTCCATCCAGCCGTTTGGTTAGTGAAAAAGCACAATATTGTATTTCATTTCTACCACGTTTGTACACATTTGTGTGTACCACCACAGCCGAAGGTAAACCCCACATTCCAACCTTTTATTAGATTAGATGTTTTACTAACATTAACCAGTGGGGGACGGAGATGTCCAGCTGTTGTAGCTGTTGTGCATTTTATCGTGGATCATTCTGTTTGCTGAATAAAACTGCCATTTGCTGTAGAAATGTGTGTTGCATAATTTATATCGGCAACTGCAAGCAAGCATCGAGGCATTCCTAGTAACAATAGTGGTGTGACCGTGCCAAGGGGAAGTAACACTGTTCCTCCTACTGAGGTGGCTGTATTGGCCGTTCTCTAGCATTCTCTGGCAGCCCGAGCTGCCCGCTGAACTGCAGGGTCAGGTTGGAAGTTACAGTATTAATACAACCATCGCTAACCACGTGATTTGGTGAATGATCTGCAATTGGCTTCTATTTGTTGCGTCTTGTGACGGTGGCCAGTGGTAGGCTGTTGGCGCTGGCTCTTATACCACCAACAAACCACTTGGTGATCCTCTTCCGTTTTTTGGGCTTTATACTTTGACCGATATCTAACCACATGTCCAGGCTACACCTGAAGATGTTTATCTCTGGACCAGGCACCACTTGTGCTGCTCACACCATCGGATGTGCCTGGTAAATTTGATTAAAACTGCATATGCCAACCTGTCAGAAATAATTGCATGGACTAAATGTATTTGTAAATCAAGCAGTAAGCTTGATTGTTTATTTAATTTCCATTCTTATCTTTGCATTGTAACCTTTTGGTTTTATTGGCTTAGACCATTTTTAAATAGGAGAATGTGTTTTGTTCTCCCGATGAGCTCATTACATTTGACCTTTGCCCTCCGCCCCTCGCAGACCTGGAATCAAAGATGAACTGGGGGTCCTTTTATGCCGTGATCAGCGGCGTAAACAGACATTCGACGGGCATCGGACGCATATGGCTCTCCGTCATCTTCATCTTCCGCATCCTGGTGCTGGTGGTGGCCGCCGAGAGCGTGTGGGGCGACGAGAAGTCGGGCTTCACCTGCAACACGCAGCAGCCCGGCTGCAACAGCGTGTGCTACGACCAGTTCTTCCCCATCTCCCACATCCGCCTGTGGGCTCTGCAGCTGATCCTGGTGTCCACGCCCGCCCTGCTGGTGGCCATGCACGTGGCCCACCGGCGCCACGTCGACAAGAAGATCCTGAAGCGCTCGGGCCGCTCCAGCCCCAAGGAGCTGGAGCGCATTAAGAACCAGAAGTTCCAGATCAGCGGCGCGCTGTGGTGGACGTACATGGTCAGCATCGTGTTCCGCATCGGCCTGGAGGTGGCCTTCCTCTACATCTTCTACCTGATCTACCCCGACTTTAAGATGTTCCGCCTGGTCAAGTGCGACTCCTTCCCTTGCCCCAACACCGTGGACTGCTTTGTGTCGCGGCCCACCGAGAAGACCATCTTCACCGTGTTCATGCTGACCGTGTCGGGCGTCTGCGTGCTGCTCAACCTGGCGGAGGTGGTGTACCTCATCGGGAGAGCCTGCTCGCGCTGCGCAGAGGGCTCCGAGGAAGAGACCCGAGTGGCTTGGATAGGCCAGAGCTTGTCCACTTACAGGCAAAACGAGATCAATCAGCTCATCGCCAACCAGTCACTCAAGCCCAAGTTCACTGTGACTAAAAAGAGTTCAGCCGAAAGGGGCGAGCGGTGCTCAGCGTTCTGAGGACCTAACCCTAACCCCCAAGGTTCCACATATACTGTATATTTAGTTTATTTATTATGCAGCCTATGATTTCAGTTGCGAGTTGACTTCTCTGTATTAGTATATTTTGTTCTTAATCTATTGACCAAAGCATACTTGAAAATATAATTAATATAAGTGTTGGGGGTGGGTAAAAGCATTTTTATTTTTCCAACACTTGAAGTGGTTATTAGCTTTGTATTAATTTAAATTGTATGCAATTAATGTCCCATAGTAATTTAACTAATGTCTCGTAGTGACGCTGGTGTCCAGTCAAAGCGATACAAGGAGAAAAAGGGAACTTGTAAGTACATTTTTTTGTGTGTATTCAATTGAATTTGAGCGCATGATCAAACCGGGTCTGATTATATTATACTTTAGATTAAGAACATATGGGTTTAACTGAACTTCATTGTTTTTGTGCAGACCAACTGAATTATACCCAGAGCTATTGTGGACCAAAGTAACGCCGTTAAACGCTGTCCCCAACAGAAACAGTTTGCATACGATGAGAACAAATTGGAACAAAGAGAATATATCCGGAAACTAATATATTGTCTATTTACCGTCAAGCATTTTCCCAACAGAACCGTGTGGATGTGTATTACCGCACACACACAGGTCTTCTTTTGATCTGCATGTTTTCAAGAAATCTAGCGTAAACGGCGTTCTTCCCTTCCAAGTAATGGCGTCATTGTTAGAAATGGCACATGACTGTTGGATTAGTAAATAGGTGAAGAACGTACTGTATAAGAACTCTCTGATTGGCCTGTTGATAAGACAACTCTGATGGGCCTGTTGATAAGAACTCTCTGATTGGCCTGTTGATAAGAACTCTCTGATTGGCCTGTTGATAAGAACTCTCTGATTGGCCTGTTGATAAGAACTCTCTGATTGGCCTGTTGATAAGAACTCTCTGATTGGCCTGTTGATCAAATCCTACGGCCTAAAGGGCTCGCAATGTTTTCATTCTTTCTTTGGAGTGGTTTCTGAACGCTACACAGGCTGCTTTTGAGAAGGTTATTCTGTTGGACATCAATGTTATTCAAATGTAATTGAAAGAAATTACATCTTCAAATTACAATTCTTAAAAATATTGAAGATACACCAGAGATACCAGTACTGTTTAAATCTGCGGTCCTATGCAACAGTATCTGCCAACATACTGTATATTGTTTGTCCCCGGTTCAAATGTTGTATGTTAACTTTTAACATTTGAGTATAGCTTGAGCTTCATTAATCTGTCTTTTTTGCTGACTTTTAAAGTGAGTTCTGAAGAGGTACGAGCAATGGCTGTTTGCCTGTGATCACTATCCTGCTATGTCACTGTTTCTCTGTCGTTTCCTGAACTTTATTTGTTTTATGTCCCATACATGGATGGCCTCCTGGTAGAATTGGCATTAAGACATTTGCACTAAGACCTCTCGAAGTGTTAAACATGAATGTGCAATTTTCTTGTGTGTGTGTGTGTGTGTGTGTGTGTGTGTGTGTGTGTGTGTGTGTGTGTGTGTGTGTGTGTGTGTGTGTGTGTGTGTGTGTGTGTGTGTGTGTGTGTGTGTGTGTGTGTGTGTGTGTGTGTGTGTGTGTGTGTGTGTGTGTGTGGGCGGGCGGGCGGGCGGGCGGGTGTGTGCGTGCGTGCGTGCGTGCGGGTGTGTGTGTCATCTGTTATGGATCCATCTATGTAAAAACAATTTAATAAATAATCTATGGGTTAAAGCTGTATGTAAAGTGAATAATATGTCTGATAACTTCACAGACAAGCAATTGACAAGACAATGAACTTGCTTGCTTTGAAATGTATATCACCTTGCATCACTAGCAGCGCTGGGGAAGCTGACACCACTTCTTGCACTGTTTACAGCCCGCCATTGAACTGTTTGCCTTCAATTGGTCTGATTTGTAGCTTGAGGACACAAATGGTTGCTCATCTCCCAAGTCAGGCCCCTTGTGATAGGAGAGACTTTCGGGGCTAAATTTAGACCCCGGTAGCACTTGTGTCCAGACGGACTTAGAACATGTCTACTCATTGGACAGCTGCCCTGTCGCTCAGCCTAACAAGTGAGCAGAGCAACGCTAATAGTTTACAGGAGAGAGTGTGTCCAAAGCCAAATTTAACCCTGGGTGGGAGGGTGACTCGGACCTGCCTGTGAGCGTGTCCGGCAGGTTAGCCGTGCTGTTGTGCCGTTAGCCTAGCGGACTCCGAAAGGGCCTCTGGATCCCTGGTAAAGCCGCCCCACCGAGGCCTCGGACGACTAGGACAGGGGGGAAGGGGGGGGTTGGGGACGGTAGATTTTCCACGGAGAGAGACCAGCGAGCTCGGAGTCCTCTCTACGTTTCCTGTCCATTCAAGGACATTCCCGGCGGGCGGGGGATCAGGCCAGCGGTCGGCCTTGGACAGGGCCCTGGTGAGCAGAGAGACAGGGAGGGGAGCTCCTCCACCACCACCAAGGGATGTATACACTGACAAGGTGGGTTGCCCGGGAAAAACAGGGTCATGGAAGTAATTCTAGATTTTTATGTGTGTGGAAAACACAGACAGTTCATTATCGACATGTGACCGAGCGCATTGTCTTGTTGTGGCCAAGGCCAGTTTTCTTTACATCAACCCATCTTGTGTGAGAAGGCCCTTAGAACAGGGCTGTTGAATTGTTCATTGTATTTTAGGCCGTTTCACCGCATCAGGGCTAGTGTATGCGTTTGTTAAAAATAAACACATGAATATGTATGGTGGGCATATAGACATCTATAGATATCTTTGTTTGATGTAAAAGATCCCTATAGCCAAGAGTTTGGTTCAAGAGTTCAGGCTGAAGTGTTGCACATACACACAGAACACATCAGCATTGCATCAGTAAACAGCATGTTGTGACTACCATGTGTCCCTACAGACGGAACACAGTCACAGCATACGACCAACAGAACAACTTGAAGTTTTTCTCAGCTGACATTGTGCAGTCGGACCACGGTGGAGGAACATATTCACTCCACCAGAGTATATTTCTCCATACAAGGAGGAATATACTGTATCATTTAAGGTCCCACTTGACAAATTCTAGTTGGATCATTCTATAAAAACTGGTGTTCTGCACTTGACACCAAAATCTTTTAAGTTGACGTAGTCATCACATTTATTATATATATACTGTATATACATTAAATAAGAAATAAAGACGCTTATTCATCTAATGTTCAGTGTTTAATGTTTGTGTTATGCCATCAAACAAGGAAGGGGAGCCATATACAAATATATATATATATATATATATATATATATATATATATATATATATATATATATATATATAAATGTAACATTGAAATTCTCCAAAAAATTGCTAATTGTTATTGGTGTTCATGGTACACAAAACACTATTATTTTTAATATTACACCGACTCTTAAGTTCTTCCTGGTTCAACAGGTCACTATAAAGAAAGCGCAGGCCAGTTGAGTGGACAAAGGTCAGATCTTCAGTCTTACTTGATTTGTATAAAATGTCATTTATTTTTCGAATTTTACATGAAGCTTTTAAGTCCGCTATTTGTGATACTTATTTCATAGCCACTGGGGGTTGAAAACTTAAACACACATGTTACGTTACATTAAATTGAATAGTTGAATGATGTAGATGTGACTGAAACCTGGTATGTCCCATGGTGGCCATTTTGTTAAAATTGTAGGGTTTGTCGCTCCTCCAGGTAAACAGATAGGTAACACCAATAGGTAACACCAATAGGTAACACCATTAGGTAACACCAATAGGTAACACCAATAGGTAACACCAATAGGTAACACCAATTTCAATGATGATACATTCTGAATGATCATTTAATGAAATTCAATAAAATAAAATACATAAAGCTCTACTCGCTGTGGATTCATCAAGTTTAGACCAAGTTTAGACGATTGTTGTTGCTATAGATTCAATAGAATGACTCAATTCCTATTTCGGTTTAGGGGTTTAGTTTCACGTTGTGTGGGTCGTGTTTCTTCCCAGCATGAAGGGTCTTGTTTTACTGCCAGGGACTGGAACTTGCCATCGCCCTGTCCACACTTACCAAAAATATACCTTCCTAAAGTAAATCCAGCCCTGCCCAAGAGACTGTGAAAAGGGGGACTAGCTGACCAGCATTGGAATACAAGAGTTGTCAAGGCACACATTTGAGTTTGACTTTCACCATCACACATGAGACACACATGCATGATAGCAGTTTTAGAAATATGAGTTTATAGATTATAGATTATAGAGTAAAAGAAGAAAGAAGAAATTCACTTGACAAGCTGAAACTTCATAGGACTTTTCATCAAATGTTTCCTCTTCCTCTTTTTTAAACTTCGGAAATCCAGATTGTTTCAAGGTCAGTTCTTTGGCAGCTGAGGGGGAACCATCGGCTTGCAGCAACATTATCTTACTGTTACTGTCACTGTTACTCCCTTGACCTGCAGATCTGACCTCACATAGCCATGGGGGACTGGAACCTGCTCGGGAAGCTCCTGGAGAATGCCCAGGAGCACTCCACCGTGGTGGGCAAAGTGTGGCTCACCGTACTCTTCATCTTCCGCATCCTCATCCTCAGCGCCGCCACCGAGAAGGTGTGGGGCGACGAGCTGTCGGGGTTCACCTGCGACACCAAGCAGCCCGGTTGCGAGAACGTGTGCTACGACGTGACCTTCCCAATCTCGCACGTACGCTTCTGGGTGCTGCAGATCATCTTTGTGTCCACGCCCACTCTGATCTACCTGGGACACATCCTCCACCTGGTTCGCATGGAGGAAAAGCTGCAGCAGAAGGACCAGCTGAAGGAGCTGGGGCAGCCCGGAGAGAAGCAGGGGCCGGTGGAGGCGGCCAAGCCCAAGAAGCTGGTGCGGGACATAAAGGGCCGCGTGCGCCTGCAGGGGGAGCTCCTACGCACCTACGTGTTCAACGTCATCTTCAAGACGCTGTTCGAGGTGGCGTTCATCGTGGCGCAGTACCTCCTGTACGGCTTTGAGCTGAGGCCCATGTACACGTGCGACCGGCAGCCCTGCCCCAACACGGTCAATTGCTACATATCCCGGCCCACGGAGAAAACCATCTTCATCATCTTCATGCTGGCCGTGGCGAGCGTGTCGCTGCTGCTCAACCTGGTGGAGATCTACCACCTGGGCTTCACCAAGTGCCGCCAGGGCATCGGCTACCGGAGGAGGAAGATGCTCAAGGCCGCCGAGGCCAAAAGCCGCGCCGAGGGGGCGGAGCCCTTCGCGCCCAGCTACGACGACTACTTCCACGGGCACCACCGGGTGTCGCCGGCGTACCCGCCGGTGCCCGGCTACAACATGTCCCCGCTGTCCGAGGAGACGGACTCGTCCTTCCAGCCGGACCACAGCAAGGCCGCCTACAAACAGAACAAGGACAACCTGGCGGTGGAGAGAAGCGGCAGCAGCAGCAGACCTGAGGAATGTGACTCCGCGAAAGGGAAGACGGGGGCCGGTTCGGCTCCGGGGTCACCGGGCCTGCCGAGGTCTGGCAGCGGGGGTCGCCACGGCAAGCAACACAGCAACAACAAGACTAGAATAGATGATCTGAAGGTCTGAGGAGAGGGGAGTGTGTGTATGTCTCCGAGGGGTCTTAAATTGCTTGGGGAGTGGGTCTGGGGGGGAGGGGGTGTGGTGTAGGTGTCAACCTTTCACCTTTCGTTTTGACACGGTTAAAGTGTTTGGAAGGTGGGCACACACACAGTAAATGCAGTGTGGTGAAGCGACCACATGTGAAAAGTGACACGGTTATATAATGTATTTTTATGCCTTAAGATGACTGTTTTGTAATTGTCTTCCTATACTTCTGCTTCTGCTTGTTCTGCTGAACATATCACAGGTTTGGTATGAACTGGTGGACAGGCAGCGGGCCATGTCAAAGTTTGGACATATGCATGATTTCATATTGTGCCAATTCATGTTTTATATGGTTTAATTTAGTCTTCTCATCCTACTCCATTTAGCAAACCACCATCATCTCTGATCTTATGAAAACAACATTCGAACAGACGATTGATCAGATTGATGTCGCTGTCATTTTATTCATGTTATTTATGTTTTATCATTTTAACAATAAAAGTGATGACATGCTGATAATATGCACATGACAATATCTAATATAAATATGTAATATAATTTCAACATCCTTGTCAAAAGTGTCCTAATGTATAGTCCTCTCTATTTATTTTGTATGAGGCTCTTGAACCTTGTTTGATGAATTCAGAGAGGAAAGTTAAAGTAACTTTCCTAAATTGTTTGAGGTTAGCTTATTCTGCCTGGTTAGACTTGACGGTGAATTGAGTTCTGCAATACCGGATTATTGGTGAAACTATTACCCTATGATTATTTATAAGACATGGTCCAAAAGCCAGTGGTTTCTTGCATCTAAAATAGACCATTTTAAGTAGTCTGTTTAATTTATCTGTTTTATCTGCTTTTTGTTTTCATGAAAACGTTGTTAGTTTGTTGTCCATTCAAATAAATGTCACCCAAACTGGAATAAGTGGAAATTTGCATTATATAAATGTCTTTTTTCTTTGGGTTTTTGAACGCTAGTGAATATCGCATTAACACAACAAACTAAAAAATAACACCTGGACAAATGGCGAAAAAGAAAAAGAAAATGATTGATGTATTCACACCAGACCACGCATTCAAACTGCACTGGATGAAATATTCTATGACTAATCTTCTGTGCGGCCTTATTTGGCACACATTACCCATATCTTGTTCCCGTTGGGGCCAGGAGAGCACAGGGAGAGATGGGCCCACACATGGTGTGACGTGAGCATCTAGAGAGGACAGAGATGAGCTGTTCATGGCCAGGAAGCCGTCTCTCCGTTTAGACTGGTATGTTCACAATTGCCTTCTTCACGGTGTCTAGGAAAGATCACACAATCCTTTTTCCAAAACGAATAATATTATCGCACTTATGTTACACGTTAGTATGAAAATACAATGTGAAGCTCCTACAATCCATTAAATAGCATTGGCTTATGCATTTGGGGATTGTGTCTCGCAAAACAACCCGTCTCTGTTACAAAGTTCTCAGATCTCAAATAATGCTTTCTAAAAACCCGGCTTTGTACAAAATGGGGGTTTAAAAGAGAGTCAAATGTAAATACAAACAAAAGAATATAATGTGTTCACTCTATAGTTTAGTATAGCCTAGTACAGTAAAGATGAACAGTTTAATTCAATTGCATTAATTTAAGTATATGGGCCTAGCCTTATAACTGTATTAGAACATTGTTGGTGATTATATATGGCAAAAGTCAATGATTACTGATGTAACTAGATATTGCACTAACTGTATGGATAACTGTTCAGTCCAATAATCACATTGGATG
The DNA here is from genome assembly GCA_027704905.1 of Muraenolepis orangiensis. Classification (NCBI taxonomy): domain Eukaryota; kingdom Metazoa; phylum Chordata; class Actinopteri; order Gadiformes; family Muraenolepididae; genus Muraenolepis; species Muraenolepis orangiensis. Next base: position 34,928,587 of record CM051001.1, read on the forward strand.
AATGTTAATGATTAGGCTCTGTTGAATAGTTGTTCCTGACAAGAGAAAAAGGGTTTTTTTATTAAAAATTGGTATATTGTTGCAGGGGTATAATATTACTGTATATTAAATATAAACCGCAAGACAAAACATGATGAAGATGATGTGTGAACCGTTTTCCAACATAGGTTAGTTTGTAATAGGATATTTTGGGGTCACCAAATAAAGTTTTAGTTTCTAAAAATGCTTAACTTTACAATGAACTAACTTTTAATGGCCACAGAAAAGTAACAGTAGGCTACTTCTTCATGAGTTCCCTTAATAACCTAAAACACAATTCAAAACAATCAGTTTGTTACAAGACCTTCTACTCCTGTGGGAGATCTTGTCTGTTTCTAGTGTTTTATTCTTTTAATTGTACTCCCATTTCCAGCGAACTGCAAATTCATAATAAGATCCCAAGAGGAAGGATTTATTAATTACAAATAACCAGAAGCGAAGTTTGGCTCTCTGATACGAAGATTTGATATGAAGGCATGATTATGAAATATCACCCAGGAGGAAAGAAAAAATCAAGAGCTTCTCCTGTTTACCATCTGAATCAGTATGATTAGTCTCTGCTGTCAGTAGTTCACTCACTTGATCCATTCAGGCTTTCTCCATAAACACAGTACTGAATCTGCTCTGTTCACAGCCACAAATAACATCCTTATGCACACTGATGGGGGGTAAACTCTCCATCTTGGTTTAACTTAGCTTGAGCACTATCTTTGATACCATTCTCATGAATAGGTTAGATTCATGCCCTGGTATCTCAGGGAAAGCCCCAGAGTGGTTTGTGTCATATCTACTAAATATTATTATTTTTGCACTCATTTGCGCCGCTGTTGGGGTGCCCCAGGGATCAATCCTCAGCCCTATTATTTTTTTCCTTGTACGTGCTTCCCTTCGGCCAATTAATCAGTGGCTTTGGTCTAAGGTGGTCAGGAGGTAGAGCGGTATAGCTCAGGAGGTAGAGCGGTCGCCTCACAACCGAAAGGACGCTGGTTCGATCCCCCGGCTCCTCCTAGCAAAAAAAACTGTCGAGGTGTCCTTGAGCAAGACAACCTAACCCTAACTGCTCCCAATGTGCTGACTGTCTCCTTGCATGGCTGACTCCGCCGTCGGTGTATGAATGGGTAATGTGAGGACATGACTTGTAAAGCGCTTTGGATAAAAGCGCTATATAAAAAGCCAGCATAATCGCATATCTTCAGTGTATTTACATGACCCCAATGTTAGACCAAACTCTGTGGAATCCAGCCATTATATTTGTTATATTATATACCATCCATCCATCCATTGTCTACCACTTATCCGGGTCGAGTCACGGAGGTAGCAGCTTCAGCAGGGGACTCCAAACGTCCCTCTCCCTGGCACCGATTGCTTCAACTGAGGGATCCCCAGGCGTTCCCAGGCCAGCGTGGCGTTGTAATCCCCCCCAGCTGTACACCTTGGTCTGCCCCGTGGTCTCCTCCCACCTGTACCTTGGTCTTCCCCGTGGTCTCTTCCTATACATTATATTCGATTTCATAAACTCAATGTCAACAAATTGGTTGTTTCTTTTTTCCTTTAACTCATTGCAAAAATTGGACCATTATATTCGGTCTCTGACTTAGAACGTATTATCCAGGCCTTAACTCTTTCCTGTCTCGATTACTGCAAAGCCCTTTTCACTTGTTTTAGTCAAGCTGCCCCGGCATGTCTTCAGCTTGTGGAAAATGCAGCAGCTAGGCTATTAACTAGAACTGGCCGAAGATCTCACATCATTCCTATTATAGCCTCATTTAATTCCCAGGATTGACTTTAATATTACTTTTAATTACTGTTAAGGCACAACATGGCTTAGCTAGCCAACATTTCCAAGCTACTAAGCCCTTACACCACAGAGTGGTCACTTAGGTCATCCAACAAAAAACTGTTAGCTATACCGCATGCTAACTAAAACCCAAAGGTGACTGTGCTTTTGCTTTTCTGACACCCAGACTAACAATCCACCCCTTCCAATCAGATCAGTCAAGTCTGTCTATTTGCGTATAACAAAAAGTTAAAACCTCAGTTAAAAGATTGCTTTAATTTCGTTGTTTGTATGTAGGTTTTTGAATTCATTTCGTTGTGCTTTGTGTCTGTATCTGTGTAAACACTTTGTAACCTGTTAAATGAGTGCTATATATGTCAGTGCAACAACCGCATAGCCGGCTAAAAAGGCGCATAAAGGCTTGTGAGTAACCGACACTATCGACTGGCATATCGGTCACAACCCGGATCACCGTCCGTGGACCGCCTTCGTGCTGAGCACTGGCCTACGGTTTGCTGCCACCATGTGACAGTAACGCTTTACAGCAAGCAGTATGCCTGCACTTGAAATAAACACAGACTTAAGACACTTAAATTGCATTACAGTTACTGCAATGTTCTGCACTGTATTCATAATGCTGCTGCACTACTGGCACTTTAAAATGCTTTTTGTACATTAGTCATTTAGCAGATGCTTTTATCCAAAGTGACTTACAATAGTGTGTTTCAACAAAGGAAGGTAAGAGAACAAGTACAACACATGTACATATCACCCATCAAACACTTTGTTATTTTATTTATGTTGATTTTTTTATTGTGTATAGTATTTGTTCTAGAATGTCATACTGCGTGCGGCAGGGAATGGGGAGTAAGCATTCTGTTGTACTTGTTGCAAATACAATTCTTGAATGTTATGTGAATGGACAGCATTTAGGGTAGAGGAAAAAAATAATAAAAGTGATCATTTAGATAACAATAGTTGAATAGTTTTATATTTAATGGGTTTGATACAACTATCTGATTGAGATTGTAAGTGTGGACACGTATACCAGTATACAAATAACAGGACATTTACAAAACATTATTTTGATATTTAATCAAATCTACAACATTTCAAACAACCACATTACACTCCACAAACCACTTGAAAATCTCAGCAGAAAAATATCTAAAAAATAATTATGTTAATTGAACACCAAGACAAGGAGGACAACCTCTAAAGCTGCAAGACATTCACAAACGCCAAGGGATTCTACCACACAGGTACAGGTGCTGTATCTTGCAACAAACAAACAACAACAAAAGGATTAAAACAAGATCTGCTCAACAAGAAACAACCATTGCATTTAGAATAAATACAACAACAAATATTGATGGACTCTGGATAGCCATGGCTGGGAAACACACACACACACACAGTATATTTTCCCCACCGGTCTTAGGGAAATTACAAGAGATACCGTATGTGTTAGGCTCAGTTCAAACCCCAAGAGCCCACCAGTTCCAACCTGCCAGTCTGATGAAACAGTACAGTGGCTTGGGATGGAACCTGCAGCCTAGCGAGTGCCGTGAATCTATGACCCTCGGCCTTCTCCCGAGGGCCATCTCCCCTTGTCGAATGTTGCCGGTGGACGGAGTTTAGTCGTGTTTTCCCTTCCCTCTGGGCGTGGTGCCCTCATTCCAGGCCACATAGACAAACAGAGCAAGGACAACGTGCACCGCGAGCACCGCGACGATGGCAGCATAGAAGTAGCTGTCAGAGCTGGACATCTTCATAGAACCTGGACAAATGGAGAGGAAAACACACGTCAAATATTACAACTAATACCAGTTTAATATTTGGTTTTGTACAATCAAATTCAAGATTTATATTGGATTTGAAGTACAATTTAATGCTTACTCCCCATTCCCTCTCGCAGAAGGAACGTCTAGAACACAATACTATAAGAACAATACTACTATTATTAAGATAAAAGTTAATCTCCTGGAACGACTACTCATATTACTAATATGAATAATCTTACCCTCAAAAACGTAGGCCTTTGAAGCGAAGTATAAGCCTATGGGTAAGGTGACCATTAGGAAGGTGAAGAACAGGAGAGTCTTCAGGGCAGACACCAACGAGCTCTCGTTCCTGCACCGGGCACATCATGAAATACTATTAAACATATGAATCATATCAATAACCACGACATGGTTGCTTGTATTAACACGTTATGATGTGATTTGCATGACATCAATAGTTAGTCAGCCAATGTTATGCAGGAAAACGCTCCTATCTATTTACACTCCATATGAAGGAGGTACGGATGTAGTGAGATATATATATAGCTATAGATATAGGTGTATATAGATGTAGATATAGATATATAGATATAGTTGTATAGATATAGGTGTATATAGATGTAGATATAGGTGTATATAGATATATAGATATAGTTGTATATATAGATATAGCTATAGGTGTATATATATGTAGATATAGATGTATATAGATATAGTTGTATATATATAGATATAGATATAGTTGTATATATATATAGACATAGCTATAGATATAGGTGTATATAGATGCCTTACCCCCTGAACTCCATTGGTTCTGACGCAGCGTTGAGCGACGTTCTAGTTGAAGCGTCCATTACTTCAGTTACTGTTAGTCAATTACTTGACAGTTTGATGTTTTTCACGCGAAAATAGTATAGATTAAGTGGAGTATAAATGATCAGTGATCAGTGACGATCTAGTAAACGCTGTGGGCGAGCAGGAGCTTTACATCCGCATTTGATCACGGGACCCACCGTCACGACACGGGCGGGGGGGGGGGGGGGCTCGATCGCCACCTTCTGTCTGGGAGAAGAAGTGATTCCACAATCGAATACATTGCATTCGATTTTATTCAAATGTATTGTCAGTGAACAGCACACAAGTACAGTACAGAAAAATGAATTTTGCATCTAACCAGAGTGCAAATGTTGCAGTAAAGTGCATGGTAATATATAATGTACAGTGGTTGAATAATAGGTAAAATATGTAAAAACAGTCTACTAAAAACAGGTATAAAATGACTTAAAGATAAATATATATAAATGTATATACATATATATAGGTATGTAAACAATAAATATGTAAACTATAAATATGTAAACTATAGGTAGAGGTAGGGAGGTATGATACAGTGCAAGGCCGTTGAGACATTGATGGTGAAAGGGTGTCGTCAGCAGGGGTCAGAGTTCGTATGTTGGGCAGCAGAGGGGGGGGGGGTCCAGAGGGGGGGGGGTCCAGAGGGGGGGGGGGGTGACAGAGATATGACAGCTGAGGGGAAGAAGCTATTCCTAAGCCTGCTTGACTTGGAACGAAGGTTTCTATAGCGCCTATGGTTGGGGTGAGAGGTGTCGTGTTGACTATTTCGAGAGACAAAAATGTTTCATATATTTTTATAGCAGAGACTTGGAATCTCGCATTGTGTTAGTATAAACATATTCAATGTTCTTGACAGTGTGCTTGGTTTCTGCTGGTTAAAATCTCTTGGCACTTTCTAAACTAGATTTGGACTGGTCTTTAACCTGGCAGTGGACATGACGGCCTCATGGGCGGGACTTAAATCTTTATGAGCAATGCCAGAGCCAACGCAGCCAAATGAGGCATATACAGGTGTTTTTTTATATGTTTAAAACAAATGTTTAAACATTTTCATTATATGTTTCCCCAAAACTGTCTTGGGTCAAATTTAAGCATACAGGCCTACGTGTCTATGTATCATTGCTTGTTGTTTCAGAGAGACATGTTTTTATGTATTTTAATGTTTTATTGAATTTGGCAATTGTTTTCTGAGTTGGAATGCACAGTAGTCTAAATTTGGAGGATTGAATCATCTTTATGTTCACATGTACACACAGTGAAATGTGTTTCTCTGCATTTAACCCATCCTAGCATTGGGAGCAGTGGGCTGCTATTGTATATACAGCGCCCAGGGAGCAGTTTACTCTGGTGCCTTGCTCAAGGGCACCTCTGCAGTGCCTAGGAGGCCAACTGGCACCATTTTCCAAGTACCAGTTCTCACTCTGTAGTTTGTCAGTTTTTTCAGGGACTTGAACCGGCAACCCTCTGGTTCCTTAACCAAGCCCCAACATACTGAGCTACTGCTGCTGCATTGTAAAGCCATACAGTCAGCAGAATAAAATCAGGACAAATAAACAAAATAAAAGAGAGGTCTAATTAGCCCTTATTCCATTGTTGTTATTTACCCAAAAGATAACATTTACCATAAGTTAACTTAATGAACTATAACAGCATATAATACATCTATCTTACATGCTAATTTCTTGAAAGAATATATTTTGCGATCTATTCTGAGATTATATTAAAGATTGCTTTGGTTAAACAGACAAAGAAAAATCGTACATTAATTTGGAGCAGAACCCCTGCTCACACAGCTGGAACTTGCTTGAAAATATAAAGCTTCCAAAACTATGTTGGCTTTCTGGATGTTTCTGGATTCAACTGCCAATCACACCATGAACACGTTCTCTCTCCAGGGGGCTGCCTGACCTGGTGTTTCCTATGGCATTTTCTGTCTGACTTCCATCACCTTCCATCATGTTATTCCCTATTGTACTTCCAAAAACCCCACACTCCCTCCCACAGCCTCCGCTCCTCTGATACCAACCTCCTGTCTCTGCCACTCAGAACCAAGAACCGGACCTGGACCTCCATAGCTGAACCCCTCCCTCTGAACTCTCCCCCCCAAACACATCCATGCCTGTACTGATTCATCCATGTTCAAATCACTCACCAATACTGTTCAGAACTGCTTTTAATGTGTGATTAGCTGTTGTTAACCTATTGTTTCATCTTAAATGTATTTATGTATGTATGTACCAAATTGTTTTAAGATTGTAAAGCACTCTAGATTATTATTAACATTGTGCTTCCAACACTTATGGTTTTCATCATATCAGCACTTTTTGGGTGGGTAAAGATCCTGTTACAAACAGTGAATTGGAGGGATACACCCCATCTGAAGTCTTCTCACTATCCTGACTCTCACCTTCAGTCACTGAGCCAATGATCCACGACCAGCAACATCTCTTCTGTTGGAAAAACTGAGTGATGTGTGACGCAATATGAAGCCCTGATAATTGGAGATACCAAGTATCTTGGTTCCATGTCACTGTTGTTAATAGTTGTTATGAATATCCACGTGATATGTGAAATGGGAACTCATTTATTGAATCTATTTCCGGTTCCTCTGACGTTCAAATGATTTTAAAAAAGCAAGCTGATGCACATGTCTGAGTGTCATAAGCACAGGAGTTGATATGTTATGACATGTGTACAATGATGTCATTGACATCCAGGTGGCTTCTGTTCTGACACTTTTTTATTTATATTTTCAGTCCAGAGAACACCTTATCTTAAACCTTACCATACCTTAGCCATGACACTGACCAGGTTGAATTTAAATTAATTTCAGACAATTAAAGGTGCCATAACATATAAAGCATTGATAACATTCAGCCAGTAGATGTCGCACTCCTACTTCCATTGCACTGGATGGTTTGTGCCGGTTCGTTGTAGAACCTGCATATTTCATGTCAAGTGAGGAATTGTTGGTTGGTTTGAGCAAAAGCTGGCAACTTTGGACTGGTGAAGCCGGGCGGTCACACACACGACACAGAGCTTGTGAGCCAATAGTATATTATACAGTATTATATAGTATATTATACTATTGGCTCACAAGCCCTGTTATAAGCTTGAGCCAAGCGTCAGACATATTATACAAAACATAAATTTCAGACCCACCAAATATTTAAAAATAATTAATTCACAATATTTGTTTTAAGCCATGCTTTTATTCCGCACCTTACTCAAAGCTTGGTGGATGTATTTTTGTTATTAAAATGCTTTTTCTACATACAAATATTATCAATAACAACTTTAAGGGAAATAAAAAGTAATTATTTTTGCAAACATTGAACAAAACGTAAGAGTGCAATGTTGGTAAATGACGGTAGAATTGATCTCGTCCTCCCTTCATCTTCATACACGACTAGTCTTTCTGTTAAAGGGGTCATATTATAATAGGTGAGATTGTGAGTAGCCATCACTGTTACTTGGTGTCTGTCACACAGTGGGAGTGCACACCCACATCTATGATGATGGATCAGTCTATCACCATACCCTAGGACTGTACCAACTGGTAGACTGATCTGTCAAGGTCAGCCCACCCAGATCTGGGGCCGACCGTGCTTTGGCATTTAAGCTGCTGTTGCTGCTGCTCTTACAGCTCCCAGGGAATCAGCGAGCACAACCACATACATGTGGATTTGACCTGGGTTTTGGACCTGTTTCGATTTGACGGCACTGTGTCTCTGTTAAGCCTAAAGCACACAGAGGGCTTACGATTTGGCCTTAAAATAGGACTCAAGTCTATATTGTGGAGGCATATATTCAAAAACCTTATTAAGCAGCCATCCTGGCGTGACCACGTGAAGCACATGCTTGGGTTCCAGGCCCCTGGTTGGGGCCCATGGTTTCACAAAGGCGTCCTCCTTGACAGATTCTTGGTTTTCATTCATCTACAATCCACTTTCTCAGGCTCCACTGTTTTCCATACAGTAGACAGTATTGAGTTGGCTGTATATAACAATGTTCACCAGGGAAAATGTGATGAATATATAGGCCTGAATGAAATAACAAATACACAGGGGAAACCCATTGATGATGGAACGTATGGTTCTGGGCAGACGGCGCGTGGTACAGGGAATGTGGCTCGGTGACATGTCTCAGTCTGCCTGGGAGGTGAACTTACTGCTCATGTTTTGTTGTTGACTAGTCTGGACGGCCGCTTGGCTGTCAAGAGCTAATCTCTGGACAGCCAAGCGCACATCTCCTACTGTCATGAAGAAATGGCACGGTGTCTCTCTCTTTCCCGATGTGTCTCGTGTTCTCTCGGGTGTCTTATTGTGCCAGCCGGGGCTGTGTTTGTCTTTTTTGTTTGTTATTGACCTTATCTTTTGCTTTTAAACCCTTTCAATGAAATACAAATTGAATGGAAAACCATATGAGACCTGAAGGGGGGGGGGCTTTGTTGTGCTCTTTGTACTGAGGAACAAAACAACAGCTGAACAGATATGACATGATATTGTGCAACGTGCCACAGAACCGCATAGCAGTTGGTTAGGGCCGGGGACCAGGAAGAGGTATATATATATATATATTAAACTGCACACACCAGGAAACAACACAGGAAAGGTTGTTCCCTCTCTGGTTACACAAAACGTCTTATATTGTTTGTAATGGATTTGAAAGCCATGCCAAACCAGTAATACGCTCAACCATCTCCCTCATTGTGTTGGTTGAAAGGAGGGCGCTCTTAAAATAAAGCCTAGTGGGACAATTATTATTCACACTGGTTACAAGGCAGAGCAGAGGAGTGACCAACTAGACTTCACCCCACGTACTGTAATACGTGACAACGATGATTTCTTGTTGTTGTTATTATTATTGATCTCCAGTTTATGCCCACATTTTGGTTCACATTTTTGCCTCAGACCCCCGACAGACCTTATTTGGGATGTTTTGAGGGTGAACATGAATTTAGTATAGCTATATATAATTTGAAAACGATATGGTGTGATATAGAATTTGAAATGAGGAAGTGACCTGTAACTTTAGGAAGTGACCTGTAACTTTAGCAGCAAGCCTGTCTACTCGGTTGGCAGCACAATGCTAGACACTAAACTTTGACTCGAACACAAATGGTACAAAATATTTGAAGTCTTGTGGTCCACATTTGGAAATTCTCAGTTTGGGCTTGAAATGGTTTGCTTGCAGGAACTCTCAATGAGCCCTTGGGCTTCCTGTGTAGTCTGCTTCACTACTTAAAACCCATGGCGGAATGGGCAGACCAGTCCAACTACAGTGACCATTCCTCTTTTTCCAGTAAATATCCTCTTTTTGGGACACCTAAATCTCCAAAAATGTGCTTTTTTGGACGGTCCTGTACTCCTTGCGGAAGTTCCGGTTCAGCAGGCAGTAGATGAGGTGTTGAGGTAGCTGTTAAACCATCCAGTACGTACAGCGGCGGGGTCTGGGCACCACCGCCCCAATGAGGTTCAGCAGTGCCCAGCACACAGCAAACAGCATTAACACGGCGAACGTGGTGAGGAAGTTCCTCACGTCGCTCGGCGTCACCGCAGCGGCCGTGGCCTCCGGCTTGACGCGCACCACCAGCCCCCATATCCTCATGTAGCAGTAGCACACCAAGGAAGTGGACGAGGCAGGAGTAGACGCGAGGGTCGTACCAAGAGGTTGGGCCACGGTGAGCGGTGACCAGGTGAGGCCCAGGTAGCAGCATGTGTCCTGCAGGCTGCATAGCCGGTCGTTGAAGAAACAGACAATTTTAGTCATGTGCCAATTTTGAAACGGCCAGTGATGGCTACTCACACTATTATAATTATAATTCAAATTTGTCAGTGTACAGCACAGTACAGCGAAAGGCAATTCTCTGCATTTAACCCATCCTAGTATTAGGAGCAGCGGTCAGCTATTTATACAGCTCCCGGGGAGCAGTTAGGGTTAGGGTGTCTTGCTCAAGGACACCTCGACAGTTTTTTTGCTAGGAGGAGCCGAGGATCGAACCAGCAACCTTCCGGTTATGAGGCGACCGCTCTACCTCCTGAGCCGTCCTGCCGCTCCCACCTCATTATAATATGAGCTGTGGCAGATGGAGCAGTAGTGGTTGATGGCGACCGGCGTGATGTTGAAGACGGAGCCCACAGCGCTGAGGCAGTGCAGGTCCCCCATGGCCGTCAGCCCTAGAGGGTACATGGCCGTCAGCACCAGAGGGTACATGGCCGTCAGCACCAGAGGGTACATGGCCGTCAGCCCTAGAGGGTACATGGCCGTCAGCACCAGAGGGTACATGGCCGTCACCCCTAGAGGGTACATGGCCGTCAGCACCAGAGGGTACATGGCCGTCAGCCCTAGAGGGTACATGGCCGTCAGCCCTAGAGGGTTAATGGCCGTCAGCCCTAGAGGGTACATGGCCGTCGGCACCAAAGGATACATGGCCGTCGGCACCAGAGGGTACATGGCCGTCGGCACCAGAGGGTACATGGCCGTCGGCTCTAGAGGGTACATGGCCGTCGGCCCTACAGGGTACATGGCCGTCAGCACCAGAGGGTACATGGCCGTCAGCCCTAGAGGGTACATGGCCGTCAGCCCTAGAGGGTACATGGCCGTCAGCACCAGAGGGTACATGGCCGTCAGCCCTAGAGGGTACATGGCCGTCAGCACCAGAGGGTACATGGCCGTCAGCCCTAGAGGGTACATGGCCGTCAGCACCAGAGGGTACATGGCCGTCAGCCCTAGAAGGTACATGGCCGTCAGCCCTAGAGGGTACATGGCCGTCAGCACCAGAGGGTACATGGCCGTCAGCCCTAGAGGGTACATGGCCGTCAGCACCAGAGGGTACATGGCCGTCAGCCCTAGAGGGTACATGGCCGTCAGCCCTAGAGGGTACATGGCCGTCAGCACCAGAGGGTACATGGCCGTCAGCCCTAGAGGGTACATGGCCGTCAGCCCTAGAGGGTACATGGCCGTCAGCACCAGAGGGTACATGGCCGTCGGCACCAGAGGGTACATGGCCGTCAGCCCTAGAGGGTACATGGCCGTCGGCCCTAGAGGGTACATGGCCGTCGGCACCAGAGGGTACATGGCCGTCAGCCCTAGAGGGTACATGGCCGTCAGCCCTAGAGGGTACATGGCCGTCGGCCCTAGAGGGTACATGGCCGTCGGCACCAGAGGGTACATGGCCGCCACCAGGTCGGCCTCCGCCAGGCTCACCGCCAAGAGGTTCCCTGTGGGGAACAAATGGAAAGGACGGGACTTCAAGGACTTCATCTTCATATCATCCCTGTCATGGATTTAGAATCTTTTAAACATGTCATAACCGCCCATGTTAAGCACTCTGATTTGACTTTTTGTTTAAAGGGTTTAATGTTAATTAACATGCCACATACCACAGCTGATTCAGTTACATTCCTTTTGTCCCTGAGCTGCAGATGGAAATATGCTAAAACTCTGGGAAGCTGAACGTCGACTTTATGGTGGAGAACAATGAAAGAAAAAGCATACCCTGTTGTTATAGCAGTGACACTACAGGATGAGGAAGCCAAATACTAATCATGTGTGAGGTCTAAGCGGCGTGTGACACTGGCTCTTTTCTGACAAAATGAGTGGAAGCAAATGCTATCTGACATTATGACCGTGGCGCCGTTCTGGGAGGAGAGTCTAAGATCGGTCTTTCCATCTGCCAGAGCGTCACGTAAAGCCCTGTCACATATAAATATGGATTTTATAATAACATATGGGAGGCCAACTGAATCGAATGTGCTTCAAGGGAAAAGACATTCACAGCAAACTGTGTTGAATGAGATGTAATGTGTTGTGACAGTATATATATACAGTATATATATACAGTATATATATACAGTATATATATATATATTTATTTATACACACACACACAGATGTATGATATGTCTTACCATGTCCCATGAAAAAATATGTATTACGTCATTCTTAACAAAAATATAAGGGAGTGAATGGCTGCCTCTGGTCAAGAAATAATAAATAAAAGAATCTCTTTTTATTATCACCCTGTTTAGAACGTACACCAGGGAACAGCAGAGCACACTATGACTCCATGTTTGTCCGTTGTCTTTGTGGGGGGAAAATACTGTCCTTGTGTTTGACTACCAGATATATTTTGACAGTTTCTCCAAATACTTATTCTGGATTGTTATTTTTCCATTTTCCAAAATTAAGTATCTTCGAAATGGTGTATGTATATGTATATTGATTTATTCATTTATTAAACAACACAACATTATAGAAAACAATGCAATATTATAGAAAACCACGGAAGATTTGAAAACCACAGGACATTAGAGAAACAACATTAGTTTTATCAGATTCCCGTTCTTCCCACAGTATGCATTTTCTACAAGTTAACACTGTATACAATACTATGTACTATATTTATACAATACAACACTTTACTATAACAATACTGTACGCAATAAAAAGAACAATAAAGTGACTGATATAATGTAATGTAATATTGATGACAATTGATATCATGGTCTGATAATGACAGCACTCCTATCAGTTCAGTAGGTCACTGCCTGTGGATAAAAACGGTCCTTAAACCTGGTAGTCCTTAAGGTACGGATGCTGGGGAACCGGTGACCAGACGGTAGGGGGAGGAGAGTATGGTGCCCAGGGTGGTTGAGGTCCTTAGTGATGGAGATGGGGGAGAAGAGATGGAGCCCAGGGTGGTTGCGGTCCTTTGTGATAGAGATGGCCTTATTCCCACATCTGGTCCGAAAGATCTCCTCAATGCATTGAAGTGAACACCCGATGATCTTCTCTGCCGTCCTCATGACCCTCTGGATGGCTTTCTTGTCCTGTTCATTGGTGTTGTCGTACCACACGTCCTGACACCACCCGTCAGGACGCTCTCTTCAGGGCCACAGTAGAAGTTCACCAGCCACGGTTTGCCTATGCCGCTTCTCCTGAGGCACCACAGGGCATAGAGGCGCTGGTGTACCTTCTTCAGCATGACCTCCGTGTTGTGGGTCTACGCCAGGTCATCGGATATCTGTAGTCCCAGGAAACTGAAGCAGCTGACGATTTCCACCTGTGTCCCGTCCAGGCTGATGGTGGAGTATGTACCCTGGTGGCTCCTGAAGTCCACGATGAGCTCCTTAGTCTTGCTGACATTCAGTGCGAGGCTGTTGTCTTTGCACCATTGCGTCAGCCAGACTATCTCATCTCTGTACTCTGTTTCGTGGTCGCCACTTATCAGGCCGATGACTGGGGTGTTGTCTGCAAACTTGATAATCCGATTGTTGCTGTGTGTGTATGTACAGTCATGTGTGTACAGAGAGTACAGTCGGGGACTGAGGCAGCAGCCTTGGGGTGCTCCGGTGTTGAGGACCAGAGTGAATGAGATGTTCTTTCCAATCTTCACCACTTGAGGCCTGCCCGTCAGGAAGTCCATAATCCAGTTACAGATAAGGGTGCCCAGACCTAGGTCCCTCAGTTTCACCAACTTGGAGATGGTGTTGAACGCCAAGCTGTAGTCAAAGAACAAAGGTCTGACGTAGGTGTCCCTCCTGTCTAGGTAGATGGTGTCGTCTACAGACCTGTTTGGTCTGTATGCAAACTGGAATGGGTCCAGGGATTCAGGATGGAAAAGATAATGGGCAACATGACCAGTTTCTCATGGCACTTCATGGCTATGGGTGTTAAAGCTACTAGACGATAATAATTGAGGCCTGTTATATGACAACTGATATTGCAATTCAATAGCACACAACTATTTAAACTATTGAAAGTGGATAGCATCAAGCTGCAAAAAAGCTAAAATATGTATATATATAAATTACACCTAGGTTTGTTCTTGTTGCTTATATGTTAAAGTTTGTGGAACATTTATGTGCAAATACATATCATGTTTGTACAGATGAGTTGTATGTTGATTCAGTGTGAAGTATTTGCCATTATAAGTCAAAATAAGACATTTCAAGTTGAATACTTCAAATGTTTTACAGTGTATGAGACAAAGGAGAATCTCTTGTAAGGGACTCCATGAGCACACGTGTTAGACCTGTGCAGGAAGTGGATGAATGCCCCAGTTTGTGAAACAGGTTCCATTAGGACACTCACACACACGCACACACATACAAACACACACACACATACAAACACACACTCACACACACACACACACACACGCACACACATACAAACACACACACACACATACACACACACACACACAAACACACACACATGCAAATATGACAGCCAAACACATCCTCATCCTCATCCTCATTCCTTTATTGAAAGATCTTATTTCACCATCTTGGGGAGGTGGCTAAAAACATAATGAAACACACCAAAGGGAATTCACTCTCTTTTAGTTCACACCTTGCTACTTCCTCACCCCACAACTCCACAAACACCTAACTATTTAGGAAACTTTTTTTGGAAAGTTTTTTTAAAGTGGTCCTCAAAATTCATTGTGTAATGTATGTCATTCCAACGAGTCCCCAAAGAAAGAGATTTAGAGTTGTGTGTCTAAATACAGTGTGTGTGTGTGTGTGTGTGTGTGTGTTGTGTGTGTGTGTGTGTGTGTGTGTGTGTGTGTGTGTGTGTGTGTGTGTGTGTGTGTGTGTGTGTGTGTGTGTGTGTGTGTGTGTGTGTGTGTGTGTGTGTGTGTGTGTGTGTGTGTAGGAGGTGGGGGGGGCAGTGTAGCAGAAACAAAAACAAATTGGAATCACAGTTCGGGGGCTCTGACGCCAGACGTATGTGGCGCGGTCTGAGGGTCCCCTCCAACTACAAGGGGAGCTCAGTGGCGGTCACCAACAACCACCCTAACCTACCTCGCTTTGAAAGGGAGAACCCTGAGCCGACCAACAAATTGAACATCCACCCAGAGGACTACGTTCTACAACTGTTTGAGTCCGAGGTCCGCAGAACCTTCAGGAGGGTGAAGGCAGCCGGCCCAGACGGAGTTCCATTCCACGTCTTCAAGACCTGCGCTGACCAGCTGGCTCCTGTGTTCACCGACATCTACAACGCATCACTGCAACAGTCTGTCGTCCCAGCGTGCTTCAAAGAG
This sequence comes from Muraenolepis orangiensis, assembly GCA_027704905.1. Classification (NCBI taxonomy): domain Eukaryota; kingdom Metazoa; phylum Chordata; class Actinopteri; order Gadiformes; family Muraenolepididae; genus Muraenolepis; species Muraenolepis orangiensis. The sequence goes on from CM051001.1 coordinate 34,944,098, forward strand.
ACAACCATTGTGCCGTTATTATATATTGCGGTATATTTATACAGTTTGTACTTTTTACTTATTTTTTATTCTATTCTTTTTATTTTTATAACTGCTGTCTGTCGTCGGGTATTGCACATAAGATTTTCACCCATTGCTTATACTTATAATACGTATAACTTTGATGTGACAATAAACTTGACTTGACTTGACTTGACTTGATGGATATATGGAATGTATTAGATTAGATTAGATTAGTCGGCAGATATTTTGATATACAGCACCCGGAGAGCAGTATAAGGGTCTGGTGCCTTGCTCAAGGGCACCTTGGGGGCAGTGTTTTGGGGAGGTGTTTAGGGGACTTGAACTGGTGACCTTCCGGTCTTCAATGTGGATGGATGTGGATGGATGGATGAGTATGTGAATGGATGATGTGAATGGATGGCATTCCCAGGCCAGTTCGGAGATGTAGTCACTCCACCTGTACTTGGTCTGCCTCCCAGCTGGTCTCCTCGCAGCTGTACGTGCCTGGAAAACCTCCCTGGGGAGGGGACCAGGAAGCCTCCTTATAAGATGCCCGAACCACCTCAACTGGCTCCTTTCTACGCCAAGGAGCAGCGGCTCTACTCCGAGTCTCCCACGGGTGACCGAGCTTCTCACTTTATCCCTAAGGGAGATACCAGCCACCCTCCTGAGGAAACCCATTTTGGCCGCTTGTATCCACGATCTCGTCCTTTCTGTCATGACCCATAGTTCGACCCTTAGAAATGAAGACTGATCAGTAGATCGAGAGCTTTGCCTTCAGCTCAGTTCTCTTTTGGTCACAACGGTGCGGTAAAGTGCACCCAATACCGCTCCCGCTGACCCTATTCTCCTGTCAATCTCACGCTCCATCCTCCCCTCACTCGAGAACAAGACCCCGAGATACTTGAACTCCTTCACTTGCGGTAAGGACTCACTCCCCACTTGGAGTTGGCAATCCACCGGTTTCCTGCTGAGAACTATGACCTCAGATTAAGCGGTGCTGATCCTAACCTAGTCCCACATATTACTATATGGTAATATGTGGGACTTCCCGATTGGATTCGTGTTCATGATGTTCCTCTCCTTCATGACTTTCACTCGACCAGAAGATGCTTTTTATGTGTTGTTATGTTTTATTTATGTGAGGATCCATGCTTTTTTTTTACAAGATTTTTTAAGTACAATGAAATGCTTACTCCTCATTCCCTCCATTTCTTAAAAACAATGCTATAAAAAATACTTGAGAGAATAAAAATGAACTTAAAAAGAACGATGGATGATCTGTTGGATATGATGGATCATGTGTTGATGCTCCTGATATAGAGCTTTGACTCTGAGCCATGAGGAGCGAGGTGGAGGAGAGCCAGGGGGTTGATGGATGGAGACTGCTGCTTGGGCACTGCCGCTATACAGGAGACATCCTAATCAAATCAAACAACTTATCCTGGCTTGTGACTCAATTGAATCCGTTTGACCGAGAAACCCTTGAGGAGGTGGCACATCAATTAAAAACAGCCACCGGTTCTCTGAATTCCCACAGGCCGTGACAAAGAATTACCGTGATGCATCAGTTATTGGTCATCACAGGCCTGTATCCAACCTATTGTTTCTAAGTTCAATCATTTCAAAAGTTGTTTTCCTACAACTCAACACATTTCTGGCGCCAAAAAATATGTTGGACATGTTTCAGTCTGTATTGCGACAAGGCATTCGCTTAAAAACTCTGAAAAAAACCAAAACTCTGTTCTCGTATTATTAGATCTCAACGCTGCATTTGATAAGGTGGATCACAGCATATTGATTGACAGGCTGGAAAATTGGGTAAGGGACTAAGGGACTGTCTGAAAGAGTCAATTTTGTGTATATATTTTTTATATAAACTTTTTATTGTAGCCCCTCCCCTTTGTGGAGCTTTTCCTGTTGGCCTCTTCCCTTCTGGCCTTCCCTCACCTCTGCCTCTCTTGGAATGTGTGGGAAGAGGAGCTGATGTGTAAACTGCATGTTTCCAGACAGAGTAGATTTAATTGTTTAGGCAATATCAGATGACTCAACTACACAGTAGAAGTAAGAGAAGTTGTCCCACTCTTGATTATTATTTAAATGACAACGCAGAATGACACTGTTCACCCATGCTTTCATTGGCAGTCGGCTTGGCAGCAGCTCGGACTCATCCAGAAGGCTGTTTTAACTACAACTAAGAAAGCAGACCCCGTTACTCCAGTGCCAAGGTCGCTGAACTGGCTTCCTGTTTGCCAGATAATTGAAGTTTCAAAATATCACTGGTATAGTGTATAAAGCAGTAAACTGGTAAGGACCAAAATACATCTCTAATCTTCTTGTGTGTTATGAGCCAACTAGATAGAGCTCTCAGGTCCCCAGGGATCGGCCTGCTCAATGTTCCTAGGGTTCAAACCCAGCATGGTGAAGCAGCGTTTAGTTTTCAAGCACCGTAGCTCTGGAACAAACTTCCAGAACATGTGAGGTCTGCCACGACACTCTTTACCTTTAAAAAATGTTACCCTTTGCCGCAGCTTGTATTTCAAAATGTAATATCTGCATCTTATATTTGAGCTATTTCTTGTATTTTATATTTCTCCTTTTGTTGTTTTATTTCCTTCAACGGATTGTCCTTTTCATGTTTTAACATGTGATGAATGCCTTTTGAAGCACTATAAACGGCCTTATGTTTGAGTATAAATCGACAGTCTAAAAAAGGACTTCCAAAGGCAAGTTGGTAAACAGAACAAATCGGTATCCCTCAGTATTCATGCATTAGTCTACTGTACACCATCTTAAAGGTGAAACTTTACAACTTACCTGCGTTCCTCTGTGTTTTGTTTCGAAATACTGAGTTCAAATGAATTACGAGGTCATTGCCCACAACATCAACCACTATAGTGAAGATCAGCCCGCTGGTCAGCGTAGTGGACACACAGAGCTGTGGTGGTCAGCGCAGTGGACACACAGAGCTGTGGTGGTCAGCGCAGTGGACACACAGAGCTGTGGTGGTCAGCGTAGTGGACACACAGAGCTGTGGTGGTCAGCGCAGTGGACACACAGAGCTGTGGTGGTCAGCGCAGTGGACACACAGAGCTGTGGTGGTCAGCGCAGTGGACACATAGAGCTGTGGTGGTCAGCGCAGTGGACACACAGAGCTGTGGTGGTCAGCGCAGTGGACACACAGAGCTGTGGTGGTCAGCGCAGTGGACACACAGAGCTGTGGTGGTCGCTGTCATTGTGGGACAGGCGATTGATTGAGCTGATAGGTTGCTTGTTTATCCATATCCGTCAAAGCGACGTCCATAGCTAAATACTTTCAGTTAAATAATTTCACATTTTGTGAAATAAGGATGCAAAAAGGATAATCTTCTGTCAGGCGCTGTGTGGAAGCAAATTCACCAGCAATGGTTTTCTTACAGAGAGTATGCCTAAAGCAGTGGTTCTTAACCTGGGTTCGATCTAACCCAGGTTAAGAACCTGAAGGTGTGCACTGGTTGGCATGGATGACAGAGCCCACTCGGGCTAACCACACCTTCGTTACAGGTCTCACTAGTTCGGTTACGCCGAAATAAGTCAGAGTGACTGTTTAGGTTTTCATTGACACTGGTAATACTGTACTATCATACCACTATCATAACACTGTCATATAACATTACACTATCATAACACTGTCATATGACATTACACTATCATAACACTGTCATATGACATTACACTATCATACACAACATACTTCTGCTGGACTTTCTGGACTCATTACAGTTACTTTACACATTACTGCACTGTTCTGCACTGTAGTCATGATGCTGCTGCACTACTGGCACTTTGAAATGCTTTTTAAATGCTATTTGCACAATTCAACATATGTATATCATATATATATATCATCCATCAATCACTTTATTGTTATTTGTATTGTGTACAGTATTGTTATAGTATTGTCTTGTATAGTATAAGTATAGTACATAGTGTATAGTGTAAAAATTTAGGAAATTATTATTGGGGGAGAGAATGGGGAGAAACCACTGTGTGTTGCATAAAGCAAATAAAAATCTTGAATCTTGAATTTTCAACATTTATTCTCTACTTTTTCCTGACTGTCACAACAACTTGTCTTGGCTCAGTTGATCTACCCTATGGATGCATGTTATTTTATTGGCCGGTTCAAATGCGCTATTACAGCAATGATTTCCTGTGAATGCGTCACCAAAATGCTAAATGCATCACTGTGAAGTGTGAGTTTGCATAGTGGTTTCACATTACTTTGATTACATTCGTTGCATTACCGGTAGTTGTTGTTGTTTTTTAAAGCACACCTGTCTTATTGCATGACTGGTTATTGGCCTTATTTAACATGAACTGAACGGTTTATACTGCCCTCATGTCAAGACCAACTCCTCTTGTACAACGAAAGAGTCTCAACAAGAGAGAGACTGGAAATGGAGGGAAGTCGAGGGACAGGTGCGTGCTATGACCTGGGTCACGTGAAGAGACAGGTGAGTGAAGAGACGGCCACTCCCTTTCTCTCTCTCTCTCTCTCTCTCTCTCTCTCTACCCTCCCTCTCTCTCTCTCTCTCTCTCTCTCTCTCTCTCTCTCTCTCTCTCTCTCTCTCTCTCTCTCTCTCTCTCTCTCTCTCTCTCTCTCTCTCTCTCTCTCTCTCTCTCTCTCTCTCTGTGTCATGGTTTCCAGGAAGAACAAAAGAAGAACACATTGTTGAGATGAGGTGGAGTCAATGGAGCCAGTATAAAGCTCCCCTCAGTGCGTAGACCTTCCACTACGCCACCTGGAGCCTCCACCACCTTACCTTGGACCCAACGCAGACGCACCATGAACGGGTGGAGAGCCCTCGGCCTGTTGGGCCTTATTGGTAAGTAATGCCTCCATGCCTGTAATGTTGTACAGTGTTGACTACAAACCAGGTTATGTTACCAAAAGTCGTCTGAAACCACAAACATTAACGTCACTTTGTTTTAAATTGTTAAATTGTTGTATCGTTTCCCAGTTCTGGCACAAGGAGTGACACCGGAGGACTCTGAGGGGGTGAGATGTTTATTTACACTATACATGATTCTTCTGCTTTCTCTCTTTGTGTAGTGTAGGCGTTCGTCCGTTGAACAATGTAGTAAATCAGGTTTTGTCTCTGCTAGGAAAAGCCCAACTGTAAACAATATGCTTCTTTACCGGCCTGTTCGAGAGAACTCTCCCCGGTCTGCGGAACCGACGGAATAACCTACTCCAATGAATGCATGCTGTGTTACTTCATGAGGTAAGGCCTGCCGTGGTCCGGGTGGTTCTATACTTGTGAGGTGTGATTCCTATACTTGTGTGTTTTTGTCGAGCGCTAATCTGTATTCATTTTTATTCCCACACAGTGAACAAAACGTCACTGCTTTAATCCGAAGCAGAGAGCAATGTCCAGAGTCAACCTGATATTGCCGTGATATAGATATAGATATCTATATAGATATAGATATCTATATCTATATAGATATATAGATATAGATATCTATATATGAGGCTAAAAGAAAGGTTTTTAGTGGTGATAATGCATGGGGACTCAATGTGATGCAAACAATATAAACACAATGATTTGTTTTTAGAAATAATTAATTAATTCTAATTAAATTAAAGAATTTAAATCAGGGACTAAGATTCTAATTGTATTCTCTAACATGATGTTGATTGGACTTGGTTCTTATTGTGTATTGTTATTCTCAAGTGTGCTTCAATCTATCATTCCTTGAGTCCTTGTTGAGCGGCTCCTAGAGGCCCTGTGCTCCATGGAGTACCGCTGGGTGTCCATCTTTCGTAAATGCATCCATAGATCTTTGTCCAGATGTAAGTGGTAGCAGTGTAGATAGCATCCTCTGGAGCTAATCCAATGCCCTCCGGACGGTTGTTTGTTTTTGCCTGCTGTAGCTGTGTGTGAATGGAGTAATACTGTCTTGACAATACTGTATTGTTTGGATCTGATCAGACATGTTTGTGTTGTCGTGAGGCTGCTCACTCGGGGTGTTGGCTCAGTTCTCTGTTCTAGCGCATCAGATTTCACCATTGGGCCATGCAACCACTCTCACACGCCAAGATAACATTTGATAGTTTCACTTTCATTTGTTACCAAGTTAGGGATAATGTCACACTTTATTTAAATGTATTGAAAACACAGACCTATACCTATACCTATAAAGTAATATAATGGCAATACAATATACTTTTAGCCTTATTTAACAGGATTATTGGACTGTTTATTTCCATAGTTTGACATATGTGTTTGATCACAGTGACAGTATATATATATATATATATATATATATATACCTGTACACTAACTGGGGGTATGAAATTGAAAATAAATGATGGTTAAATGATGTGGTTCATTATTATGTTGATAGGCTTTCTGCTGCATACTGCACTCCCATGGAGACAAGCTGAGCCTCCCGGATCATACTACAAATGAGCGTTATTAACGAGAGATAGGGCGGGACTTGCGAGAGAGGGATATCCGTTTCCGTTATGTGTTTTGTTTTTGTTTTGGCTCAAAAGACGCATCCCGGTACGTCATGGGTCTTTTAAGAAGTCCATAACGACGCAATTTCCGGTCTCTGAGCCACGTACAAAACAAGCAACGGAAACGGATATCCCTCTCTCTCGGAAGTCCCGCCCTCTCTCTCGTTAATAACGCTAATTTGTACTAGTATGATCCGAGGTTAGGATCCATGTCAAATAGAGAGGGAAGAGAAACGGGACCTAACGACGGCATATTATTACCACACACGGTTGTGTCATAAGGTGGAGCCATTCGAAACAAACAAAACCACACATATAAAAACCCCCACACACACACACTCACACACACACTCACTCACACACACACTCACTCACTCACACACACACTCACTCACTCAGTCACCCACCGACCCCCCGGTTCACCCGCAGACATGGACCTGCGGACCGCGCTGGGCCTGTGCCTCCTCGTTGGTAAGTACTGACCATGTTACACCTCCATGCCTGTAATGAGTTCTCCTTGCATATTCTTGTAGTGTTTATTAAACGTATATCTGGTTACCAAGAGCCAATGGTCAACATGTCAACAAAAGGCCTGTCAAACAACAATAACAATGGTCAATTAATCATTTCACAGTTCTGGCACAAGAAATCACCACTATGGCTGACTCTCTGGGGGTGAGACGTTTTGCATGATTCTTCTCGGCTGCTTGTCTTTAGGAAGGCTCTTTGAATCTGGTTTGAATCTGGTTTTGTGTTCTAGGAGCAGTCCGATTGTGAACAATACTTGTTGGGCACGATTTACGCGTGTACGCGTCATTTCGAACCGGTCTGTGGAACCGACGACGTAACCTATGCAAATGAATGCATGATGTGCATGGAAATGAGGTAAGATAACCCTGGGGTAACTTGGTTGTTTAGTGACGTGTGTGTGTGTGTGTGTGTGTTAATATGAATTTAATTTTGTTCCCACACAGTGAGAACGGCAAGCCCGACCTTTCAATAAAAAGCAGAGGTCAATGTCCAGAGTGAAATATGGATAACTTTTTTAGTGATTTAAAGAAAATGGTGACTCGAGATAAACACAATGTAAACACCATAACATGTTCTATTCGTTTTATTAAAATGTTATTAAAATTGTGTTTTCTGAATGTATTTTTTGATTTGAACTTCTTAAACTTCTCAGACATGCATTACATATTTTTGACATAAAAAGGTGTGTGTGTGTGTGTGTGTGTGTGTGTGTGTGTGTGTGTGTGTGTGTGTGTGTGTGTGTGTGTGTGTGTGTGTGTGTGTGTGTGTGTGTGTGTGTGTGTGTGTGTGTGTGTGTGTGTGTTCACAAACATTTACACTGTCCACGTTGTCCAACTATAACGATAAGCACTAAGCTACCTAAGTGTTCGCCAAGCATTTAGTTCTTAGAAAAATATATAGATATAGGTCAATCAATTGGCATCAACACACATTGGAAATGACTATTTGTTGAAGAGCTTGAAACTCTGCTACTGTAATTGGCTGTGTTGTAAACGCCCACCTCTAAAACTGTCGCTGCTGACTTATTGATTGACTGACTGATGTGTGCCAATAGCAGCACGCCAACCTCCCACAAGATTAACTGCTATTTACTTTTAAAGTGAATAACAGAGCAAACGGTCAACAGTGACGTACGCCGTCGGTCAAACCTTGGACCGCTGTCACGACGCCTCCTCTCACTCCACCGTGTTCATGGACCCATATTTGTGCTCATTTAGGGGCCCTGTGTGAATTATTATTGTTTTGGTGTTTTCCTTTACTTCCATGAATGGCACCTGATTGGAGTGACCACCGGAGTGAAGGGAATTATTATAGAGTTATAATAAGATATAATAAGAGTTATTATAGAGTAGAGTAGAGTATTGAACAGACCTGATTCGTCTGGGTGTGATGCAAATTGTTACCACAACTCATGAATGTTTGTTGGTTTTTGCATCATAGTTCAGTCACTGAGAGTCCCATAGGTAACATATATCAAACCATTTAACACTGGTCAGTAAGTTGTGGGCTGTGGCAAGGCCCTACAGTGGTTAGACAGTCCATGCTAATACTAAAAATACACATTTCAATAATATATATATTTATATATATATATATATATATATATATATATATATATTTATATATATATATATATATATAATCAATGTCTGTAACATTACAAATATTGTATATTGTAATTTTGAATTTATTCAATTTTAAATGTAGTAATATAAATATAGCTAACAATCCTACATAGTTTCAACAAGTTAACAAGTCAACAAGGTGTGTGATAAATCTTTTTTTTTTTATCCACACAGAAAAACAAATGTTAGTTAGAATCAGACGGCTTATAACCCAACACGTTTATACATAAACGCTCTTTCAATGCATGGGTCCTTTCTTGGGTTTTTTGTGTGCTTTGTTTATTTTTCACAAGAAACTTAATGAGTAGAAAAATAAATCCTCAAAATGGTTATTATCCTGGACATATTCACAAACATTAAAGGCACTAAAAGTCTAAAAACGGTCAATGTGTAAAGAAATGGAGCAATCTGGATTCCATTTGAGGTCTCAATATTCAGAGCAGCAAATCTTCTGATCTGACTCATTTTGGAGGTTTTTATTTTTATTTTCAAACCATTTGTGTGTGTGTGTGTGTGTGTGTGTGTGTGTGTGTGTGTGTGTGTGTGTGTGTGTGTGTGTGTGTGTGTGTGTGTGTGTGTGTGTGTGTGTGTGTGTGTGTGTGTGTGTGTGTGTGTGTGTGTGTGTGTGTGTTGAAAACAAGCTCTCAGCAATGATTCATTTAAAAATATGGCTTACCGATTATCTTCAAAGTTCTACCCCTCGACATAGACATGTGTAAGGCACCAACAGTCAGAGACTAGCTGTTATTCTGTAGATGCTGTAACATCTATGTAAAAAAACCCATAATACAAATCTACATGGACCTAACTGGGTCAAAAAGCATTTAAGGACTAAATATTCATAGCAGGGCATCTGCTGCTCAACCATAACGCACAGTTGTAGCCATGGAAGAGGATGAGGTCGTGTCCGAGGCGTTGTGGCCTTCTCCTCAGGTCTGCCTCCCTACCGCCACACGCTTGGCTTGTTTTGACCAGCCGCTGCAATCGCTTGCAATGTTCACTGAAATCATTGATTATTATTTTTTTTTCCAGGCACAATTATGGCATGTAGTGGATCAATTAAAGTTCATTTTTTTTAGATCCTCCAAGCCTGAGAAATGAATCAGACGGGAGAGCGGGCAGCCATTCACGAGCCTCCGAGGAGAAGAAGAAATGTTGTTTGCATAAAAACAATGGCTATTTTGATATATATATATATATATATATATTTTTTTTGTTGCATAATCACGGCCGATACGTCTTGATGACGTCTTTGATGGGCCTGCGGCAGATGGGGCAGCAGGCGCTGGTCTGTCTCTTGAGCTTCAGCCCACACTCGTGGCACAGACACATGTGTCCACAGGTGTAGATGACCGTGTCCACCTCCTGGTCGAAGCACACCGTGCACTCCCCGCTCTTCCCCGGCGGCGGCGGCTCCGGGGCGGAGAAGGCCGGCGACGTGGGCGGGCTCAGAGGGGAGCTGGGGGCGGTGACTGGGAGGGAGGAAGAGGAGACAGGAGGAGGATGAGGAGGGGGAGAAAGAGGAGGAGGATCGGAAGAGGAGAAGGAGGATGAGTGGGGAATGATAAGGGAAATCAAGAGGAGGATAGGAGTACAATAAGGACCAAGAGTAGCAGGAGGGGTGGGAGAAGGAGGAGGAGACAAGAGGAGGAGAAGAAGGAGATACATAAGGAGACATATCTTTTTTTAACTAGTTACCAGTTACATTTATGTGATTTTGGATCTGCGTTCTTGAACAAACAGAATCCCTGCTCGGTGTATCCCATCATCTTCATCATTACGTTATGTATAGAATTGTAATTGACATTTTCCCAGCCATGTAGGACACTAGGCCCTCTAGTCTAGTGTACCAAATGAAGACATGCTCCACACGTTTTGACCATTTAACCTCCACACACGGTTTAAACCAGGGCTGTCCAAACTACGGCCCGTGGGCCAAACTACGGCCCGTGCTCCAGTTAGAAGGGAGCTGCTAGAAGACTACAAAATGATAGAGCTAGGGCTAGGGTTTGGGCTAGGGCTAGGGGTTTGGGGGGTGTAAACATGTGGCATGTGAAGCCCTTTGAGACTGTAACTGTGATTAAGGGACAAATAAAATTGATTTAACTTGACTTGACTAGATTAATGAGCACACAGACCACCTGCAGTACCGCCACAGGCCACCACTGATGACTGTAGAAGCGGGTAGAGCACTGCTGCTTTAATACTGTTTGTGGCCCCTGACTCATTATATTGTTCTGTATCTGGCCCTCAATGAGAACAGTTTGAACACACACCTAGTTTAAACTCTATAACCATTACTCTATGTAATCAATACAACAAGCAGCATCAAGAGCATACGTCACACAACACTCAACACTCAAAGCATATCTACATTCAGCCACACATTTTTGCTCAAACACACACACACACACACACACACACACACACACACTCACTCTTGCGCAACGGGTCTCAGCAACGTACCCAGTGAGGACTCGGAGGCCGAGGAGGATCTGTTGACGCTGAAAGCCAGGTCTGAGTCACTGTCCTCTGGGCCGCTGCTCTGAGAACCGCTGGGGGATATGGAGAGGGGCGCAGCCTGGAGGGTCCCTGTAGGAAGAACAAACAAAGAGACCAAGAGACCAAGACCTCTTGTTTTTGGGTTGTCCTCGAGCCACATTTTGATCCGCTCTGAAGAATTAGGTTTTAATTAGATCCCGCTTTCTTCTAAACAGCCGTTTAGTTCTGCTATGTCATGCAAGTAATAACATAAGTCATGTTTGTACATTCCCATGTTTGTGGGGTTAGGCGGGGGTGATTTATAAGTCACACACTGTAGACGGCGGAACGCATATCAGTCACATGAGGTTAGGCCATAAGAGACAGCATATTATGTGGATGATTGCATTTGGAACAAATAGGTCCAACCCACGCAAGGACATGAAGTCCTCGAATGACCAGAAAGTGGTCTTTTTAGTGTGGGAAAAATTGTAATAGGTCTACTGAGGGCCTTTTGCACGAAACATGGAATGATATGTGTAATCAATCAAAAAGTCAAACGGAACTGTATTGGTCGGTAGTACACCCCAACAATCCAAGATAAATCAATAACCCCTATTGTATAACCCCACATTAATGAGATTATACAAAGCACTTTACAATTAGGGCCTCATATTCACCCATTCACACATTCAAAGTTTGACGGCGGTGTCAGCCATGCAAGAAGAAGACCTGCTCTTAGGCTTAGGGTTAGGGTGTCTTGCTCAGGGGCACCACGACACTTGAATAGGAGGAGCCGGGGGATCGAACCAGCAACCTTCCGGTTGCCAGACAACCCGCTCTACCTCCTGAGCTACAACCCCCCCCCCCTGAAGAAAAAACAACTGCTTCGCCAAACAGACCACGTAAGAGGTGACCTCTCCCTAACCCTTCAACCTCCTGACCTCCGACCTCCTGGCTGTCCTTACCCAGTATGCGCAGCCGGTTGATGGCCCCATGCAGCGTGAAGAAGGCCCAGAGGACCCGCGACGAGTCCACGCAGAGAAGCCGGCCGCGGCGTGCCCCGTTCACACCGTGGTGCACCTCCCCGTTGGCCAGCAGCGTGAAGCTGAGCACGTCCCCGGAGCGTGGCACCGGCACGCCGCGGTGCACCACCCAGTACTCCTTGCGGTCCAGCAGCAGCTGGGGGTCGGAGGGCAGCTCCCCGGTGCGGAGCGCGGCCGGGTCGCAGGACGTCAGGCCGAACAGCAGCGCCCCGAAGTAGGGCAGGCCCAGGTGGCCCACCTCCAGGTACGCCGTCTCGTCGACGCGGAGCGGCCGGTCGCCGAACACCAGCGTGCGGCCGCCGTCCGGGAAGTGGACGCAGGCGGCCGAGCGGTCGGCGGAAAGCACCACGTCGGAGCCACGCACCGGGTGGAAGTGCAGGTCGTTGTCCAGGGGCGGCGAGGGGGGGAGACCCCGCCTGGCCGGGCGGGGACCCTGGGGGGAAGAGGGGGAGGAGGCAGCGGCGGTGGCGGCGGGGGCAGACGGGGAGGGGGAGGCGGCGGCGGAGGTGGATGAGCAGCAAGGGCTGAGCTGGCTGTAGGCGCTGAGCTGCAGGGTGGCCATCTTGGCGGCGGCGGCCTGGTTGTGCTCCAGCTGGTTGTTGTTGTAGTTGGCCGAGTCGTGGTTGCTCTGCGGCAGGTAGGCGCTGAGGCGGGCCGCCGACAGACAGCTGGACGCCACGCTCTCCGCAAACGTGCTTTCTGGGACAGAGAGAGCCATACAGAGGGCAAAGTTAGGCTTTTATAGTGCAACAACAGTACTACAGATTAGCCAAAAACATACATTCTAAGTCTATCGTAGGAATCCTGACATCTTTTCATGTGGTACAGTTCAGCATAAAACACCAACTCTCCAATAGTTTAGAGCTGTTTGCAATTAAATCCGTTTACCAACGTCACTCTTTGACTCAAATTAACATTTGTGTATTTTTTCAGTAACAAGATGCCATGTTCCAATAGGAATTAAATAGTTTAGAAATGTCATGGTTTTCTTTATACACATACAGGGTTCTTTTTTATTTTTTGGTCTATAAACAACCAATCAGCATTAGCGGCTCTTGGCTGGTGCTCTCTCTCTCTACTCTCTCCTGACTATTCCCAGCGATCCTCTGGCACCACTGGCCTCTAACCAAAGCCCTGGGATCAGTCGTCCTGACCAAACATGGCCATAGGATCTGTCAGACTGAACATAAACAAAGCCAGAGAGCGACAGGGGTGGCGGAGGCGGCGGCAGTCGTGGGGGCGGTGGTGGGGGTGGGGGTGGTAGGGGTGGTGGTGGTGGTGGGGGTGGGGGTGGGTGTGGGGGTGGTAGGGGTGATGGTGGGTGGTGGTGATGGTGGTGGTGATGGTGGGAGTGGTGGGGGTGGTGAGGGTGGTGGGGGAGTACATCATAGTAAACGAAGAAGTTGGCGAGAGAGAGAGAGAGAGAGGGAGGGAGGAGAAAGTGATAGACCACGGGAAAACATCATGGGGATGTATGTATAAGAAAAGCATTCCGGCACGGAGAGGTTACAGTGTTGAAGATGGTTTACAACCATGGTCTGGTTTCTGGTTATCTGCTGGGCGACTTTTTTTTCCCTCAAGTGTTTATGGTTAGAACCTCAGTCACTGAAAAAAGGGAGGAGGATCCAGCATGCATGCTCTCTCTCTCTCTCTCTCTCTCTCTCTCCCTCTCTCTCTCTCTCTCTCTCTCTCTCCTCTCTCTCTCTCTCTCTCTCTCTCTCTCTCTCCATGATCTATTTGTACTCTATTCCCATGGGTCTTTCTGGCGAAGCAGCCCTCTGAGGGGCTGTCAGCCAGGAGCTTAATTTAGCTGTGAAATGATGTTGACACTACAACTGTTCCTAAACCCCGTGGTTTGTTACAGCCATGACTGGCGTGTTTTACATCTACGACAAGGACTCTTTTTTACGCTCCCTCGGTTGGAAGAACAAAATCAATGTGCAAAGAAGAAAAAAGTGTCCCAAGCAAATGTCTACAAAATACTCACTAGTCTTTATTCTTTATTTCTTTATATATATAATAATAATACACAAACAATATTCGTCCCACTCACCGAGCAAGGTGACTTCCTGAGTGACGCCGTAGATGTCCACGATGGCCCAGAGCGGGCAGCCGATGCTCAGCCCACAGTGGAAGAGGACGGGCTCCCCGTCGTTGAGGCTGTAGAAGACCCTCCCGTGGCGGTCAGCCCAGAAGGACAGGACGTGGTCCCTCAGGGCCAGCCTCTCGGGCAGGGCCTTGGCCCAATAGCCGGGCCGTGTCACCAGGTCGGGGCAGGCGTACTTGGGGATGTCGGCCGAGGACAGCTCGCCGGGGTCCAGGCCGGTGAAGCCGAAGCGCAGGGCGCCGCTCCAGCCCGTGTGC
>CM051001.1:34961155-35006155 GCA_027704905.1 Muraenolepis orangiensis
GGGGGGGACCTTTCATCCTATTTTTCAGTGGGGGGCAAGAGAAGTGAAACAGGGTCATCATCTGAGTTACAAAATAGAGCTGTTGATTTAGCTAGGCGTGCTTAAGGGTGACCTAATGGTTTCCTCTTATTGTCTGCAACCTCAATCTGCTACTATTCACAACAAGGTGTATTTCTTGTATGAAAAAGGCCCATCCGTAACAAAATATATAATGTGCAGAAGGCCTCCTTTCAGGGATAAGATTAATGAAGCCAAGTTCAAATGATTAACATAGACAACGCTTAATGTTGCCTTTTACATGTCGTCTCTCAGAATTAACCTCTCTAGTAGTACACTCATGTTGCCATGGTGAGTGCTTGTGATTTAGATGGTCCAAAAGACAGATGGAAGCGAGAGAGGGGACAACAACACACAATACAACAAGAGACAGCTCTGTCCCAAACCTACAGCCTCACCAAGGAGACCTAAAGCCTCACCAAGGAGACCTAAAGCTCACCAAGGAGACCTAAAGCCTCACCAAGGAGACCTAAAGCCTCACCAATGAGACCTAAAGCCTCACCGAGGAGACCTAAAGCCTCACCAATGAGACCTAAAGCCTCACCAAGGAGACCTAAAGCCTCACCAAGGAGACCTACAGCCTCACCAAGGAGACCTAAAGCCTCACCAAGGAGAACTAAAGCTCACCAAGGAGACCTAAAGCCTCACCGAGGAGACCTAAAGCCTCACCGAGGAGACCTAAAGCCTCACCGAGGAGACCTAAAGCCTCACCGAGGAGACCTAAAGCCTCACCGAGGAGACCTAAAGCCTCACCAAGGAGACCTACAGCCTCACCAAGGAGACCTAAAGCCTCACCAAGGAGACCTAAAGCTCACCAAGGAGACCTAAAGCCTCACCAAGGAGACCTAAAGCCTCACCATGGAGACCTAAAGCCTCACCAAGGAGACCTACAGCCTCACCAAGGAGACCTAAAGCCTCACCGAGGAGACCTAAAGCCTCACCGAGGAGACCTAAAGCCTCACCGAGGAGACCTACAGCCTCACCGAGGAGACCTAAAGCCTCACCGAGGAGACCTAAAGCTCACCAAGGAGACCTAAAGCCTCACCAAGGAGACCTAAAGCTCACCAAGGAGACCTAAAGCCTCACCAAGGAGACCTAAAGCCTCACCAAGGAGACCTAAAGCTCACCAAGGAGACCTAAAGCCTCACCAAGGAGACCTAAAGCCTCACCAAGGAGACCTAAAGCTCACCAAGGAGACCTAAAGCCTCACCAAGGAGACCTAAAGCCTCACCAAGGAGACCTAAAGCCTCACCGAGGAGACCTAAAGCTCACCAAGGAGACCTAAAGCCTCACCAAGGAGACCTAAAGCCTCACCGAGGAGACCTAAAGCTCACCAAGGAGACCTAAAGCCTCACCAAGGAGACCTACAGCCTCACCAAGGAGACCTAAAGCCTCACCAAGGAGACCTAAAGCTCACCAAGGAGACCTAAAGCCTCACCAAGGAGACCTAAAGCTCACCAAGGAGACCTAAAGCCTCACCAAGGAGACCTACAGCCTCACCAAGGAGGAATCACAGTGGGAGCACACGTCAGCAAATCATTTTTAGATCAATATTGTGGTATTGTTTAGGAGACTATCACTGCCCCCTTTCATTTTATTATTTCATTTAAACGCATGTGTTTCATAAGGATATTTGCCATTAGGGTCTACGTTTTATAGTTTGGAGCCGTGTTCTCGGAGTGAAGGCAGCACACT
This sequence comes from Muraenolepis orangiensis, assembly GCA_027704905.1. Taxonomy (NCBI): domain Eukaryota; kingdom Metazoa; phylum Chordata; class Actinopteri; order Gadiformes; family Muraenolepididae; genus Muraenolepis; species Muraenolepis orangiensis. The sequence continues at coordinate 34,962,908 of CM051001.1, forward strand.
GTAAATCTAGGTCTCACCACCATGACAGTAATCGGGTTTCTGTGACACTATCACAGCGCCGATGTCTGATGATGAGACAATGATTTGCTGAGTGGCCTATTTACTGGAGATAAAAGTGTCACCGAAAGATAAATAACCTAGTGACTAAATATCCATATTCCTACAATTATTATTATTATTATTATTATCATTATTATTATTATTATTATTATTATAGATACATACAGAGCGAAATAAAAAGGGCTAGGTTGTAGCCGACACAACTCAACGGTCCGCACAATCCATAAGTTCTATGTATATGTTATATAACTGATATGCTATAAACACCTAGACGTGCTGCCAGTGGCCCAGACACTAACACTCGGTCCGTGCAGTAGGCCTATCTCTCTATAATGGTGAGCAACACATTGAAATCGGCTGATGTAAATTGAGCATCGTCGGACAATACACCAAACACAATACAAATTTACAAAAATTTAAGTTATGCAAACGTGAAACGACAGCTATATACAAGTCTCTTGTTTACGCGTTGGAAACTATTTATTGTGCGGGCGATAAAGATGATTAAAAAAAGGCATTTATGGTGTGCCTCCTCTTACGCTCAACAAGGAAAACACATTAGGGATAATAAAACATTAAAAAAAACACATGACAGGAGAACCCTAATTGGCAGACATATAGTTATGTTACCAAACCCCCGCTTCAGCCTATATGTTTGCGGGAATGACGCGCAACAAGCTCTCCATGGCGCGCAACTCGGCGCGTCTCCACACAGTGGAGAGGAGCGATACGCGACATGAGGACCAGCCATGCTACCCATATGTTGCACAAACAAATATACAAACACGTTTCACTATAACTTATAAGTTCCAAAACATATTGACATATCTTACTGTGTTCGACATGTCTTACCTACTAAAGGCTTTGGTGTCGTATTCCCCATTATATCCACCAATTCCTCGCACCGGTTGACAAATTCATTCCGAACGCAACGCTCTGTCCTATCTATTTATCCCCGTTCCGCACGACGTGATGACATTTAACTACAGTCCATTCCACCTGAGGATCAATCCCTCCAGAGTGCGCTGTGTCTCCCCTCTGAAGCAGACAGACCCCCGCCTCTTAACCCCATGTCGCTGCGACCACCAGGCACGTCTACAAGGCTCTCAGAGCGGTTTGCTAACTAGCTCACAGCAGCAGCCCCCTCCCTTCTTCAGTAGTACACATTCTCCTCTGTACCCCACTTAGAGATACATACAACTGGAGGGCTCCTCCTCTCAGATCCAATGTGAGCTACTGATCCTCCTGAACTATTTCACTGTTCTGCTGCTCCAACCAATAGAAGCTCACACCAGAACTGGCACCCTGCATCAGCATCACCACCACTCCTGGAGTGTGTAGGATGACGTATTAATAATAACAATGTTTCCACATTCAATACACAACTTTCCACTTCCAACAATCTGTTATCCAATCAATCTGCTGGTTTAAGCACAGCGTAGGATGCAATCACATAAATGGAGGCAATTATGCCTGCAACTTGATCCATTGTAGACCTGATAACACAAAATGATTACATCAATAGCTCTCGTTTGTTCAAAGACATGGCCTCTCTGCCTTGAGTGGTTGTGGGGGAGAACCTTCTGGTGTCAGCCAAGCATAGGTCTGTGGAACACTCCTCAGACCAGCAGCAACCAGGGGTTTCAGTCCAAAGAAACCAATTACATTTCATACTTGTCACGCTTACACCAAACAATTACAGAGGACACTGCACTTTTGAGCAGGGTCCAAAGATCATTTGAGGAAATCCCCTCTTTCCCTCCCTATCCTCTGCCATCTCACTGCCTTGAATGCTGGACTCCTCTCAAGCTGTTTCCTGCCTTCTGGACCACACCGGTCTCTGAGGAGCCACAGACTGCAGGATCAGCTGGACCAGGTCTTGGAGCGCACCAGTGCCAGGCTCTTCTTACGCACCACTATTGTAAGGGAAAGGAACCCATGATCAAAACACTTGCAGGTTATTGAGCCTTTCAGAATGCAATTCTGGACAATAACAGTGGTTTGTGGCTCCGAAATGCTGGATAATGTGTGTGGTTATTAGGGTTATAATGAGAGTTATAGTTGTTGTTTTGTATGGATGTTGTTTAACATCCCGTCTGTGTGTGCCATGACCAAATTATCTCCCAGGGGTTCGTTGTGTTGGCTTCATACTCTCCCTTCTATTTACATTGGAAGGATGTGATCTGTCCCTCATTCACAAATCAGCACACAGTGGACCTCAATATGGCCCCATTTCAACTGATTATCCCGTTTGAAATAATGGATCATTGAGCCTCCTACGGGGGGTTTTTTGGAATGAAAACAGACGAAATGCGATGACATCACGAGAACCCACTCTGACGGTCCATAAGAGCTCATCTCATCAACGCTCCAGTCCTAACCGGTATCTGGGGGAGAGAGAAGGCCATGTGGGTGCAGTAGGGCCTGAGTTAATTATAGCTTTAAAAAAGACAAAAGCTTTTGTTTCTACCTCCTCAGTCGCTGTTTGTTTTAGCAGGATACGGTCGGTCCACACACATCGAAACCTCACAAGAATTGGCGTCTGGAGAAGCCGAAAGCTGCAGTGGAATTCCTCCACCCCCCCCCCCCCTAGCTGCTGCTTCTGCTGCACTCAGAAGGGAAGGAGCCGCTATTGCGAAGGGGGATTACTGCAGGAAGTATACATGTGTATCGCCAGGCCACGCTTCCCTCCAAGAGCCACGGTGAACCAGTGCTCCTGACTCACCCACCGCCCACCACAAGGAACTAATGAAACCCCTAATGGCATCATCGTTGGGGTGATGGGGACTTGTGTCAACCCGGTGTGAAATGGTTCTATGTACAATTGTTGTTGTTGTTGAGGCTTGAGGGTTTTTGATCACGTGATTGACTACCTATGACACCATCACTCATTCATTTTGCAGCTTGACAGCCATCCTCTCAGGGCGACTGGCAGATAAATAGTCAATGTTGTTATTTTAATGGAAACCTGACCAATGTATCTCAGGTGGTCATAGTGGCTGCATCTGCTTTTCTTGAATTAAAATTGACCCGAACAAAAAGGTATTCTTCAGGTGTTTCGCCTCCTTTAAGGTGCGCCACTGCAGCGCTACTTGCTACTTCCACGAGGACCTGAGCAATAAAAGGCCCATTCTACCCAGAGAATGAGGACAGAAGAGGCGGCTTGGCTCATGAGAACTGCCCCAGATCCCGGTGACAGCCTGCCGTGTGGCAGGGTGGAGGACGCCTCCTTGGACGGTGAAGTGCTACGACTTGCAAAGTTGTTATTCTGCTCACTAAAACGGTTTCTAAGGCTCTGCACAAATTGATAAGCAGATGGCTTTTTGAGAGGTTCTGTGTCCGCGGTGGTCCGTGCCAAGAGGAAGGCTGCTGTCCAAAACCCCAGCCACCCCATCCAATGGTTAAAGTGAGTCATACCCACCTTCTACGTATGTGAACACAGCTATCTCCATCAAAACACACAGGGCCAACTCAATGAGCTGCCCTAATGTTCCTCATTTTCCTGTGGTTTGGTCGTGTTCTTGTGTCTTCTCCTAAAGGACCCTCACATCTGTTTTCATTTCTTGCTTGTTGTCTTTTGTTTTGTTTTTGGTTAATTTTTAACCGATCATCCAAGGTAAGCACCTGCTAGATTTGGTGAGAGTCCAACCCGGGTGGAATCCCTATGTTCCTAATGAGCCTCCTGGGGACAGTGATATAAACTGGTATCAACTGGTTTGCTGAGGTTGGGAAAGTTATTTTCCTGAAGCAGCATTTGCCTTTAATTGGAGCCATTTTAAGGGGAGCTGTTCTCGCCATGTGCTCTGTGTGCCCTTACAGATTGTTACAATTTGTAAACTCCTCATATCCCGAGGTTGAACGATTGAGGTTGAGTCTTGAGCAGACAAACTGCTTGCATGCTTGGTTTCACTTCTGCAATTTCTTCGATTCTGTACATTGAACACACACCACAGATGTAAATCCCAGACAAATGTTGGAAACCAGGTTAATAAGACATTGGCTGTGCAGTGCACATAGTAACCAAGTATATTGACAACATTGATAACACATATTTACAGTGTTATCCATGGGCTTGAGGCATTCTGAAACAAACCATGTGTAATGTCTTAATAATGTCTTAATAATTACTAATTGCCGAGGGATGCACATGGGCCTATTCATTAGCTTCTTCTGACGTTTACATTTTACACATCTAACAGCAAGTGAGCCATTCCTAAAATTAAATATACAGTATATATGATATTAATTCGTCATTAATTGCATTGCACTGAAAAGATGTGTGTTTTCCTGGCTCGTTTTCCATTTGGCAGTGCAAGTCGTGACAGAGCATGTCTGCATGTGACAGTGACTGATCCTGCCTCTAACCCAACGTAAGCATTCCTACAGCATGCTTACGTGTCTGGCGGTTCAGCTTGGATTCGCCTCTAGATCTAAAACGCCTAACAAATTGTTTGACGGCAAAGTGAAATGCAAAAGGTCAAAGGGCCAACAGAATTTTTTGTTTTTCAAAAAGAACACAAGACAATGACTCACTGTCCTGCTATTAAAATGGCCCCCCTCTTTCCATATATGGCATTGAAGCATATTGTGGCCAGGGGCCGATGGGGAGCATCTGAAATGTTGTTTTAGGCCTCTCGCTGTCAGTGGGAGACATGCTAAAAATGGCCATTGAATGGATTTAACCAGATGCACAGACAGTGGTCTTCCTCCATCTGGCCCATTGTCTCGGTGTTCTTTGCACTGACGAACGGATGCACCGCCGAAGGAGACGTAGGAAGCACTCTTGGCTCAGAACAACATGGCCCTCATCTTCTAGTCCCTCTGCATGTTGCTTTTAGCTCCACTCTTCTGCACACGGCCCTACATAACACTGAAACACATGTAGCGTGTAGCACATGCTTAAGGGGCTTGTGTTGTACCCCCCCCAATATTATTCACTCATCGTCAAAATATGCACCGTTAGACGGCAGTGTCTATGTCAGTATGTCCATATGTCTGCCAAATGCCCTAAATGTAAATGTAAATGTAAATGTAATTTTCATACATAAGAAAGCAAACCGTTGACGTGTTAATTAGCATCTCCTCACTAGTAGGATCACTTCACTGCCTTCATCCTCTCCCCTGATCTTTTGCATCTGTTTAGACACCGGTGGAAACAGATGATTCACGGTGTGGGCGGCTGTCGGGGGCACAGATCAGCTGAGAGCCTTTTAACTACGTCTGAAGAAGGAACAGAAAACCACAGAGAGAGAAGTTCCCGGGGGTCGCCTGTGTCAAGGTCTTTGTCGTGTTTTTAAGAGACTCTTGTTGTGCCTGCAGCGGTCAGACAGATGTCTGGGAAGTGGACACCAGAAATAGCCAAACCGGTCAAGCGTGAACATTTACAGGCCCAGTGTAGGTTTTAGGTGACGACAGTATGTGAAGAACATTTGTTTGGCTTATAAGTGAGCCTGCACTGATTAAACAGACGATTGTTTGTTGATGCGTTTGATGAGAATGAACCAAATTCCTAATGAACCCTATAAGAATTGAGGACAAATTTATCATAATTTATCAAGGGTCTACTAGAAATGATCTAAACTTAAAATATTTCCAATATATTGTAGCGGTAACTTTCCCAAATTCTGAATTGTAAATCGATTCAAAATGATAAATGTTACCTCCTTTCAAACATTATGCTCAGATGTTTTTAAACAATTCAACTCGTAGCTTTTATTAAACAATTAGAATTGAGTTTACTTCGGAACTATCATTTCATTTCATAGTTCACTTGAGGTTGCTAGTGCATATTGTAATCATCAAATATTATATATAAACAGCCACAGATTAAACTCAGTGCAATGGCTTTATGAGAAAGCACTCACCGGCCAGCACACTGAACTAATTAACAGGTCGTAAATGCTTAAGCAAATCTCAGAATCATAATTAAGAACGCTGCCTGAATGTCCACAATCACAAAATATAATTAAAAAGCTATTCCCAACTTCCCAATTCAATTAGTGGTCATTTTGAAACAGTGGTGTGCTACCGATGTGTACACAAGCTGTATCCAGGGTGGGGGAGACCTTGACCAGAAGGTGCCTGACACAAGGGCCTTGGGGATTTCAGGGACATATATCACTGGATGCAATGCAAAATTGTCCCACTATTATTACCCAGTGTCCAGTCTCTGAGAAGGTGAAGCCGAATAACTTCCTTTCGACGCGGATTAGACAGCTTGGTGCTTTACGATAGGTAGCAATATTTCCAAGAAGTTTCAGAGGTCTAGGAACACACAGGAAGTACAGAATTTGTACAAGTGTGAAGCCATTCATCCAGCTCATGTCATGTTCTCCAAAATAGCTGTCTTGTTACCTAGTCCACAGAGGGCGTTGTCACTAATGTCACTTCTTTGTTACGTAACAGAAATGCAGCTTTGAACACAGCACCACAGAGACAACCTCTCTTTAACTCCAGGGTTCAGCATGAAGCCCAGGGGCCTCATGTTTATCCACACACTAGGCAGAGAAATCGGCATTTCACAGTGGCACAGGCACTATAACTGTGATATAGCCATTGCTCTGTTTCAATTAGCCAAGAACAAGGATTAAATGGAACTGGATTGATGAGTAAATCTTCCCTTGGTGCTGTGAGCAGGAGGCTAAAGACAACTTAAGCCTCCTGCTCACTAACTGAAGGGAACGTCCTCCGGTGGGCCTGCTATACGAGGACTCTCCTCATAGACAAGATTTTTAAAAAATGTATGAAAATATTACATTTCATACAAGTATGAAAATAACTTGACCCATGCGGTTAACCCTTTGGTTGTTGTCTCAAGTGAAGGACATCGGATGGACACTGACAGGAATGTGTCAGTGTCCATCCGATGGCTCTGGATGTGTCACTCAGCCTGTCAGCCTGCTGACCCTCTGTCGGCCCGCCCTTGCTCCACCACACCGTTCTGCTGGAGAGTCAAGGGCGACTCCAGCCTTTTGGAGTTAACTACTTATTTTATCCCGAGGGAAATTAGTTATCCACTGAGCTACTGCCCCCCCAAATGATCCATGATGCACGCATGGAAGCGACCGGTGTTGCCTAGGAGACGAAATTGTGACCTTTCATTTTAGTGGAAGATATGCCGTGCTCAAATGCAACTATACTGTGGCCATTGTTACATAAGGTTGTTGTTGCCTTGTTATGCGATTGCATAACTCCAAAAGCACCTCCATTCCTTTGTTCCTTGCGGGTCCTCTTGTTCTTGTTCATGTCCTTTTTTTATAATCCACTGTGCATTATTTGACCTTCATCTCAGCACACAGCTAGAAATACAATCAGTTCTTCCTGCAGACCCTGAGCAGGATCTGTATTGTAGTCTTGCAGCAGGCCCCCCTATGTAGACAAGTGTGTGTGTGTGTGTGTGCGTGTGTGTGCGTGTGTGTGTGTGTGTGTGTGTGTGTGTGTGTGTGTGTGTGTGTGTGTGTGTGTGTGTGTGTGTGTGTGTGTGCGCATGTGTGTGTGTGTGTGTGTGTGTGTGCGTGCGTGCGTGCGTGCGTGCGTGCGTGCGTGCGTGCGTGCGTGCGTGCGTGCGTGCCGTGCGTGCGTGCGTGCGTGCGTGCGTGCGTGCGTGCGTGTGTGTGTGTGTGTGTGTGTGTTTGTGTGTGGGTGGGTGGGGGGGCAGGTATAGTACACAGCAGGTCTCCAGGGAAGTCCACTAGGCCTCAGTAAGGTATTCTGGGATACCTCAGTGAGGTATTCTACGATACCTCTCACTCATCACCTCATGTCGTGCCATTGATGGAGGAACGCCCAGCTCCCCCCCCTCCTTCGCTAGCTCGCTGTTGGGTGAGCTAACCTTAGTCTCAACTGGGAACCGGCCAATTTGTATTTATAGAGTACTGCAAATCGTGGCTTATATCGCACAAGTGTGCTCTTCATTGGTCGAAATGAGGGAGAGATAGAGTTAAATACCCGGAGGACGACGTTCCTCATTTAGTTAGAGAGAGAGAGAGAGAGAGAGAGAGAGAGAGAGAGAGAGAGAGAGAGAGAGAGAGAGAGAGAGAGAGAGAGAGAGAGAGAGAGACAGACAGACAGACAGACAGACAGACAGACAGACAGACAGACAGACAGACAGACAGACAGAGAGAGACATACAGACAGACAGATAGACAGACAGACAAGTATAAAGCAGTGAGTGAAAATCTTATGTGCAATACCCGACGACAGACAGCAGTTATAAAAATAAGATAAAATAGAATAAAAACAGAATATAATTAAATAAGTTAAAAAACAACTATATGTATAAAGTATACTGTATAAAGTTAAATATATAAAATAAAAATGCAATTTATAAAATGCAATATATCGGCACAGAAAAAGAGCAATATGTATATATAAATCAATGTAATGAAATATACATTGTTATATGCTATACGCCCTTGTGCGTGGACCATGTGACGTCCTCGGAGATGTGAGCGCCGAGGAACTTGAAGCTGCTGACCCTCTCTACTGCAACACCGTCGATGGAGATAGGGCTGTGCTCTCCTCTCTGCTTCCTGAAGTCCACAATCAGCTCCTTGGTCTTCTTGACGTTGAGGACGAGGCTGTTCTCCTGGCACCACTGCTCCAGCGATCTAACCTCCTCCCTGTAGGCTGTCTCGTCGTCGCTGGCGATCAGGCCCATCACTGTTGTGTCATCAGCAAACTTGTTGATGACGTTGGAGCATAGCCATGCAGTCGTGGGTGTAGAGGGAGTAGAGGAAAGGGCTCAGCACACATCCCTGAGGGGCTCCCGTGTTGAGGGTCAGTGGCTCTGAGGTGGTGCTGCCCATCCTCACCACCTGGCGGCGGTCCGACAGGAGGTCCAGTATCCAGCTGCACGTGGATGGCGGCACGCCTAGACCTCTAAGCTTGGTGTCAAGCTTGGCAGGAACTATCGTGTTGAACGCTGAGCTGTAGTCCACAAACAGCATTTGCACATAACAGTTCTTTCCCTCCAGGTGGGAAAGGGCAGTGTGGAGGGCCATGGCAATTGCGTCGTCCGTGGATCTGTTTTGACGATATGCAAATTGCCATGGGTGTCACGGTTACGGTGGTTGGCAGGGGGCGTGGCCTCGCCACGTGCGCTGGTGGCGCACACACGCTCCTGTCAACAATCACGTTGGTTGGCAGGGGGCGTGGCCAAGCCACGTGCGCTGGCCACACACACACACACACACACCTGGACTCAATTTCCCCCCGTGTAATTTGTTCATCACCTCACCTGGGGTATATATACGTTGTATTTCCTTTACCCCAGCGTGAGGTCGTTACTCTACTATTCACGTAGTTCTCCCGTCTGGTACCCATCGCCTGCCAACTACCTGCCGGTACTCCGCACCCGATACCCCCGGTACAGACTCCTTCCCCTGTCCCGGACTACCCGCCGGTCACCTGCCTGCCGGTACTCCGCGGATCGTCCTCCCCGTGTACCCTTGTGTTTTGTGTGTGTTTGGAAATAAAGCCGTCTCGTATCACTCTCCACTTGTCGGCGTCTGCGTTCGGGGTCCAACCCACTCCCTCTCTCGTGACAATGGGTCCAGCGTGGCAGGTAACACAGAGCAAATAAAGTCCTTGACCAACCTCCCGAAGCATTTGCTGACAATCGAGGTGAAGGCTACAACCTTGGGTTGTTTAGGGACAGGCACGATGGTGGACATCTTGAAGACCACGGGAACAACAGCCTGGGACAGGGAGAGGTTGAAGATGTCTGCAAAGACTCCTGCCAACTGGTCTGCGCATGCTCTGAGGACACGGCCCGCGACACACACCCGGGTCGTCGGGGCCTGCCGCCTTATGGATGTTGAACCATTTGAAGGTGCGGCGCACATCCGCCTCCGAGATGTTCAGCAGGCTGGTCTCCTCAGGCGGCACTGGCTTCGGCGGGCTGCCGTTCACGTCGAACCGAGCAAAAAAAGTATTTAGCTCTCCTGGGAGGGAGGTAGAGAAGTTCTCTACTCAACTGGTTCTCCCTCTGAAGTTCGTTATCGTCTGTAGCCCCTGCCATATACCCTTCGCGTCGTGGCTCTTGAATTTCTCCTCCACTCTGTCCTTATACTCCCGCTTGGCAGTGACGATGGTCTTACCAAGGTCGTAGCGGGCTCTCGTATATTCCTCCATATTCCCAGAGCCAAAGGCGGCGTTACGTGCGTGCAGGGCAGCGCGAACATTGCCGTTAATCCACGGTTTCTGGTTGGGGTATATCCGAACCGACTTGGTCAGAACAATGTCATCTATGCACTTCTTGATGAACCCGGTGACCGACGACGCGTACTTGTTGATGTTATTGTCCGAGGCGACGCGGAACATGTGCCAGTCGGCACGATCAAAACAATCCTGCAGCATAGAGTCCGATTGGTCCGACCAGCTTTGGACCTCCCTCATAGCGATCGGTTGCTGCTTCAGTATCTGCCTATAGGCCGGGAGTAGCTGGATAGAGCTGTGGTCTGATATGCCGAACGGTGGGCGGAGGAGGGCCCACCCGTGTGTTGCTCATTATGTGTTGGTAGAACTTCGGAAGAACCTTCTTCAGGTTCGCCTTGTTGAAGTCCCCCGCCACCATGAGAGCAGCCTCAGGGTGTGCCGACTCCTGGTCACTGATAGCCCGTACAGTTCCTTCAGCGCTGTGTCCGTGTTGGCTTGTGGGGGAATGTAAACAGCGGTCACGGTTACCGCTGTAAACTCCCGAGGAAGCCAGTACAGAAAGACTTGAGGGGATGTACATGACTTTGGTTGCACCAAGATCTGTTTATCATGAGACATACCCCCCCCCCTCCGCGATCTTTACCGGAGAGAGCCTTTGTTCTGTCCGCCCGGTGGACGGAAAATCCCGTCGGCTCGATAGCTGCGCCGGTAACCCCCCCCGACATCCATGTCTTCGTAAGGCAGATGATACAGTTGTCCTTAGTTTCCCGGTGGAATTGACTGGAACTTATTGTCCAGAGACTGTACATTAGCCAGTAGAATGGAGGGTAGTGGGGGGCAATCGGATTGACATCTCTGCCTGACTATCATGCCGGCTCATTTCCCTCCTGCGACGCTTGCGTGTAATCGTGCCCAAGATGGTCAGAGATAATCCAGCTGTGACTTCGGGCGGGACGTCCGAGACGAAAGAATGAAAAAACTCCGGTAGGCGGTGAGTGAGTGGCGGTGAGAAGTGTGCAAAAGTTATAAATAAACGTGCTGCTAACTTCCTGAACAAAGATAGTCGCGATAAAAATAATAAATAACAAAAAACTGCGTCGTCGTGCGGGAGCTCGCGACACGGCAGCCATCTCGTACGGCGCCATACTCCATCATAGACAGATAGACAGATAGACAGATAGACAGATAGGCAGACAGATAGACAGATAGATAGATAGATAGATAGATAGATAGATAGATAGATAGATAGATAGATAGATAGATAGATAGATAGATAGATAGATAGATAGATAGATAGATAGATAGATAGATAGATAGATAGATAGATAGATAGATAGATAGATCGATCGATCGATCGATAGATAGAACGATAGAACAATAGAATGATAGATAGACAGATAGATAGACAGATAGATAGATCAAATGATAGATGTATACAGAAACAGATGGATCCTAAATGACATTCATGAGAATGTGCAAAGCAAGATACATATTTCAGGTATTCTAACTAGCAGCTGAAGTGCTGTCCACTAAGGCCCGGGGAATGTGTTGGATTGGCCACTATCTGCTATCTGAAGTCTCTCTCCATGAGGGGCTGCATGCCAGACATCAAAGGCAACTGTCACGCAGGGCCATAAGCTAACGCTGAATATGTAAGTTGAGCTGGAGGGGAACTTTGAGCCACGCCAACGTACAGTATGCAGCCATCATAACGCCATCCAGGAAACAAATAACCGCAGTGCAGGATGAGTTGCGCTCTGAGGGCGTGTCTCTCTCACATTTGGAATATTATGGTACCGTCGTGATTAATTTGAAGAAAGGGGACACACAAGGTCAGTCTCAGACACACGTTTAACACGTTTAACACGGCTGACTTCTTCCTGGGAGCTATTTTCCTTCCCTCCGAAATCCTCTTTCCTCCCCTCTTTATCGTGATTCCACGAGATTAAATCCATCCCACTTTAGAACTTAACTCCCCAGCCCACCACAACCTCCAGCCCATCCCCCAGCTCTTGCCTTGACATTGGCCTGTGACACGTGTGGGAAACTTCCGCGGGGCCCCCCTCCTGGGAGAAGAGACCAGTCAACACAGGGTGCTGGGTGACGGGGGCTATTTTGGGAAGCTGTGAATATGGGAACTTCCTGTTCTAACGTGATCCCTAATATCCTCAAGGATCTGTATACAAGAGGACAGACCAAGATGCTAAACGTTCATTTGTTTTGTAAAGCTTTGTAAAGCGATACATTTTAGCAGTCTTTATTTTTCTCACTATCTCTCTCCATCTCTCTCTCTAACTCTCCATGGTATTGTAGTATCTATCCTACCCCTCCCATGGAGACCCATGGGAGGGGTAGGATAGATACTACAATTAGAATAATAACATTAATAGTATCTAGTGTTACATTACTCCGTTCTCTCTGATGGGGTTTTGATTTTAAGCACAGCAGTATGTGTTAGAAAAGTGGCCAGGAGAATGTGCTTACACTATATCCAAAATGACTGCTGTCATCTTTTGAGGTGTTTCCACGTCATGTCTGTTCATAGGGAGCGGTGTGTATACGTACAGCTCTTTGGGAGCGGTGTGTATACGTACACCTCTTTGGGGAGCGGTGTGTATACGTACACCTCTTTGGGGAGCGGTGTGTATACGTACACCTCTTTGGGGAGCGGTGTGTAAACGTACAGCTCTTTGGGGAGCGGTGTGTAAACGTACAGCTTTTTGGGGAGCGGTGTGTATACGTACACCTCTTTGTGGAGCGGTGTGTATACGTACAGCTCTTTGGGGAGCGGTGTGTATACGTACAGCTCTTTGGGGAGCGGTGTGTAAACGTACAGCTCTTTGGGGAGCGGTGTGTATACGTACAGCTCTTTGGGGAGCGGTGTGTAAACGTACAGCTCTTTGGGGAGCGGTGTGTATACGTACAGCTCTTTGGGAGCGGTGTGTATACGTACAGCTCTTTGGGGAGCGGTGTGTAAACGTACAGCTCTTTGGGAGCGGTGTGTATACGTACAGCTCTTTGGGAGCGGTGTGTATACGTACACCTCTTTGGGAGCGGTGTGTATACGTACAGCTCTTTGGGGAGCGGTGTGTATACGTACAGCTCTTTGGGGAGCGGTGTGTATACGTACAGCTCTTTGGGGAGCGGTGTGTATACGTACACCTCTTTGGGGAGCGGTGTGTAAACGTACAGCTCTTTGGGGAGCGGTGTGTATACGTACACCTCTTTTGGGAGCGGTGTGTAAACGTACACCTCTTTTGGGAGCGGTGTGTAAACGTACACCTCTTTGGGGAGCGGTGTGTATACGTACACCTCTTTGGGGAGCGGTGTGTATACGTACACCTCTTTGGGGAGCGGTGTGTAAACGTACACCTCTTTAGGGAGCGGTGTGTAAACGTACACCTCTTTGGGGAGCGGTGTGTATACGTACACCTCTTTGGGGAGCGGTGTGTATACGTACAGCTCTTTGGGAGCGGTGTGTATACGTACAGCTCTTTGGGGAGCGGTGTGTATACGTACAGCTCTTTGGGGAGCGGTGTGTATACGTACAGCTCTTTGGGGAGCGGTGTGTATACGTACACCTCTTTGGGGAGCGGTGTGTATACGTACACCTCTTTGGGGAGCGGTGTGTATACGTACAGCTCTTTGGGAGCGGTGTGTATACGTACACCTCTTTGGGAGCGGTGTGTATACGTACAGCTCTTTGGGGAGCGGTGTGTAAACGTACACCTCTTTGGGGAGCGGTGTGTATACGTACACCTCTTTGGCCTGAGTTTCTGGGAATGTGTGCGACTCTGCGTTCGGGTATTAGATGAAGGATGGAAATGTACGGATATAAAGTTTAAAATGTTTACGTTTCAGTGTCAGGTTATGTGTGCTGAGTGAGTGTCAGTAGCTATTTGGTGTTGTGTTAAGGTCAGGGGTAGGACTCGGGAGGAGGGGGGGGGGGATGTACCACGGGAACTGTCTTCTGATACGTCCATCCATACAGTTTGCGTGGCCTTTCTGGAGGAAAGCCAAAATCTGGGGACCTTAAGGATCAGGGGTGTCAGGAGACAGGTCTTTGCAAAGGGAGAGGCGTGGGACAGGCAGGGCAAGAGGGGAATGAAGGGTTGCACTCCAGGAATTTTCCAAACCAAATCATGATTGGTTTTATTTCCTTTGGACGCACTCCCTGAGCACTGCCATGCTGGACATAGCTACAAAGTCGTGCTGATGTTTGAGTCTCTCTCATAATTGATATTACATCATGTGCTTTGTAATGTGCTTTGTCATTTATGCTCCAGTACCAGTGGATCATAATTGGAAGTAGTATCATCAATGTCAGCCATCCCTTCAAAACGATGGTCCTCTGACATACAAGCTGTTGCCTTTCCACTTCTTTGTTTCCAGAATAATGGAGAGAGAGCCACACAGGCAGCTCTGACAGGCAGATCTCTGTTGATGTTGAAGTGAAAGAGGGTTGTCTGTTATCTATCAGCCGCGCTGTGGCCATTAGAATTGTCTAAAGCGTTTCATACTAATGCCACCATTTAATACTAAAAGGTTTAGATTTGTTCCTTTATACAGTTTTGTGTCAATTCATCCGCATTTCCAAGAGGGAAAAACCAACCAGCAACGGTCTACAGCCTCAGTTACAGAAATCCATACAAATGACGTGTTAATCAAAAATAAACGTTTTCAATGAGAATCAATGAGAATCAATGAGAATAAATGAGAATCCATGAGAATCCATGAGAATCCATGAGAATATGTTCATAGAGCCACTGCTGGCCTCTTCTTCTCTCATGTTTCATCGTTTGTTTCGATTGAGAGTAAAAACAGAACCAGTCCTGAATTATTGAGCTTTTGCTGTATTTTTTACACCTCTTGGCCTTTGTTTCATCACATGTTGGACACAATTGGCAGAGATCTAGATCTGTATTACAAACACCATCTTGTTGATTTGTCCACTCCAGTCTACAAACACATTATAATAATAATAATAATAATAATAATAATAATAATAATAATAAATTTAATTTATATAGTGCCTTTCAAGGGACCCAAGACAGAGCTTGACAGAGGTGTAAAACAACAAAACTAACAAGCAAACAGCTAAAGGCAAATACAAAAATAAATAAAGTAAATAAATAAAAGTAGCAGTGAAATGAAGAGAAAGGGATGGGTTAGAGGTCAAAGGTCATGGTGAACAGATGAGTTTTGAGGGTTCAAAACCAAAAATGTCCAGGGAGGCTGCGTTGTGGATCTCTCCAGGTAGAGAGTTCCAGAACAGAACGCTCTGTCTCCAACTGTCCCAAGGCAGGACGGAGAATGAGAGCAGGCCCGTGTCCAAGGACCACAGACTCCGGGACGGGGTATAGGGGTGGAGGAGGTATAGGGGTGGAGGAGGTCTGTTAGGTACTGAGGGGGTATAGGGGTGGAGGAGGTCTGTTAGGTACTGAAGGGGTATAGGGGTGGAGGAGGTCTGTTAGGTACTGAAGGGGTATAGGGGTGGAGGAGGTCTGTTAGGTACTGAAGGGGTATAGGGTGGAGGAGGTCTGTTAGGTACTGAGGGGTATAGGGGTGAAGGAGGTCTGTTAGGTACTGAGGGGTATAGGGGTGGAGGAGGTCTGTTAGGTACTGAGGGGTATAGGGGTGGAGGAGGTCTGTTAGGTACTGAGGGGTATAGGGGTGGAGGAGGTCTGTTAGGTACTGAAGGGGTATTGGGGTGGAGGAGGTCTGTTAGGTACTGAGGGGTATAGGGGTGGAGGAGGTATGTTAGGTACTGAAGGGGTATAGGGGTGGAGGAGGTCTGTTAGGTACTGAAGGGGTATAGGGGTGGAGGAGGTCTGTTAGGTACTGAGGGGTATAGGGGTGGAGGAGGTCTGTTAGGTACTGAAGGGGTATAGGGTGTAGGAGGTCTGTTAAGTACTGAAGGGGTATAGGGGGTGGAGGAGGTCTGTTAGGTACTGAAGGGGTATAGGGGTGGAGGAGGTCTGTTAGGTACTGAAGGGGTATAGGGGTGGAGGAGGTCTGTTAGGTACTGAGGGGTATAGGGGTGGAGGAGGTCTGTTGGGTATAGGGGTGGAGGAGGTCTGTTAGGTACTGGGGGGCGAGGGCATGGAGAGACTTGTAGGCGAGGAGGAGCATTTTATATTTGATACACAGACTGTACGGCTTTCCATTTGATTGGGCTAGATCCAGAGACAGTAGGAACCACGGAACCACGGTAAGCCAACACCTCACACTCTAAAGAAACTCCTTATTGTCTCTCCATCCAAATCGGCTCACATGTGCGCTGTCAAATGTGCATGGCGACATGGGTGTCTACTAGTCTGGCCAGTAATAGCAACACACTGGCCATAACAACATGTGTTACTGTTATGGGTCCTCAAATAACCATTACACCTGAACGCTTGCTTTTAAAAAGTTATTATTTAAAGACATGCCCCCTTGTGTTCTCAGCCTTCACATATAGATAGATGCTTGGACCCATCACACAACCACACAACAACCACACAACCACACAACAACCACACAACCACCACACAACCACACAACCACACAACAACCACACAACCACACAACAACCACACAACCACACAACCACACAACAACCACACAACCACACAACCACACACACAACCACACAACCACACAACAACCACACAACCACACAACCACACAACCACACAACCACACAATCACACAACCACACAATCATACAACCACACAATCATACAACCACACAATCATACAACCACACAATCACACAATCACACAACCACACAACAATCACACAACCCCACAACCCCACCTGCTCTTTGAGTAAACAACACATTCTCTGCTTTCAAGTGACCATTTCCTCATAACTGCTGACAGTAAACATTTAATTTTTGGCACATTTCCATTACGGAAATATTGTCAGTCAAACGGGCTCATGATAATAATGTGTGTGTGTGTGTGTGTGTGTGTGTGTGTGTGTGTGTGTGTGTGTGTGTGTGTGTGTGTGTGTGTGTGTGTGTGTGTGTGTGTGTGTGTGTGTGTGTGTGTCAAGTCAAGTCAAGTCAAGTCAAGTTTATTGTCACTTCACAGTTTACAGTTTAGTATAAAGCAGTGATGTGAAATTCTTGTGTGCAATACCCGACGACAGACAGCAGTTATAGAATAAGATAAAATAAAATAGATAAAAATAGATAAAAATAGAATAAAAAATAGAATAAAAAATAGAATAAGGAATATAAAATAAAAATAAAAAATGCAATTTATAAAATGCAAAAATCAGCACAGAAAAGAGCAATATATATATATAAATCAATGTAATAAAATATACATTGTTATATGTTATACGCCCTTGTTCAGCAGCCTGATGGCCGTGTGTGTGTGTGTGTGTGTGTGTGTGTGTGTGTGTGTGTGTGTGTGGTGTGTGTGTGTGTGCAAACACAGGGTGCGTGTGACACGTCTAGTGCAGTAGCGTAGTAGAATAGAGATGTTTGTAGATAGTGCATGTTGCATGCCGCTTTCTGCTTGCTACTCTCTGCTTACAGCTGCCGCCGCCAGCTAGCCAGCTAGCCAGCTAGCCCCCCTCGGGGTGAGAAGAGGAGCCGAGTGTGTAAGTCTCCTCCTGCTGGTCCACAGCCTCTCCACCACCAAGACTCCTGCAGTGCCTCCCCGTGGCCACACATGGTAACTGGGTCCTTGAGGACCCAGGCTAAACTGGAGGGGATCTCGGAGCAGCAGGGGGCCCCAGAGACGCGGCGTATAGGCCCACCGTCGCGTGGACACGCCCTGACGCCCGTCAACCACTGCCCCGACTATGGGTAAATAGCCCCGCTGCCTTGTGGGTAAATAGCCCCGCTGCCTTGTGGGTAAATAGCCCCGCTGCCTTGTGGGTAAATAGCCCCGCTGCCTTGTGGGTAAATAGCCCTGCTGCCTTGTGGGTAAATAGCCCCGCTGCCTTGTGGGTAAATAGCCCCGCTGCCTTGTGGGTAAATAGCCCCGCTGCCTTGTGGGTAAATAGCCCCGCTGCCTTGTGGGTAAATAGCCCCGCTGCCTTGTGGGTAAATAGCCCTGCTGCCTTGTGGGTAAATAGCCCTGCTGCCTTGTGGGTAAATAGCCCCGCTGCCTTGTGGGTAAATAGCCCCGCTGCCTTGTGGGTAAATAGCCCCGCTGCCTTGTGGGTAAATAGCCCCGCTGCCTTGTGGGTAAGCCTATTTAGGCAAAGGCTAAGGGAGCACACCCTGACAGAAAAGCAATGCGCTGGCGGTGCGCTATAGGCGGGCCTTAAAAAACCAAGGACCCGGTAGCCTCCTGCAGCCAGGATGGGGGACTGGTCGTCATGGGTCACCCACGCCACCGGGTTTACCTCATCGTGGTGAAGATAGTGCTATTGGGAAGTGCGCACCCCCTATGGCACTTAAAAACTTCCTCGCGCAGGTATCCACCTCTGACCATGGTGAAGTACCTGGACCTTACAGCGTGTTGTTGGGGTTCTGGTGACGGGAGCAGGTACGAATGAACTGGAAGCTCTTAGCTAAGAACCCTGCACGGCAGCAGCACAGGGTATAGGTCGCTAACAGCTCGGACTGAGTGGAAGCTGTTTTCGGCAGACCCCTGTGCGTTTGAGCAGCCCTATTTAGGGGCCACACTGCTCACCCCAATTGGGGAAGGGCCTAGAAAAGATGGCCTAAAAATTGCCCACTCAACCTCGCCTGGATAGGATACCGCACCTATCGGGCCGTTCCATTACCGCGGTCGAAATACAAATAAAAATTACGGACGGAAATCACGGAAATCACGGAAATCATGCAACTTAAGACTGGCAACATGGAATGTAAGGACTCTCCTGGACTCGTATGGCAGCTCTGAGAGACCTCATAGGAGAACAGCATTGGTTGCTGCTGAGCTGAGTCGCTACAACATCGACATTGCTGCTCTGAGTGAGACCAGAATCCTGGATGAAGGCTCTCTAACAGAGGAAGGGATGGGCTACATGTTCTTCTGGAAAGGTTACCCGTCAGAGGACAACATCTGCATGGTGCAGGACTAGCCATCAAAAACACTCTACTACCAAGACTCGCTGAAACACCTGTTGGCATTAGTGAGAGACTAATGACCCTCCGTATCCCCCTGGTTAGAACCGCTTCGCCACACTTCTCAGTGCATATGCACCGACCCTGCCATCCGAGAGTGAGGCCAAGGACTCTTTCTACCAGTCACTGGACGAGGCTCTTCGCCGGATCCCCAAGAATGACAAGATTTTCTTGCTTGGTGATTTTAACGCCAGAGTGGGACAAAACAGCAGCATATGGAGTGGAGTGCTTGGCAGGCATGGAGTTGGCCAGGTTAACGCAAATGGGTTGAGATTACTCACTCTCTGCTCTGAGCATAACCTGACCATAACCAACACTATCTTCCAGCAGAAGACTAAATACAAGACTTCGTGGATGCACCCTCGTTCCAAACACTGGCACCTGATAGACTATGTCATTGTGAGGCGTAGTGACATCAGAGACGTTCACATCACCCGTGCCATGAGAGGTGCAGAATGCTGGACAGATCACCGCCTGATCATGGCCAAGGTCCACATGCAAGTGCGCCCCCCATTGCGGCTGCAAGGACCCAGAAGGAGGCGACTAGATTGCACCCGCCTGGAAAACCCTGATGCAAGGAATGAGTTCCGTTGCTCCCTGGCTGAGAAACTGGGGGGGATTGAGTTGTCCTTGAGCTCATCTGAGAACACCATGGACCAGAAGTGGAACTCTGTCAGCTCGGCTCTCTATGAGGCAGCAGCCCAAACAATCGGCTATAAGAGCAAGAACCACCAAGACTGGTTTGATGAAAACTCGGAAACCATCCATGACTTGCTGAAGGACATGCACAGAGCACATCGGGCAACGTTAAAGAACCCCTTGTCCAGTAGCACCAGGCAGCAATGGCAGAGAGTTCGTCGGGAAGTACAAAGGGCTACTCGGGTCATGCAGAATGAGTGGTGGACTAAAAAGGCACACGAAATCCAGTCTTTTGCCGATAAAAATGACATGCACAACTTTTACAATGCTGTCAAGAAGATCTACGGCCCAATAAGCCGCTGTATCACTCCCCTGAAAACAGCAGATGGCCTGACAGTCCTGAAGGACCAGCATAGCATTCTGCTGAGATGGGCTGAACATTTTGGTACCCTGCTTAATCAGGACTCTGATGCAGACCCCACTGTTCTTGACGACCTGCCTACACTTCCTCCTATGCACAATCTAGACCAGCCCCCAACCTTCCTGGAGGTCCTATCAGCTATCCGTTCCCTTAAAAACAACAAGTCCCCTGGTAATGACAACATCCCTGCTGAGCTGCTGAAACAAGGAGGCTACCTCTGTACAAGAGCATTACACAAGTACATCACCAAGGTCTGGGCTGTTGAGAACGTCCCACAATAATGGAGAGACGCCAATGTTGTCACCATTTACAAGAACAAGGGTGACAAGGCTGTCTGTGGCAACAGCAGGGGTATTTCGCTCCTTGCTGTCGCTGGTAAGGTCCTGGCAAAGGTTATGCTCCAGAGGCTGATTAAAAACACCACCGAGTCAATACTGCCTGAATCACAATGTGGATTTAGGAAGAGCAGGGGCACGGTGGACATGATTTTCACAGCTCGACAGCTGCAGGAAAAGTGCAGAGAACAACATCAGGACCTGTTCATGGCCTTTGTCGATCTCTCCAAAGCCTTCGACACTGTCCAGAGAGAACTTTTATGGGAAGTCCTTATCAGGTTTGGCTGCCCCAAAAAGTTTGTCAACATCCTCCGCCAATTTCATGATGGAATGACTGCTCGGGTGACTATAGGAGGACAAGAGTCTTCCCCCTTCCCTGTACATACAGGGGTAAGGCAGGGGTGTGTATTAGCACCAGTACTTTTTAACATCTTCCTGCTATGTGTCACCCAGCTTCTCCACAAGGAGATTGAGGACAGTAGCGTTGTGGCAGTGGACTTTCGTCTAGATGGCAACCTCTTCAACGTAAGGAGGCTCCAGGCAACCACCAAACTGCAAAGGGAGAGAGTCATTGAGCTACAGTATGCAGACGACTGTGCTCTTGTATCTCACAATCCACAAGACCTCCAGTCTGTTCTTACTGCTGCGGTGAGAGCATACAGCAGGATGGGACTGACCGTCAACACCATCAAGACGGAAGTAGTTTGCCAGTGGAGTGCCAACATCCCATCTACACCACCTACCTTCCGAACAGTTGGCGCCATCTAGCGGTAGATGTTGTTGCATACAAGACGATTTCGCACGATGAATAGAAATATAGATATATTTGCGAACATATACTAATTAGGAATGAGGTTGCCTCATTGCAACGGGGTAGGCCTATAGCACGTAAAGCATGTTTAAATTAAATGAACAGAAGATGACAGCCATGAACGTTTATGCTCTTCAAGATTTGAATTTCATTCAAGAATTGTAATCGCCATTTGCAGTACAGTGGAACGCTTCCTCCCCGTTCCCTCCCGCAGTATGACATTCTATAACACATAAATAAAAAATAAATAAAAAACTATAAAGTGATTGATGGATGATATGTTTATTTGTTATATTGTGCAAAAAGCATTTAAACCCATGATTCTGTGATTTTCTTTGGAAGGTTAAAAGGGCCAAAATTCAATTTATAAATAAATAGGCTACATAAGTATAAACATAAATGTTGAGATACACGAATAAATGTCTAATTATATAGTTATATAATTAAATGCTTAATCGTGTTACATGTATTCGTGTATTTATTTATGTATTAAATCATTGATATATACATTTATATATTTAAACATATTTCATAAATTATTATTTTATTCACAACTTTAAATTTCTCATTTTATTTATTTATATCAGTATTTACCCATGGTGTAACTTGCCGCGATGTAAACGGAATGTACAATGGCAATGTCCATATTTGTCATGTGGGACATATCTTTGGCCTCAAACTCCCGCGATAGCGCCAGCCAAGATCTCGTAGTTGTAGTTATATAAAGAAACCTGTAGAGGGCGATCGCACGCAATGAATGAGCGGGCCTGGTGACGGTCTAAACAGGCCAGCAAGGGGCACTCACACACCAGCTTCTCTTCTTCTTCAGGTAATGATACATGTTACAACGTTCATTGAAATAGTCATAGTTAGTCCACATTCAACTCATAGCCTATATATATATATATATATAGGGGTATACTGAGCGTGTACTATTGAATTGATCATTGATCAGCTCTTACAATTATGAACAGAAATACAACGCACACTCCTGTAAAACGTTTCCAATTGTATGTTATCATATGCTTCAACATTATTGGTGTTGGCGTGTGTGTGTGTGTGTGTGTGTGTGTGTGTGTGTGTGTGTGTGTGTGTGTGTGTGTGTGTGTGTGTGTGTGTGTGTGTGTGTGTGTGTGTGTGTGTGTGTGTGTGTGTGTGTGTGTGTGTGTGTGTGTGTGTGTGTGGTGTGTGTGTGTGTGTGTGTGTGTGTGTGTGTGTGTGTGTGTGTGTGTGTGTGTGTGTGTGTGTGTGTGTGTGTGTGTGCCCCTCAACACGTAGTAGGGTTGGGTGCCAGACATTCTCTAAATAGTCCACGCAGGCTCTCGTTTCTGCCTCCACACGCACACACGCACGCGCGCGCGCACGTCCCAGTCCGTCTGACGAGTGGAAAAGTCCAGCCTTGGTCGAGCGTCGCGGGGCGAATGGGGCTCGGGTTTATTCAGTGTGGTTGAGAGGGTTTCTCTGCTGCTTGTAGCTCGTTATTTAAGTCGTGTGTTAACAGGAGGGCTGAACATTTGCAAAGTGAAAGAAAAATCCCACTTTGAAGTGCTCCTGTTCGTCTGATAGACGCAGCCCTTCCCTCTCAGCCGAATTTAATATTTTGATTTGGTAATATTGTTATGATGATTACTTATATGGAGAGTAAAGACCATTCAGAATCAGAAATAACCAGTGCTTTCTGATTCAGATTCGGTTTAGTTTTCCCATGTATATGGTACAGTGTACCATATACAGTGAAACGTTATTGCCTGCCCCAAAGATGTGCTTAAAAGTTACAGGATACAGGTTACAAAAATGACAAATTGCTCATGGGTTTCGGCACTCTGCCTTGAACCGCCTTCAACTGAGCACTCACAGGCTGTGGAGGAAGGAGCCGTTTGGCGAGGAAACGCTGCTTCCCTGACGCCCTGACTTCCTGACATGGCCCACAGACCTAGCCCTGACCCCTGAGGCCTGAGCCCTGGGCCCTGGGCTCAGGGCTCAGGGCTCAGGCCTCAGGGCCCAGGGCTCAGGCTTGTCACGCAAGGACCAGACGAGGTCACTCACATGACTAAAGGTTGGCCAATATAGTCATTGCTATGCAGGCCTAACTTTAATTGATTTCTTAACAATTACCTAGCAAAATTGCAAATGAACTAAAACAGAGATATAAAATACAATTTCATTTTCTGCTGATTGACTATTCACTAATGAGTTTAGCACGGGTGTGCCAATCCACTTGTCAAGTGCCTGCAGGTCAGCATGTGTGTATTACATTTGGTAAGGTGTGTAAGCTGTATTAACAATGGTGAAACTAGGCCACCGCAACTCACACTTGGCCTGTCACAGCCTGTCACCGTTTGTATACGTTACAATATAATGTACAGACTAATGTAGGTCAAGATGTGTATTGGGTGTAATGTGTATTTGGATGTTCCCACTTGCCAACCTCATTTACTATACTGTTGAATATGAACAATGGAACTATGCAATGGTAGACATGCAGTCATCAAGGCCTTTAAAATGAATGCAGTTTAACATTTGTTGTTGTTTTTTGTACCAATTGGAGTGTCAAAAGGTTGATGGGGCTTTCCCACTGATTATCTTAGAAATATGCTACGTAAAGAACAACCTACAAACCTACAATTAAGCCTGGAACCCTTCATAGTTTCCTTAGGTGTAACATAACAGTCAGAGCCCTATAATTAAAAAGGTATTTAGACCAAGATGACACACGTTAGATGAAATGCCACACACAAAAAAATCAAGCACACAATATTGAAATATACATCTTTCATTGTGAATTCAAGCAGTCCACACAGTTTTTTTTCCAATGGATAGATCAGTGGTCCCCAAACTAAGGCCCGCGGGCCGGATACGGATACATAGGTAAGATCACTTTTCTGACTTTTCTGAGTATAAACAAATTTAATCATAATAAAATCTACTGGGATAAAATCCATCTCCACAACCATACTGGTAGTGAAATGTATTGTGCTGTGTAGGTGCTGTATCACTTAGTTCGGTTTCTCAGCCTGCTTGCTTTGTGGTTTTCACAGGGAAGTTGATGAGAGAGAGCTGCAAACAGCGGTGTCTACAAGCCTACTGGAACCTACAAAAGGATTATAAGGAAGGAACACAAGAACTTTGAGAGACTGCTCATATGAGTCATTTGAGTAAGAGATTCTGCTCTGACAACTAAGCTAAACTTTTACCTGTTAAGATTGTGCACGGCACAACAGAAAGTTAATGTTCAGTGGACTTTTTTTCTGTGAAGAACCCAGAGAGGGTTATTTGGTTATTATTTATTTCATAAATAGTGTTATTATATATTTCCCGACTTATTTTTTTCTGTGAAGAACCCAGAGAGGGTTATTTGGTTATTATTTATTTCATAAATAGTGTTATTTATTTCATTAATAGTGTTATTTATTTCATTAATAGTGTTATTATTTATTTCCTGACTTTTTTTTCTGTGAAGATCCCGGAAAGGGTTATTAATATTTGGTTATGTGTGGCTTTCTGGAAAACAATAAATGTTTACGTTTAGGCACCCCTGCCATCGTCACACTTCTTCTGTTACAAACTGACCCCGGCCCCCATCAGAGAAGGGAAAAGTTATGTGGCCCTCACAGGAAAACGTTTGGGGACCCCTGGGATAGATGATCGGAAATCGATCGGAAATCGATCGTGTTGACCGCGCTATGGAGGCAGTAGCTGTCTCTGACCTGCCCGATTGATCTGAGCTCTCTCCCCAGAGCAGATCATAAAAAAACTACTTTCACACTCACACACAGACCCCCCCCCCCCACCACAACACACTCACACACAGACCCCCCCCCCCACAACACACTCACACACAGACCCCCCCCCCCCCACAACACACTCACACACAGACCCCCCCCCCCCACCACCACAACACACTCACACACAGACCCCCCCCCCCCCCCCCCCACAACACACTCACACACAGACCCCCCCCCCCCCCACAACACACTCACACACAGACCCCCCCCCCACCACAACACACTCACACACAGACCCCCCCCCCCCCCCCACCACAACACACTCACACACAGACCCCCCCCCCCCCCCCACAACACACTCACACACAGACCCCCCCCCCCCCCACCACAACACACTCACACACAGACCCCCCCCCCCCCCCCCACAACACACTCACACACAGACCCCCCCCCCCCCCCCCCACAACACTCACACACAGACCCCCCCCCCCACAACACACTCACACACAGACCCCCCCCCCCACCACAACACACTCACACACAGACCCCCCCCCCCCCCCCCCCACAACACACTCACACACAGACCCCCCCCCCCCCCCACAACACACTCACACACAGACCCCCCCCCCCCCACCACAACACACTCACACACAGACCCCCCCCCCCACAACACACTCACACACAGACCCCCCCCCACCACAACACACTCACACACAGACCCCCCCCCCCCCCCCCACCACAACACACTCACACACAGACCCCCCCCCCCCCCCACAACACACTCACACACAGACCCCCCCCCCCACAACACACTCACACACAGACCCCCCCCCCCCACCACAACACACTCACACACAGACCCCCCCCCCCCCCCACAACACACTCACACACAGACCCCCCCCCCCCACCACAACACACTCACACACAGACCCCCCCCCCCCCCCACAACACACTCACACACACACCCCCCCCCCACAACACACTCACACACACCCCCCCCCCCCACAACACACTCACACACACACCCCCCCCCCCCACCACAACACACTCACACACAGACCCCCCCCCCCCACCACAACACACTCACACACAGACCCCCCCCCCCCCACCACAACACACTCACACACAGACCCCCCCCCCCCCCCCACCACAACACACTCACACACAGACCCCCCCCCCCCCACCACAACACACTCACACACAGACCCCCCCCCCCCCCCCACCACAACACACTCACACACAGACCCCCCCCCCCCCACCACAACACACTCACACACAGACCCCCCCCCCCCCCCACACCACACCACACAAACACAGCCATCAACCCTCCCAGCCAGCCAAGCACGGCTCATGACAACAGGAAGTCTCTAAAACACAAAGAGGTGTGGTTGTGTGTGGGGGTCTGCGGTAAGGAGGGGGGAGGGGGGACTGGGGGGGGGGCAGCACATATGTCACCAAAATCACAGCTTGGGTTGGCGATGCTGGGGAGATAATGAACAGAGCCCATTGTTAGGCCGTTATTTTTTGGCCTGAGGGGCCAAGGGATGGCTTTGTTTTGAAGGATAACTTTGCTGATTTTCAACCTTATCTCGATCTATCCACATTAGCCTGCAGTTGGTTGCCGAAGCTCTCCACAGCTAACAGCGTTGGGGTGAGATGAAGGGTGAGGTGAAGGGTGAGATGAAGGGTGAGGTGAAGGGTGAGATGAAGGGTGAGATGAAGGGTGAGGTGAAGGGTGAGATGAAGGGTGAGGTGAAGGGTGAGGTGAAGGGTGAGATGAAGGGTGAGGTGAAGGGTGAGATGAAGGGTGAGATGAAGGGTGAGGTGAAGGGTGAGATGAAGGGTGAGGTGAAGGGGAAGATGAAGCAGGAATCTTTAAGTCATCCGGCATCATCTGGCGGATAAGAAGGACATGGTGCAGGCAACATGGAGGGAAGTAAACATTGTTCCTTTGCATATACTACCCAAACTAGCCAGTCGTATAAAGGTTTTTGTTTGCTATTGTTAAACACATTTTTATCTAATAGATAGATTCTCATAAGGGAAAATTGTACCACATCCAACATCCAACCATGGCAGTGTTTGTTTATAGGTGACCTATGGTCCGGGGGGATGTCTTTCCCTCATCTTCTTTTCTTTTTTCTTTCTCACACCCATCCGAGGGGGTCCGGGCCAATGTTTGGCTAATTTGCAACCCAAACATATTTACGGTTCCCTCGCCCCCCCCCTCATCAGTGGGTGAGGCAGGGGGACGCAGGGCCGGCGCTCGACTCCAGTCCCTGAATGCTCTTTAGTTGTCACACTTTTCCCAAACGCCTTGCAGCTGCTGCCCTATTGTGGCGGTGGAGGGAGGGCTGCTGGGTGGTGGAGGGAGGGAGGGCTGCTGGGTGGTGGAGGGAGGGAGGGCTGCTGGGTGGTGGAGGGAGGGAGCTGGGTGGTGGAGGGAGGGAGGGCTGCTGGAGGGAGGGAGGGCTGCTGGGTGGTGGAGGGAGGGAGGGCTGCTGGGTGCTGGAGGGAGGGCTGCTGGAGGGAGGGAGGGCTGCTGGGTGGTGGAGGGAGGGAGGGCTGCTGGAGGGAGGGAGGGCTGCTGGGTGGTGGAGGGAGGGAGGGCTGCTGGAGGGAGGGAGGGCTGCTGGGTGCTGGAGGGAGGGAGGGCTGCTGGGTGCTGGAGGGAGGGAGGGCTGCTGGAGGGAGGGAGGGCTGCTGGAGGGAGGGAGGGCTGCTGGGTGGTGGAGGGAGGACTGCTTGGCTCATTCTCTGGGCCTCCTGCTGCCCCCCCCCCCCCCCCCCAACCAGAGCGTGTGCGCCACACAATGGCAGACACCCATGACATCATGTGCATCTTCTGTGAGCAGATATCCTCATGCATACTGTTCTATGGAGAGTGAATTCCGTTGCATGGCGTGTCCAGCAGGTGTTACAAAGCCACCAGACACGCCTTCATTGGGTCCATTTGCCTCTTTTGTTATCTTTGCAAGTGACATGTGGTCCATGTAATGTATGTGTGAACCATGATCTTAGTTACCTAGATTTTAAGCGTCTTTGAGCACCTGGAAAAGCGCTATATAAGTCTGATATATTATTAGATTAGGATGTATGAGGTGATGATAAAGAGCTATTTACAATTACATACATTCTAGTATAAACTCGAATGACTAGACTTGTAAATATAATTTCAAATCATTACAATGACATTAAAGTGCAACTGTGAAAATCGAAATATTCTGACAACTATTTTCACCTAGTAACATAACACACAAGTTCTCTTGAGGTACAAAAAGGCAAATTGGCATTTATTCAAATGGTATCAAAACACAAACAACAAACATATGCAAAAATAGATATGATAGAAATATATTACTTTACTTCAATAAATAAGTCAAAAGCACAGTCAGTGGGTATACATGTGTCCCCACTGTGGCGATGTTGGGGAGGGGTAGGTTTTAGTCCCAGAGCTGTGGTACACAGTACAGAAACATGAGGTAATCGACGGTTACTTCCTCCCTCCAAGTGTTAGGATCGTCAGGGTTTCATTAGGTTTACAATGTCCATTATTCAGGTGTCAGTTGGCGAATACTTGTCAACCTGAACTGTAAAAGTAATGGATAATACATTCATTGTTCGTCAAATGGAGGAGTGACTTCCAAATAGGTGTCTGCAGTTTGGCGATTTCTTTCTTCTGCTATGATGCTTCCTTTAACCGGCACAGGAAGCACAAAATGCAATCGCATAACATTAAAACGTCCCTGAGTCAATAGTGAATATAATATCGTAGCAACTTTTAAGGCCTCGCCATACATACTGTACGAAGAATAGAAATGATTGTCAAAAATGGTCACCTTATTTCTTAATATAAAAAAAAGACAATTGAAATATTGTTTCTCCACTTCCTATACAGGAATACTCTTAATTGTATCTTTGAACCATCTCACGTGACCTATATTGCTCAATATTGGCACGACTATGGGTAACACTTCACTGTCGTGAACTAAAACAATAAAAACTGCCAGACGGTAGCTTCAACTTGAAATGATGAGACACTTGGTGCTAGTTGAGCACTACAACTTTGGAACCCTCCTGTCCCAGTGATACCAGTATCACCGTTTACATTATGACCCCTGTAGCTCTCAGAGACCGAGAGAGAGTCCATAGAGGGGAACACTATGCAGGGATCGTGGCGGCGCCGCCACCACCACCACCACCACCACCACCACCACCACCACCACCACCACGCGGGCCTCAGCAGCTCGGCGAGGTGGTGATGGGGCTGTGGAGGAAGGATAGCTGGCCGGCCGACGGGTGCACCGGGATGGACACGGGGAACTTGAACACATTGCTGCTCTTGCCGATGGCCGGGCTGCCGGCCTCTGAGGAGCAGCTGGACGACGCCAGCACCTGGGACTCGAACTGCAGCAGCTGACCCATGAAGCTGAAGTTGGGGGAGATGACGCTGCGCCGCTGCTTGACGAACTCGAAGGCCTCGTCCAGCTTGACCCGGTTGGTGCGCATGAGGTAGGCTAGGCAGATGGTGGCCGAGCGGGAGATGCCAGCCTGGCAGTGGACAAACACACGGCCGCTGTTCTTCTTCACAGAGTCTGTAAGGAGGAAGAGGGGGAGTGGGATTAGAGTCGCACAAAATCACACTCTGGGCTGATGTAAAACATTGCTTTCACATCATATGGGATCTCACAATATCACATTAAGGAAAAAAAACAAATGACAGCAACACTTTGTTGATATTCAAATGAACCACTCTAGCTCACTCTAATGGTCGCATCTCATTAGGATACAGGAAGGGCAGTTAGCAGGGGCAGGGGGTGTGAGCTCGGGGGGCTATTCCCCATGGAGGTGGTCTGAATGGACAATGGGGGAGGGAAGAGACTCCCCTGCTGGGCGTATTGATCTTGGAGGAAGGCTGGCAGAGTGTGGAGAAACCGCCTTTTGTTTGGCCAGAACAAAGGAGGCGCAGAGTGAGCCATTCAGGCCCAGCTAGCCAACCCACTACCAAAGGAAAGTAGATGGGGGGCCACGGCCTCCCGCCTGTCCATGAGAAAGGCTATATCCTCACCGAGGCTGCTGGGAGAGAGGGGGCGGACTGGGTGATGATGTAACCACCATTATCGGGGAGCCTATGTCGAACAGCTGGTCGGTTTTGGAGGGAACTTTTTCAAAATTTAAATCCAAGGCTCAATGAATGTGCAGAGCCAAAGGACAAGGAGAGGGGGTGGGGCGCCCGTTGTATAGTGGGCTGTCAATGGGCCCACTGGTAACAGCTGTGCTCTGGGACTGCGGTTTGGCCGTTGGAAGGCATTTAATAAAAATAATTATATGAAAAGGTGCAATAGACTCACCGATGAACTCTATGGCCTCGTTGAACCAGGAGCTGATGTCTGCTTTGTGGTTGTCCTCGACAGGGATGCTCTTGTACAGGAAGGAGTCTTCAAAGTGATTGGGACAGTTGGCCGACACGTTGATGAGAGCAGTAATACCCAGCACCTCCAGCATGTCTTTCCTAGAGGCGTGGTACGCACTGCCAAGGTACAAGAAGGGCAATATCTCCACCGGACCTCCCTGGAGAGACAAGCAAAAACAACAACAAACAAACCAGAGTGAGGCAGGGCCAAATCAACAACGTACGCAACAACAAGTATTAAGAGACGGGTTTAAGGTGATTTTTGGTCCAACAATAAACAAACCAACAAACCTGGTCATAAAGGGGCGTGCTGCACGGACTGCAGCCAGTGTCCGCGCTGTGTGGCTGGGAGGCGCTCAGCGGCAGGCAGAGGCCCTGCGGCGGGGAGGACTTGGTGCACAGCTCAGGGTATTCCGAGGAAAACTTGTCAAAGCCACCTAGATCAGAAAATAGAAATGGAGGGTTAGATCGCACAGCCATAGACGTTTTAATATCCTGTTCTAAGCAAGTGACAACCGTCCACTGGGCTATTTTGGCCCGCTGTTTATTTCACAGTAAGACACCAGCTGTTGCGATGACAGCTGTGATCCACATCGGTGGTGCCGTTGTCAGGATACGACACAAACACAGGACAGGTCAACTAATACATGTCCAAAAGATAAGTCACGGTTTACGAGGGTTTTCGTCCTCTTAACATACCTTTAAGGATGAACACACTTGCGCCACACGGGTCACGGCACAAGGCGGCAACGGCGAGCATCAGGGTCCCGTCTTTCTTCACTTGGCTGAAGTCCAAACTACGGTCGTCGAGGAACACCACCGACTCGTAGTCCCCGGAGAGCAGCCGGCCCCGGGTGTCCTCGTTGGGGACGATGTGCTCCAGTCCCAGGCCACCACGGGCTCTCCGGCGGACGATGGTGCTGAAGCGCACGTTGGACGAGCCGGGGATGTGGGACGAGCTGAAGGAGAAGAAGGAGCGGCAGTCGAGCAGCAGGCAGCCGGGGTCCTCCGCCTCGCACAGCCCGCGGAGGGACACGCAGCTGATGCTCGGGACCTCCATGATCACCATAGTAGGACGGCGGCCGAAAGAAGTTAAATCCAAATGCATACAATAACCAAAACAAGCTGTATCACTTAGAAGTACGACTTGTAAGAACTCTTTTTCCGGAGTAGTCCACGTTGAAATGTAAGGTTTTCAAACGAAATTGTGTCAATTCAACTCAACTGATTAAAAAAAAGAACACCTCTTCCTTTTGAGGTGTCGGAATATTGTTGTATAAAATTGTTTATAAATCCACTGAGTTGTTCAGAAGGTTGACTATCAAACGGAGAGTTTGAACAGGGCTTATATACCCCCTCCGCCGCTCGGGACGAGAGCCCTGACGTCAGGGCCCCGCCCCTCTTGGCGGCCTGCCCGTTTCACATACGTCACGAGTCAGAGCCGCCAAGACCAGTGTGAAAGATACAGTGGATTCTGTTTCAATATGATAATTATATATATATATTTTTTAAATATAGTTTTATTTATATATATATATATATACGTTTATTGTATATACTTATATGAACAGAGTAAGGTGCCCTTATTCAAATAATAATAAAATCATGTTATTGTTATTATAATAGTAATATGTATTATAATTATAATTAGTAGCCTATTATATATTGTATTAGTGTTGTTGTTGTTGTTGTTGTTGGGGAAAACTCTTAGTTTAGCCTATATAAGATGGATTGAAACCTGCAAAATAAATATTGAATATTGAATGTAATGTTACATTTTAAACAGACCACAAGCTGTCATATTGTCTTCATTTAAGAGGAGTTGTTTTTTATTGGTACGTCAGCATATAAGGAATTTGACCGATTTTCCATGATGTTATTGTTTATTTCGATTTTTTATTTTGCCTCTTCAAACTGAGAGTTGACAAATAACAAGATAATAAGCAAATACCTGACAT
Source organism: Muraenolepis orangiensis (assembly GCA_027704905.1). Lineage (NCBI taxonomy): Eukaryota > Metazoa > Chordata > Actinopteri > Gadiformes > Muraenolepididae > Muraenolepis > Muraenolepis orangiensis. The sequence goes on from CM051001.1 coordinate 34,995,502, forward strand.
GGGGAGCCATAAACGTTTATTCTTTGTTTTTATTAGTCCGAGGTACATAATGTTCAATGCCCCGTGAGCAAAGGCCAACCATAAAAGTTAATCACTGTATAGAAATCTGAAGTCCAGTAAATTTCCACACGCTGGAAACTGTCTTACAGGAAGAAAACAGCAGTGGGGATCTCTTGAATGTCGGTAAAGCAGCCATAGAGCGAGAGAGAGAGAGAGAGAGAACAAAAAACACACATAAACATAACGCAATCAATAAAGGAAATGTTTTTTTCCCCAGTCTGGTTTGCTGACTCAGATGGTCTGTTGCTAATATGGAGAAACGGGTTCTCGGTTGACAGGCGACACACGTGCCAGTACAGGGGAGGCTTTCTCAAACCACCACACCGCGATCCAGCAAGCCGCACGTTTGGTTTGTTGTGGAACTGGTTTCCAGGGGTTGGCCCACTTGATTGACCCCATTAAATTATCATTTTGAGCTAGTTCAATATTTTAATTTAGTTTGCATTGTTTTTCTTTTTTTGCAGTTTCTTAATTTCCTTTTCAAGTCATTCATAATCACCAACGAATGAATGAAAACAGACATCTGGAATAAACACGGCCATTGTTGAACCAATAAAGTTATATGGTATCGTTTGTCTCTGCAATAAATGACGAAAGGCCTGTGTTTTGCTTGGGAAGATTCTGTTGACATATATAGGCTGTGACATTGTTCTCACCCCACTGTAACATGGATGAGGAAAGGGGGCTTTAATGACTTAGCCCTGTTTCCCCTCTCCGGCCAAGGGTGAGAGGAAAGACAAGTGTGAGGAAGGAAGAGAGGGAGACTTCAGGATGGGAGACTAAGGCCATAGCAGCAGGTTGCAAAAACTCTACAGCCGGGTTTGACCTCACACTCCTGTGAGATGAGTCAACTGTTGGCTAAATGCCACAGGCCAGGAATGTTGCACGAGAGAGAGAGATCCAGAGAGAGAGAGAGAGAGAGAGAGAGAGAGAGAGAGAGAGAGACGTGTGTGAGCGTGTGTTTCGAGGGGTAGTCTCTGAAAGCACACTGTACCAAAACATTTTGTTCTCAGAGTGACTGTTTCCCCTTCAGTGATGCATCCATGAGCAGGACATGACGTCACGTCCTCACTTCCTTTCTACAGGATGACATCACACCCCAGTGAAGTTTAAGGCAAAGACAAGATCAATATTACACAATATTAAGCAATAATGTCTAATGTCTAATAAAGCATGTCTCACGTTCAACGGTTACACTGTACATAGTGGCTGTAGTAGGCTATGGAAAGATATGTTATTGAGCTTACACAGAAAATACATGTAAAGAAGTGTGCACATACAAGATCCAGGATCCAAGATACAAGATCCAGGATCCAAGATACAAGATCCAGGATCCAAGATACAAGATACAAGTTATTTTTATTGGCCAATGGCAACAGGTACATTGGAATGCTTACTCCCCATTCCCTACCGCAGTAAACATCTCCAAAACAATACCATAAAAATGATATATACAAGAAAAATAAGCAAAAAATAACAGCAAAGTGACTGATAAATGATATGTGTTGAATGTACATGTTTTTCGTTTTTGTTTTTTTACATAAATCTTTAAAAGCATTTAAAGTGCCAGTAGTGCGGAATCATCATGAATACAGTGCAGTACAGAGCAGTAACTGTGATGAGTCCAGAAAGTCCAGCAAAGTATAACATTTGGTCGTATAGGTGTGCTGGTGAAGTTTCTTTGTGAGTTGCTAAGTTGCGTCATTATTGTTGTTATTATTATTATCGGTTTCAATCGTTGGAGGCAGCGTCACGTTGGCCCTGGCTCTGGTACAGAAAGAGAAGTGAAACAGAGAAGAATGGTGAGGCATTTCCTGTGTTTGAGATTGGATCACTTGCCGTCAACCCTGACTGTTTACTGTCATTGTCACCACGGACAACTGATGAGCCTGCACTGGGAAAACACTTTTTACCAAATAGCTGAACACACCATGCATCTGTCCAGCCTAGGAGTTTTGCTCTACATTTACATATTCTGTACATACGTAACAGATCACCAGGAAATTAAGCAAAATCCCCATCACAGTATAAAGTGATTTTATCATTTTTTTCTTATTTATTCACACGCTAGCAGGATGTGGCACATGTCACCTCTACGTTTCAAAATGTATGAAACAACTTTGTTTGGAGTCTATGTATGTTATTATCATGTGTGCCCCCAGCAACATGGCAAATAATAAATAAACAAATGCAACCTATGTATGCAACTGTGTGACGTCCATTCACAACTTACAACACAGTTGATTACAAGATCAACTCAACCTCAAGATGTCACACACGCACACATCTCATCTGACGATGAAGACCCGAGGGAGTCCCACTGCGCACAATAGGAAGTTCATGGTTTCTACCATTATATAACCCCCCCCCCTCTGCTGCCCAACATACGAACTCTGACCCCTGCTGACGACACCCTTTCACCATCAATGTCTCAACGGCCTTGCACTGTATCATAAGTCCCTACCTCTACCTATAGTTTACATATGTATGATAGCCATGTACATTTTGACTGTACTTACCGTATATATATATATATATATATATATATATATATTAATCGTCAACTGCTGATATAACTACACGTCCCTGCTCACTACCTGCTGTAGATACATTTATATATATTAATATACCCCTGCTCACTACCTGTTGATACTTGTGTATACTTACCTTGTACATATATCTATCACTCTGCACATATCTCATACCTACTCTAGAAGTCATTTTATACCTGTTTTAGTAGTAGTTTTTTAATAGACTGTTTTTACATATTTTACATCCTATTTAACCACTGTACATTATATATCACCATGCACTTTACGGCAACATTTGCACTCTGGTTAGATGCCCAATTCCTTTCTCTGTACTGTACTTGCTGTACACTGACAATACATTAGAATCGAATCGAATCTAACCTAATTAAATAATCCCGACTAAAAAGTCCTGCAGGACATGAAATTAGGTCCCCCTTTGTTATCACTGCATTGTATGTATTTAGGGACGTGTTGGTTGATTTTAAGGTTATTTACAAAAAAAGGATGAGGATTACGTGGAGCCAGACGCGCGCGCGCGTGCCTGTGTGACAGCTTTCCGGAAGTGCCTGGAAGAAGAGGGTTAAAGAAAAATAACAAATATTATTATTGCATTACAATAATATATTTTGGGTCTGTACGATGATGGAACTTACAACGAAAAGAAGTTATCGAAGTCAAAACAATGAAAAAAAAAAGAATCCCGTTAACAGGAAGTCGTCATCTTCACCTCTAGACCAATCACATTGTGCGAAGCGTCGTAAGCTGACGTCACCCCGGTAACGTTGAACCGCCGGTGGAGAGAGAGCGAGAGAGACCGAGTGTACAGCTAACTCCTTTAGCCCTACTTTATCTCACTCTAAAACACACGCCATGCCTTTCGATGTTAGGAGGTGAGTAGAGTTACGTTTAATAGGAACTCTAATAGTGTCCTCTCGACTTTGTGCGCGCGTTGCATTCCTCGACTCAGTGACGCGGAGTTCCACAACGAGCCTTAAACACACTGTATTGTGTATTTACATGTATTTACATGTAAATACTTATATTTACATGTAACTACATGTAGTTACATGTAGTTACATGTAGTTACATGTAGTTACATGTAGTTACATGTAGTTACATGTAGTTACATGTAGTTACATGTAGTTACATGTAGTTACATGTAGTTACATCTCTTAATATCGAGTTGTACCCCTTCGATAAAGGGTGGCAAGTCCAATTGCAATGTTTGAAGTATCCCCGTGAAGTTACTAACACCATGTTCTTGCATTTAGTTGTCATACATTGGCTGTATTATGACAATTATGTATCTGGGATAATAATAAAAAAAACTGTTTGCTTATGCGAAAAGCCAACGCCATGGTATCTACATATATGTACATATGCGTGAACAACCTTTGTACGTCATTTTCGCATTTCATTCGTTCTTTTCACCAAACCATGAATCACCTCCCCAGAGCTGCAAACACCGCGTCCAGATACATCCATTCATTCATTCATCCATTCATACACACATACATACATACATACATACATACATACATACATACATACATACATACATACATACATACGGCCTGGTTATGAGATACAAATACAACATACTTCACACTGACTCTATAGAGAGCTATGCATTGCTTGTGTGCAGCCCCCCCCCCCCCAACCACTACCCCAGAAGGGAAAGCAAGATATTATCAATATTGCCTTTCTGACTGCAACAGTACCTACATAAATGACTGTATCCTTTGCATATCTGTAACACTACAGTAGCTTACGTTCTGCAGGCTACTGAATCATTTCCAGTTCATCTACATTTTGTGCAGCTCAAAAGTTCTCTCACACATAAATGACACTATATCTATGAATATTTCATATATTTAGTCAAAACACATGAAAGTCTAATTCACAAACTGTTTGGTCTGTAGTTTGCTTGAATTATAGTTTGTGGCTCCCTGTCTGACAAGCTTTTAGCATAATGAAAGAAGCCATATCGTTTCAGAGCATCTCAGAAGGAGCCTGATATTTAAGTGAGTGTGTCACTCAATCCCTTTGTCAACCAGACTTTGAACCTGTTTGGTTTACAAAGTGTTGCCTTCTCACTGACTCCATGATAGCCCACACTTGCTGTCTGGACACATCATTTTCCACCTTAAATGAGTCATTGACGTGTGTGGCTGCATAAGAGAGGGTAACTTGTGTTTGGTTAATGTAGGCCTAGTTCAAATAGCCAACTGTAAACAACCAGTTTTTTCAACCAATTTTCATAAATCGAATGGGTGATTTTCATTAATCGAATGGAGGCGCACCTTCAAAATTTGTCGGAGCATTGATACATACTTTTAAACAAAAGTCCAGATGTTAATAAGCATGCAATGATTTTGCAGTTGCATAAGGCTGATGATAATTATGACAAAAATTGTAATTGTGATTATATACCCGATATTGTAAAAAAAAACGATTGTAAAGTTAATTTTCTGCTGCGCCTACTGTATATGAAAACAATTAGAACACAAATATTTTGTAACCTAGATGTAACTATTTCTAATGAGATTTGAATGTATGGCCGTACTAAATCAAATTAATAAATGTTTTATATTTGTCTTTTGTTCTTTAGTAGACCAATTGAACCCTTTCAAGATTAACTAATTGCAGAATCACAATCTCGATTAATTTGCAATTGAATGTGCAGTTACAGACAACATTTCCCTAGAGAGTAGAACCAGCTGTCTGTAGAGCAGTCAGGAGACCTGGCTAAAGCCAAGCTAGTTGTGTGAAGCTAGTGTCATGGTAATAAACTGCTGATTCAGGCCAGCTGCAGCTTTATGATTCTCTTCATTGCTGTTATGACTACATGTTTTGCCTCTGAACACCTTATCTGGAGCTTATCAACTGTGGCTTTTGCTACGTTAATAAAAAAACTAGAGGACTGAGGAAGTTGACTTGCTATTTCAGTCGATCAGCCAGGCAGATCTACCACCACCAACACTCTATTCATACTTTATTCATCACTATATTCAGTGACTCATCGTAGGTTTACCGTAGTTTACCGGTAACCTGCTAAGCGCTATTGACTAGCCCCAGGGTGCTTCACGGAATCCAGTAAACAAACAAAGAAAGAGCAGGTAGGAATTATGCACATCGCAAACTCATCATAGACATTGGGTTTGGGATAGATGGGCTTTGAGCAGCAGGTCGAGGTGTGTGTGTGTGTGTGTGTGTGTGTGTGTGTGTGTGTGTGTGTGTGTGTGTGTGTGTGTGTGTGTGTGTGTGTGTGTGTGTGTGTGTGTGTGTGTGTGTGTGTGTGTGTGTGTGTGTGTGTGTGTGTGTGTGTGTGTGTGTGTGTGTGTGTGTGTGTGTGGGGGGGGGGTTGAGGAAGGAAACTATTGCCTCCTAACAATGGTTTGAGGGTGAGGATGTCGTGTCGCTCCAGTTGTCTGGCATGGAAGGACCATGTACTTCCTCCTTCACCAGGGGGTCTGCATGCCCCCCCCACCCACATCCTTCCTGGTCTGCCTTCCTGGTTCACAGCAGTTTTTTGTGACACACACACACAGAGCGAGTTTTATTGTGATGCATTGAATCAAGCCCTGACTGAGTGCACTACTGAATGAAAAGGGGGTGTAGAGAGTGGTCAAGGTGAAGCCATGAGAGGCATGGTGGATCACACTCCAGGAACAGGAAGCCTCCCCCTCCCTGCAATTGCATCAGTTGCGATGGCTCCTCTGGCAGCGCCGGTGGAAGAAAATGTGCACGGAAGTGAATGTTTTGGGTGGGGAGAGGAAGAGTGGGGGGGGGGGGGAGCCAAGGGGGCTGTCAGCCACAGAGTTTGGGGGTGAACTAAACGTTTGATACCCAAAAAGGGCATGAGGGATTTGACTCGGTCTGTTGACCTAAATAGTTTAGCTTTTGGGTAGCGAGTCAGGTTCAACTTGAGTCCGGGCCTCCCTGAATTGGCAAGGAGGTGTTTGTGAGATTTATTCACTTAGCTTTTTCCTGCGTACACTACTTTCCCAAAGATATTTTAAATCAATCCAGATTCATATTCAGCAAGTTAATTAATGTCTGAATCGTTTGTCTGTTTCGTGTTTACATACATACATACATACATACATACATACATACATACATACATACATACGTGTGTGTGTGTGTGTGTCCAACGCATCCAGAACGCAGCAGCACGCCTGGTATTCAACCTACCGAAATTCTCCCACGTGACCCCTCTCTTCCGCGATCTCCACTGGCTTCCGGTAAATGCTCGCATCAAGTTCAAGACTCTGGTGCTGACCTTTAGGGCAGTCAATGGAACTGCCCCAGCCTACCTCCAGGCGTTGGTCAAACCCTACATCCCAGCCAGAGCGCTCCGCTCAACTTCTGCCAGGCGACTTGTTCGACCTTCACTAATGTCAACCAAACATCGCTCGTCCAAGTCCCAGCTCTTCACGGCTCTGGCTCCACAGTGGTGGAATGAACTCCCGTCTCATGTCAGGACGGCAGAGTCCCTCGCCAGCTTCCGCAAGAGACTCAAGACCCACCTGTTCAGAGTCCACCTGGACTCTCCTTGAACCCTACTTCTCCTTTGTGAAACCCCTAAACTTGCTTAAGTCCTGACATTAATAGCTCTTAGCATGTTGTATATGTTAGCAAGTGTATATCCTTAATGTTGATAACACGCTCTTATCACAGCTACTTAAGCAGGTGACCTAGCAGTACGAAATTGTGTTATTAATCTTGTTAATATGAATACTTGTGAACTGCTGTATTTTTATGTTTGCGTACCTCAGTGTTATGCTATTGTCTGCTTCAACTAATGTACACCGCTAATGTAAGTCGCTTTGGATAAAAGCGTCTGCCAAATGCCCTAAATGTAAATGTAATGTAATGTAATGTAATGTAATGTGTGTGTGTGTGTGTGTGTGTGTGTGTGTGTGTGTGTGTGTGTGTGTGTGTGTGTGTGTGTGTGTGTGTGTGTGTGTGTGTGTGTGTGTGTGTGTGTGTGTGTGTGTGTGTGTGTGTGTGTGTGTGTGTGTGTGTGTGTGTGTGTGTGTGTGTGTGTGTGTGTGTGTGTGTGTGTGTGCAGCTGACTGCTTGGGGGCCTGTATGTAATAGCTTTGACCCAGAAATAACATTCCACAGCTCTTCAGTAATATGGCTCAGCCTTATGAGTACAGCATGTACACATCTATTCAGAGCAACGTGTTTAGGTAAAAATAAAATAAATGTTTCTCTTTTCTCCCCGTTTCACAGATTCGATATATATAGGAAAGTACCGAAAGACCTCACCCAGCCAACGTACACGGGAGCTTTCAGTAAGAGTACATTTTTATTTTCATTTTCCTTTCATTTCGTTCTTTCGTTCTTTCATTCTGTATATATAATGATATATATATGATGTTGTTATGAACAAGGGGGGCAGCAGTTGCTCCAGTCTGTTGGGACTTGGGGCTCGGGAACCGGAAGGTCGCCGGTTCAAGTCCCAGAAACACCTGGGCACTGCCGAGGTGCCCTTGAGCAAGGCACCAGACCCCTACCCTGCTCCACGGGCAGCTGTATATACAATAGCTTACCACTGCTTCTTATGCTAGGATCGGTTAAATGCAAATTAAACCAATTTCACTGTGTGTGTACATGTGACCAATCAATTATATGGAATTAAATAAACACCCTTAAAAAGCGGGGTTTCATTTTCTTCGTATTTTCCCACGTAGTCATACAGCACATATTCAAATGTGTTCAGACAGGTGTCTTTCAACAGAGGGGGGGGGGGAAGTGTTCGAAGCCCCTGCCAAGCCAAGCCCCATGGGGGGAGGCGGCCTGAAAACCTCTTGTTCTAACACAACTGCTATGGCAGGAATGTTAGTGCGCGCACACACACACACACACACACACACACACACACACACACACACACACACACACACACACACACACACACACACACACGTCGCAAAAGAGAACTGAGAACTGCGCAAGCCAAACCCAATTTCCCGCTTATGTCATTGTATTTCCTGTTGGCTGTCAGTAAGTCATCATGTAACAATTATGACACTTAACCGCGTGCCGAGATATTTACGCACGTTCCCTCCACCCCCCATCTAGTACACATGCTGTTCTTTTTTGTGGGATCACAGCGAAGGAAATTGTCTCCATGAATGTCTTTTGTTCCCGAATAAGATAGAATAACTGTCAGCCAAGGGAAGCTAAATAAGTGAGGGGGGGGGGGGGGGGGGGCTATTTCTGTACACAATTGCTAGCCTTCCTGTCTCGGTACTGTTGGCTCTCACCGACTGTTCCCTTTTCACTAAAGGTCAATTATTTGACCCCTTTCGCTTTTGGTGACGGATTAGGTCAGCATTTTGTTTATTTAAGAGTAAATAAAGGGCATTACTTACTTAATACTTTTCTTTCGTTATTTCTGTTTTGTGAGACTTGTAAGCAAGCGATGACATTATGATTACTATTAGCTTCTGTAGAATGTTACATCAGAGCGTATATTGTAAAAGCTTTTTTCTTTGTGTGTTGCGATTCACCCTTTGCTCAAATTGACTGAAACCAGTGAGTCAAGTGACACGTCATGGCTTTGGGGCTGGTAAACCAAACACACGCTTTGGGCATGTGTGTGTGTGTGTGTGTGTGTGTGTGTGTGTGTGCATGGGTGCATGGGTGTGTGTGTTGTGCCGCCGCTCTCTTGGTGTGACGAGGCATTTTGTTGTCACTTCTTCCTCATCAATATTTCCGCCGGTTTGTAAGCTAAACTGGTTCCCTTAGCGCTGGTTTTCCAGCTCCACGCCGAGCGGCACGCCGAGCGGCACGTAGCTTGAGCGGGAAAACGTGTCCTTTGATGAACCTGAATCGGGTCGGCGATGTGTCATGGCGCCACTCCCTATTGTTTGTGCCTCGGTCAAACATTACCTTTTTCCCTAAGCCCTCCTCAATCAAGCCTCCGGCAGAGGCCCGGTCGGTGACGCCCGGCTCTAACCACAGGGTCATGTGACTGATGACACTGCTGAGTGATCTCTGACTCACTAAGTCACTGTTGTTGCTCAACACGTATGTCTTTATGTTACTTAAGTCTTTGTCATCGCTGTGTTTATTGTTTTGTATCACGTGTCTGATGTGTTGAATGGGGCCCTAAGCTTCCTCTCAGTCTCAACAAAGTCCTCCTTCTTCGGGCTGTCAAAGTCAACAACAACAAAACACTGCTTATCTGAGGCCTAATTGTGTGTCTTCTTGGGTCTACGTACTGTAATTGCGAGAGGAAACCCAAAATGGTGTGGTTGGATTTTTGTGGAGCATACGCAGCATGACCTCAGCCTTCTCCGAGGAGAAGTGTTGTAATGGCCACCCTGTTGTGTTGGCGTTCACGTTGAATCACTAAAAGGAAGGGCTTTAAAGGCCGATGTAATAGTGGCCTGTATAATCGCTCTTAAAACATCGGCTATTTAGAGACTTTTTAAATCACTTGCTGTGATGTCATTTATTGATGTAGGCCGATAAGGTCATTCTTTCCCCTAATGTGCTCATTGTCTATAAAGGAATACTTTATACTGAATATAATGCAGTGAAATGGGAAATATTTAAAATATTAATTCTATATTATATTCGAAATATTTTAGTTTAAGTAAAAAATATTGCCTTTTTGATGTTTTTAAAATGTTCCATGTTTGTCTCGACAGTGTCCATCCTCTGCTGTGTGTTCATGCTCTTCCTCTTCTTGTCCGAATTGACGGGCTTCATAGCCACTGAAATGTAGGTGTACGCACACACACACACACACACACACACACACACACACACACACACACCACACACACACACACACACACACACACACACACACACACACACACACCACACACACACACACACACTTTCATTTAATTTCATTAACCGTGTCTTCAGCTTTTTTCCAACACAGCAACAGGAGCGGTAATAAAGCCCTAAGCCGGGGACCTGATTGTGAATGTCAATGTCCCCATAATGATGTGCTTTCTGTCCGGGCCTCGCTGTCGTAACCCAACCAATGAAGTCAATTTTCTCACAGGAAATTGTCTTTGGTGTGCATG